>RPOG01000449.1:291765-360777 GCA_008086565.1 Thalassoma bifasciatum
CAAAAAGAAGTTAACAGCAAAGATAGTTGGCTTTAAAGAGTCTTTTAAATTAAATCAAAGTTGGTCGGTGCAGGAGCGATCTGTCTGCCACGAGAGTCTTTAAGCACCAATCAGTCCATTAATCCACAGGGAACCAAAAAGGAAAACCAGTTCAAAGAAGAATGATTGATCAACAACAAATCTCTGCTATACCAGGCCCAAAAATCAAAAATTAAAGTGATCTCACTGGATCCAGGGAAGAGTTGATGTCAGGAAGCAGCTCCTTCGTTTTCCTCCGCGTGCAGCAGCACCAGGCTGTTGTTTACCTCCGTTGTCATGACGACCCACATTGAGCCGCTGTATTACTTTAATGAAATCTTTTTAAAGCTTTTTTTTTTTCCTTTAAAGACCACGGTGGCACATATGTTAGTACAAAATGATGTTTGTGTGGCGTTATAGATGAACATGCACGCACTTCTGCGCAGCACTTTAGCGCAGCTGTGTTATAAGATCCACGCCCACCGTGAGTCTGTAGTCGGGCTAGAGGAAAAGAACCAAACCCAGTAGAGACGAGTAGAGTAGAGCTGGAACTGTAGAGTGGAAAAGCGCCATAACTGATCGTTTCTGCTGAAGGTTTTGGAAACATTTTAGGGAAATAGTTTTGTCAGGGAGAAGATAAGTGTCAGTTTTCTAAATCACGAACATAAATCACTAATTTGTCGCAGCAGCTTCAACTCTTCTTACATCGTCTTGATCTCAGATTCAGATGTTGTGAGAAGAGATGATTTGTTTAGTCAGTTTCAAATATTCTGGAACGTTCTTCATCAGTTTGTTTCCAGTTTGTTTCCTGGCTCGCTTTGAGGAATTAATCACTGAATAATGATTTCACCGTTTAGACTCAGAGACTTTTTCTATAATTGGAGCTGCTGCTGCTGCTGCTGCTGCTTTGTTAAAGTTTATGGATCCGTTGGGATTTAGATAATCCTGCTTCAACGAACACAACAAACCTGAGACGACGACAGGATGAAAATATCCAGATAAGTGAGTTTGACAGGAACAAGGATCAGGATTCAGTTCAGAAACTGTTCCAGAATGTGGCTTTAGATGGAAACTATACAGGAAAAAAGCTCAAAATCATGGAACGTCGAGGATGTCAGTAACAATAAAGGAAATGTTCTGGAATTTTCCTCAAGTCATTTTAAGGATAAAGGTAAGTTTCTCAGATCTTTGCTCAAAATAGTTCTTGATGAAAATAAAGGAAAGTTTTCCCCAAACGTTGCTCTGAATGTCTTCAACAGTAACAGGGAAGTTTCCTGGAATGGTGCTTCAAATGGTGTCGGTGAAATGGAGAAATATTCCGGAACGTTGCACAGGATAACTTTCATGATAAAGGTGAGTATTCCAGAATGTTGCTCCGAATGTCTTCCACAATAAAGGGAAGTATTCCGGATTGTTGCAAAGAATTCTTTTGACCATCAAGGGAAGCATTCCAGAATGTTACCCCTGGATGTCTTTGACAATTAAGGAGAGCATTCGGAATGTTGCAAAGAATTCCTTCTACCATTAACGGAAGTGTTCTGAAATAATGCTGGGAATAACTTAAAGAATGAAGGGTAGAATTCCGGAATGATGCTTGGAAGGTTTTTTTACAGTTAAAGGAAAGTCTTTAGACAATTAGGGGAAATATTCCAGAATGTTTCTCTGAATGTTTTTTTTTTCAGAACTGTTGGAATATTGCCTGGAATAACTTCAATGATAAAGGGAAGCGTTCTGGAATGTGGCACGGAATTCCTTTGACCAATAATGGAAGTATTCTGAAAAAATGCCAGGAATAACTTAAAAAATGAAGGGTTGAATTCTGGAATGTTGCTTGGAATGTTTTTTCCAATTGAAGGAAAGGACTCTGGGAACTCTTTAGACAATTAAGGGAAGTACTCCAGAATGTTGCTCCGAATATTGTGACCATTACAGGAAATTTTCTGGAAAATTGCCTGGAATAACATTAACAATGAAGTGAAGATTTCTGGAATGTTGCTCCAATTGTCTTTGTCAATTAAGGGAAGTGTTCCGGAAAGTTGCTCTGAATGCCTTTGACCATTAGGGGAAGTTTTCTGGAATAATGCTGGGAATAACTTAAAGACAGAGGGAAAGAATCTGGGAAAGTTGCCTGGAATGATTTAAACAGTTAAAGGGAAAAACTCTGGAATACTATTTAGAAGTCTTAAGACAATTAAGGGAAGTTTTCTGGAATAACTTTAATGATAAAGTGAAGAATTCTGGAATGTTGCTCCAATTGTCTTTAACAATTAAGGGAAATATTCCAGAGTGTTACTCAGAATAATTTGACTTTTAAGGGAAGTTTTCTGGAATATTGCCTGGAATAACTTCAATGATAAAGGGAAATGTTCATGAATGTGGCACAGAATTCCTTTGACCAATAATGGAAGTATTCAGGAATAACGCTTAGAATAACTGAAAGAATGAAGGGAAGAATTCTGGAATGTTGCTTGGAATGTTCCTAACAGTTAAAGGAAAGTACTCTGGAATGTTCCTTAAAAGTCTTCAACAATTAAGGGAAGTATTCCAGAATGTAGTTCGGAATATTTTGACCATTAGGGGAAGTTTTCTGGAATATTGCCTGGAATAACTTACATGATAAAGGGAAGTGTCCTGGAATGTGGCACGGAATTCCTTTGACCATTACAGCAAGTATTCTGGAATAATGCTAGGAATAACTTAAAGAATGAAGGGAAGAATCCTGGAATGTTGCTTGAAATGTTTCTAACAGTTAAAGGAAAGTACTCTGGAATGTTCCTTAAAAGTCTTTAACAATTAAGGGAAGTATTCCAGAATGTTGCTTTGAATATTTTGACCATTAAGGGAAGTTTTCTGGAATATTGCCTGGAATAACTTTAATGATAAAGGGAAGAATTCTGGAGTTTTCATCAGAAGAACTTTAAAGGGAAGTATGTTTTGAATGTTGCTCTGAATTTTCTCCGGAGATGAAGTTGCAGCATCTGGATGTTGATCACCACGGAAACGACTCGTTGGTTTGTTTTGGTGACAGGAAGCGTCTGAGGCCGTTTGGACGCCGTGTTGTTGTTGTGATGGATGCTGTTGCCTGGTAACGGCTTTAAGAAACTATTCCATGACTGATGAGTTGAAGTTGATGACCTCAAACATTTGTTCTGTGTTAAATCAGTGAAGAACCACAGAACGCTTTAAGGCGAGAACATGACAGTAAACAGACGGAGGTTTGGGAGTTTCTTTATTTGGTCCTAATGAAGGAACTGACATATCAAATATCACGTCTCCTAAAAACAGACTGAAACTTTCTGTCTGAGGTGATAAACGTGTGAAGGTTCCTCAGCTCCAGTCTCAGTCAGCGTCAGTCACAGGGCGTCAGAGGACGCTGGTGGTCGATGGGGAAGTAGAAAAAGGGGGCGTGGTCAGGGCAGGGGTGACCTGTGGAGAGTTCTGAGTCAGAGTCCCCGCCCCCTTTACCACTGTGACCCCCGTGAGCACAGCCCAGGGTCACGTTATGGGACAGAAGAGTCTTCACCTGGAACCAAACCTCTCTGTCCTAAAGAGGAAGAAGAAACGCAGCAACATCAGACTTTTTACCACACTTTGCTCAAAATTCTGATTTGAATTCCATCATTTAAATTTGTCTTTTTCCACCTTGTTTTCTATTTGTTGTAATTCCTCATTCTGACCTTTTTTGACCTTTTAACTAAGGCTGGGCAATTAATCACAAATTAGATTAAATCTCAGTCTATCCTGTTGTAATATTCTAATCACAGACAGTGAAATATTTCTATAAATGTGTCAGAATATCAGCTACAGTTTTTTTCAGCAGATGTTTTCTGTTCTACACCAGAGTTACTCAACCAGAGAGACAAACTGTTAAAAACTACCTTTACAAAAGAAACTATACAAGTGGGGAAAAGAGGAAAAAACAGCAAAGAGGAGAAATAAAACTTAGTTTGAGGGGGTAAAAATGACCAAAAAAAACAACAAAAATTGGTAAGAAAATTGGGAGAACACCTGGAAATACTCAAAAAGTGGCAAATAAGAGTGAAAAGTGATTAAAATGGGCAAAAAGCAACAAAAATTTGCAAGGTTTTTTTTTTAAGTAGCACAAAAGGAAAAAATAGCAAGAAGGGTTGGGATGAAAATTTGAAAATGGTCAGTTTTTTTTTTTTTTTGAGTCATGTTCCAAAAGTGACAAAAAAGAAGGTAAAAGTAAGTAAAATGTATAAAAATCAGTCACAGTTGTCATAGTTGTGTGTTGTTGTTAGTCTGAGATAGTAAGAACTGCCAAAAAAGCAAAAAAAATTGGTAAGAAAATTGGGATGAAACCTGGAAATACTGAAAAAGTAGCAAAAATGACCCAAACGTGGCCAAAAAAGGAGTTAAAGGGTCTAAAATGGCTTATCAGCAAGTAAAATTTGCAAGAAATAGTTGGAAAGTAGCAAAAATGGAGAAAAAAGTGACAAAACAGTGAATAGTGGTAAAAATGGTCGAAGTCAACAAAAATAGCAAGAAGGCTGGAATTTAACTAGGACATTAGTTTGTTGCAAAAAATGTTCCAAAAGTGTGAAAAAAGAAGGTAAAAGTGTTTAAATGTGTAAAAATCAGTCCCAGTTGTAGTGGTAGTGGGTTGTTGTTGTTGTGCTGTAATTAATGTAACTGTTCATGTTCTATAATGAGTTTGTTTAAAAACAGAGAAGATGGAAACTAGAAATAATCACACACAAAAATCACAATTGCAATATAGGAAATAAAAATCGCAATTAGATTATTTTTGCAGATCATTGACCTTTGACCCTCTTTAAATCTGTGACCTTTGACCCTTTGACCCTGTGACCAGGACAACTTCCCCTGAGAGAAACAAAGACGTCTGATTTTACCTGGTGGTCGGTCACACACTGGATCTCGTGTTGGTGCCCCAGGTGAGGAGCCAGAACCTGCTGCACCTCTGACACCTGCACACACACACACACACACACACACACACACACACACACACACACAGAAGGTCAAACACATACACTTAACACACACCTGATGACCTCACGTGTGCACTGACTTGTTTTTTTACCTTGTACGCTCGCTGACAGGACGGAGTGATCCCGGCTGCCTCCAGCACTCTGCAGCAGAAACACACACACACACACACACACACACTTTAAAACTGAGCTTTAAACGTGTGTGTGTGTGTGTGTGTGTGTGCGTGTGTGTGTACCTGTGGATATCAAACTGTCGTCGTAGTTTGAGGCTGATCTGAAAATATCTCAGTGGAGAGTTTAGTCCTTCAACACAAGCTGCACACGCTCCATGTTTGTCCCACTCCTCTGACCTGCTCACACACACACACACACACACACACACACACACAGAGTCAGACACAGGTGAACACACTCAGAGTTTTTGGGGTTGAACTCTAAACTCTTTAGTACCAGAAGTAGAAACTGGATCTGGACTTGAGTAACGACGGCCAGTGCTCGTTAAGCTCCGCCTCCACCTCCTGGAAAACACAGAGCGCAGCCAATCAGCTCTCAGCGTCACACAGAGTCACATGACAAGATCNTGAAAATATCTCAGTGGAGAGTTTAGTCCTTCAACACAAGCTGCACACGCTCCATGTTTGTCCCACTCCTCTGACCTGCTCACACACACACACACACACACACACACACACACACACACACACACACACACAGAGTCAGACACACACACACACACACACACACACACACACACACACACACACCACAGAGTCAGACACAGGTGAACACACTCAGAGTGTTTTGGGTTGAACTCTAAACTCTTTCGTACCAGAAGTAGAAACTGGATCTGGACTTGAGTAACGACGGCCAGTGCTCGTTAAGCTCCGCCTCCACCTCCTGGAAAACACAGAGCGCAGCCAATCAGCTCTCAGCGTCACACAGAGTCACATGACAGGATCCCGTCAGGTGATCGGAGCTCACCTGGACGTCTGAGGGAAACATCCTCCAACATTTACAGCAGCCGTACTCACGCTGAGGCCTGTGGGTAACAACAGAAACAAAAATATAAAAAAGTAAAAGTGTCAAACTCTGCAGAGGAGGAACCAGGTTCTCTGACTCTGTTTGTGACATTTATCTGAAAGCTGAATAATCTACAGATGTTTTTTTGTTTGTTTTTTTTGTACCAGAGTCCGTGGATGGTCCAGTTGTTGACGCTCGGTGGAATCGAACACAAACTCTGGTTGTTCAGAGACTGAGAGACAGAAAAGAAACAGAGATGGAGAAAATTAAAATAATCAGGTGAAATTAACTCTCACTGAGCAGGGAGACAATTAATCTAATGATTTTACTTTCATTTATTAAAATTTAATCTAGTTTTAGATGTCATAATTTCATTTTATTTGCTTTAGTATTATGTTTTGGATTCATTGGATTTAAGTTTTTATTTATTCTTATTTCACGTGCTTTAACATTATTTTAATTCATTACAAGTTTTTGAATGAATTTTTTTAATCACTACTTCTTTTTTGTTTTATTTATTTTTTATAATGTTTCTTTTATTCATCAAAGGTTTATTTTATTTCGATTCATTCATTTATTACTTTTTCAGTCCGTATATGTCTTTCTATATTTACTATTTATCATTTTTAATTATTTATTTCCTCCTATTCATTGCTCTTTATTTATTTTACCTATTTACAATCCTATTTCTATTTAATGTCTTAGCTTTGTTTAATTATTTTTAATTTTAAGAATATATTTTAGTGGTGTGCATTGGTCTCTACTGTAAAATCTTTTCTCCAAATACAATTTTTGCCCCTTTTCTGTTTTTTGTTTTGTATCTATTTTCATGAAATTTTGTTGAATCACTGTGAAGCACTTTGAGCTGCATTTTATTTGTATGAAAGTTTATATACAAATTTATTTACTTACCTATTTTTTCCATTTCGATTTTATTAATTTTCCTAAATCAGATTAAATTTAATTCATTTGAATCTATTGTACTTTTTAAAATTATTTAAAAATGATTTTGGTCATATTCAATTCATTTTAAGATTTGAGTTTAGACATTTTATTTGAAGTGAATTTATTAGTTTTTTACTTTTTTCTGTCACTGAATGTCTTTCATTTCAATTTTAATTTAATTTATTTATTAACTCATTTGAATGTATCATGTTTCGACCTGAATGGTTTCAGACGTAGAATAAAATAAACGGTGAAGGTTCAGACCTGACAGAAGCCGGCGGGCCACTGCAGCGTGAACACCAGACATTTCCACGAGCAGAAGGGCTTCTGGAAGTTTTCGTATTCGTCGTCCTCGCTCTGAGTTTTGGTAACGACGGGAAGCTGCAGCAGAACCAGGAGTGTGAAACCGAGACCGACCAGCAGGGGCAGCACTGAGCGAGACATCTCCAAAGATTTATATTTATGACCTAAACAAACTGAAACGATGAAAAAACAACATCAACCAATCAGAGATCGATGAGTCAGACAGAAAGATTAAACAACAAATCTAAATTCATCAAACAACAATCAATCAAGGTCAAACTCAGTCGATCGTGAATGAAAAGAGAAAGAAAATCAGCTGAGATTAAATCTTAATGTTCTTATCTGGATGTGAGAGAAGTGTCAAACTCACCGTCAGCGTTCGCTCTGATCTTCAGCCTCAACTTCAGTCACAAAAACTCCAGAGGAAACAGGAAGAGAAACTTTGAGTTCATGTTTGTGTTTAAAGAGAAAAGAGGAAGTGAAGAAAAACACCTGACAGGTGTTTGGGATTCAGAGGAAGGTTAGAAAACGTTTTCTCACACACGCAGTTCTGCTCTTTTTAACATCACACTGAAGGTTTTAGCTCCTCTAACTCTTGTTTCTCTGACCTCTGACCCCGAAAGAGGGGGAGGTAGAGCGTACAGCCTTATTGTACTTCCCACCCTCTCAGATTTCTCCATCTTCTTTTGAGCATGTCCTTCAAAATCCTTCTCTTGCTCCTTCTTCGTTTCTCTCTCATGCCAAGGATGGTGAAGGGGGAGGTAGAGCATGCAGTCAGTTATCAAGATTTCCTTCACTAGCTCTGCCTTCAAACTTGTCCATTTTGCTTTAATGTCTCCCTTTTTTCTCATACTAACCTCCCACACATGGGGGTGTAGAGTGAGGTAGAGCATGCAGTCGTTAACAAAGATTTCCTACACAAGCTCTGCTTTCAAACCTGTCTATAATGTCTTCCTTTTATCTCATTCTTACCTCCAACACATGCAGGTGAAGTGGGAGGTAGAGCGTACAGTTGGTCACCAAGATTACAGACACTTGTTCTGCCCTTCAACCTGTTGTCCATGCTCTTAAACCTTCTTTTTCTCTCATACTGAAGGGGGAGGTGAAGCATGCAGTCAGTGATGAAGATTTCCTACACTTACTTTGCCTTCAAGCTTGTTTTCTATGCTCTTATTTCTTCTTTTTCTCTCATACTGAAGGTGGAGGTAGAGCATACAGTCACCAAGATTTCCTGCCCAAGTTCTACCTTCAAACTTGTCTTTTATGCTTTTATGTCTACCTTTTTCTCACAATTTTCTACCATACATGGAGGTGAAGGGGGAGGTAGAGCATGCAGTCAGTTACCAAAATTTTCTACACTGGCTCTGCCTTCAAATGTTTCTTTTATGTCTTCTTTTTCTTTGATACTTACCGCCTAAACATGAGGGTTGAAAGGGGGAGGTAGAGCGTACAGTTAGTTATAAGCATTTCCCACAGTGGTTCTGCCTTTAAACTTGTCTTTTATGCTTTTATGTCTTTCTTTTCTTTCATACTTATCTCCTACACTTAAGGTTGATGGGAAGGTAGAGCATGCAGTCTGATACAAAGATTTCAGACACCAGTTCTGCCTTCAAACTTGTCTAACATGCTTTTATGACTTCTTTTCTATCATACTAACCTCCTACATAAAGGAGTGAAGGGGGAGGTAGAGCATGCAGTCAGTTATCAGCATTTCCCACAGTAGTTCTGCCTTTAAACTTGTCTTTTATCTCCTTCACATTAAGGTGATGGGGAGATAAAGCGTACAGTTGGTTACCAAGATTACAGACACTTGTTCTGCCCTTAGACTTGTTGTCTATGCTCTTATACCTTTTTTTTCTCTGATACTGAAAGGGGAGGTAGAGCATACTGTCACAAAGATTTCCTACACTAGTTCTGCCATCAAACTTGTCTTTTATACTTTTATGTCTACCTTTTTTCTCACACCTTCTTACTACGCATTGAGGTGAAGGGGGAGGTAGAGCATACAGTCACTTACCAACATTTCCTCCACTAGTTCTTCCTTCAAACCTGTCTAAATTGTCGTCCTTTCCCTCAAACTTACCTCCAAAACATGGGGGTGTAGGGGGAGGTAGAGCGTACAGTTGGTTACCAAGATTTCAGACACTAGTTCTGCCTTCAAACTTGCCTTTCATGCTTAATGTCTTCCTTCCTCTCATACTTACCTCCTAAAGATGAGGGTTGAAAGGGGGAGGTAGAGCGTACAGTCAGTTATCAGGAACTTTCACCGTAACTCTGCCCTCAAATTGTCTTTCATGCTTTTATGTCTTCCTTATTTCTCATATTTTCCTCCCACAAATTTGGGGTGTAGGGGGAGGTAGAGCGTACAGTTGGTTACCAAGATTACAGACACTAGTTCTGCCCTTAGACTTGTTGTCTATGCTCTTATTTCTTCTTTTTCTCTCATACTAAATGGGGAGGTAGAGCGTACAGTCAGTTACCAAGATTTCCTACACTAGTTCTACCTTCAAACTTGTCTAAAATGTCTCCCTTTCCTTTATACTTACCTCCCAAACAGGGGGATGAAAGGGGGAGGTAGAGCGTACAGTTGGTTACCAAGATTACAGACACTTGTTCTGCCTTAAGACCTGTTGTCTGTGCTTTTATACTTTCTTTTTCTCTCATGCTGAAGGGGGAGGTAGAGCGTACAGTCACACTTACAGCGCATTTATATTTACACACACACACTTTCACATTACATTCATTATTAATTGATAATTGATAATAATGATAGATGATCATTCTCCACTGTTTCTGCTTAACAACATGTTTTTGTACATTTTTTTTTAACTGGTTGATATTTGGGCTTTGCTTCAGTTCCGCCTTAGATCTTTCCATAACCTGACACTGGAAATAAATGAACAGAACTTTATTCAGGTGATTTATGACTTTGAAGTTATGTTCCTCTCTGGACTCATAACCTCCCTCTTGGTTTAGGATATTTCCTGAAGTTGTTTGTTATATCACTCTGAAATGTTTTTATGATTCCTGCTGAATTTCTAGAGAACTCTGATAAAAATCTTTACACTGACTCCAAACTGTCAGAAATAACCAAGAGACTATTAAATAAGAAATAAAATGTTTCCTGATACAGAACAAGAGCCTTAGTGACTCAAACAGCTGCTGTGAGTGTGTGTGTGGAAGTGTGTGTGTGGAAGTTTGGTCCCTGCAAGAGATCGTAGTTTGGCACTGATTCACACACACTCATATTCAGTGTGTGTGTGTGTGTTTATAGATGTGTGTGTGTGTCCTTGTCGAGGTGAAGTGAGACAGCGCAGAACCACAGACATGAATCGCCTCCTGGTAAATACAGCTTTTATTTTCTTTGTGTGTGTGTGTGTGTGTGTGAACAGACTCAGGTAGAGAAATAATCAGGTGAAATTTAAAAAATCAGAATAAAGTTTTTACTCGTCGTCGTCGTCACGTAGAGCGAGGTTTGACCTTTGGCCCGTGTTGAACGACCGTGTTCGAGCTCTTTAAGTGTGAGAAGAAGCTGTTTTGTTTTTATTAAAGTGTGTGTCAGCCTGTGTGTAAGCATGTATCTGTGTGTGTGAAAGTGTGTGTGGTGTCATGTGAGGTAAAGAACTATATTTACAGACGGGTTCACCTCACATGACCTACTGCTCACACACACACACACACACACACTGTCTTTATCTAATCTGCAGCATTACCTGCTCTCTGTCTGCACGTACACACACACACACACACACACACCTGTTCATTTGGGTCATACATGAATGATTCACACGGGTTGACATTCATTTCCTTGACTTTCTCTTTCAAACAGCTTCAAAACGTCACTGAAGTCAGTTAAAAAAAAACTTTTAAAACTATTTATTTAACATCCAGCTTTTTTAAATTCCTGCTCCAGAAGTTTGAACACTTTCAACTAAATGCCTCTGACTTTAATCTCTCCTCATTTTGTCAACAAATCTAATTTAATTACTTTGAAAAGTCAAGTTTTTTATTAGCATTTTAATTGACAAACTAACTATTGCATTAAAGCTCCTGTGAGAAGTTTTTAAGCTGAGTTAGAAAAAAAATAAAATGAACACTTATGTCCTTAAATGTCTTACAAAAGCGAGATTAACCATAAAAATGAGAAAAAAAAAAATTATATTTCGAACAAGTTATCGTTAATGTTTGCAGACAGGTGGGTAGGTGTCAGCCGAAGTGTTTCTTTTTTTAATGACAAAGATTTTTCATTTACTTTTTAATTGTTGAGCTAAACCAGGATGAGAGTTTTAGTAGGAAAATATTATTTGCACATGTACAGTGAAAAATATATATTTTTTAAAAAGCATTACTTTGTCCACATGGGGGCGCCAGAGCCATCACAAACACACAGGAGCTTTAATTAAATGAGATTTTAAAGCTCCTGTGAGGATTTTGAATGCCTCAGTTTGACCAACAAAAGCATTCAAGACCATCAGAAAGAGTTTTATTTTCTTCTAAAAGTTAATTTTAAATATTTAGAATTCCTGGCAGGGGGTAGGTGTCAAAGTGATGGTGACACTGAGCTTAAACAGTTCAGTTTTTAGACTTTACATGTTTAAAAAAAAGCTGAAAACAGACAGTTTCAAGCCAAAAAGACTGTTTTAGTTATAAAAATTGATTTCTCTAATATCTACACACTGAAAATTCCTTAGTGGAGCTTTAATTCACAGACAACTTAAA
This sequence comes from Thalassoma bifasciatum, assembly GCA_008086565.1. Taxonomy (NCBI): domain Eukaryota; kingdom Metazoa; phylum Chordata; class Actinopteri; order Labriformes; family Labridae; genus Thalassoma; species Thalassoma bifasciatum. Next base: position 303,744 of record RPOG01000449.1, read on the forward strand.
GCTCCAGTGAGGATTTTGAAGCTGGTTAAGAAACTGGCTGAATCTTAAAGTAATGCCACAGTTTGACTCACAAAAGCATTTAAGACCATTAGAAAGGTTTTTTTTTTTTGTTCTTTCCATACGGTTAATTTCAAATATTTAAAACTGCTGGCAGGGGGTAGGTGTCAAACTGATTGTCACACTGAGCTTAAACATGAACAAGAATGTTAAAGAAATTCTCAAAACAGACAGTTTCAAAGCCAAAAAGACATGTTTTAGTTATAAAAATGGATTTTTCTAATATCTACACAATCTGAAAATTCCTTAGTGGAGCTTTAATTCACAGACAACTTAAAGCTCCTGTGAGGATTTTGAAGCTGCTCCTTCAAAGTGAATATTCTCTTCCTATGCTTTTTTGGTAAATGTCATTTTGCAAGTTTCAGGGATCAGGATCCTGGTTTTATTTTCTAAAAGAGAATAAACTTAAAGAAGAAAAAACAGAAGTTTGTGTTTGAACGTGTGTGTGTGTGTGTGAGATCTTCTCTGACTGTAAACACAGCTGCTCCTCTGCCGTCGCCTGATTGGTCACAGTGTGAGGCTCAGAGCTGTGATTGGCTGTTTCTGGTGTCATTTCCCGCCGTGACCTTGGTGTTATAAAGTCACACGGCCTCTTAAAGCGACAGGCACCTGCAGCGTCACGTCTGTGAAACTGTGAAAAAAAACCTCATTTTCACTTCCTCAGAGAAAAACCACACTCTCTTAAAGGGTAATTCCGCTTTTTCTAAAACTGGATTTTCATTTTCAGACAAACTTTGCAGGAATGAATCTTTAGAAACGTTATAAAAGTGAATAAATATTTCTCAAACAGGCCGAGTAGAAGTTGCCAGGTCAAGCTCAGATTATTCTTTTTGTTGTGGAGAGAAAGTTGTGATTTTATGAGAGAGGAGTCTGAAAACAGGCTGTGGTTAATGTGTAACATTAAAGAGGAAATCAATGCTTTAAAACAGGAACAAGGATCATTATGTGATGTAATATTCACAGGGTCCCTGCAGGTTTCAGGAAGTTAAATTTAAGGCTTTTTCAGACCTTTTTAAAGCCACTTTGAATGAAATTTAAGACCAAAAAAACATAAGTATAGTCGATGGTTTTTGGGATTCTGCTGCGTTACAACAAAATCACAGCATGTGTCACTTAATGAGACTCATTCAAGTTTATTTTTGTCCATTTATTGAACATAAAGTTGCTCATTAGTTAATATCTGTGTGTAAAAGTGCAAACAGTGACTCATATTCATAGACTGGTTAATGAGGATGCAGATAAATTATAATATCAGCAGCTTGTAAGACAGTTTTCAGTCTAAATCTAAAAAATAAAACAAAAACAAACAAATTTAAGACCTTTGAGTGATTAATTTAAGACCAGAATAGAATATTTTAAAACATTTAAGACCTTTTAAAGATGTGCAAAAAAGATCAGTGTAAAAGTTTTATATGCAGTGAGTTGTCGTGCAGATTAAAGTGGATGTTAAAAAAGTTTGTTTAGTTTTAACATTTTGTTGTTTCCTCCACAGAAAGTTCCCGTCCTGGCGGCTCGATCCTTCAGCAGCTCGGCCAGAAACATGAGGAACAAAGTCCCCGAGGCCCAGAAAATTTTCCAGGTAACAAACCTCAAAACTTATTTTTGATTTATTTTCCTCTCAGAGACAATCCTCCAAAAAAAAAAAAACTTTTAAGACCTGGAAGGTTTAGAGGATTTGGGAATGTTTTAGTGATTTAACTTTGATTTATCGTCTTTATCGTCTCTTCGTCTCTTTTGGTTCAGACAAACACAAGCAGCGAAAGAAGAAAGTTAAAAAAAATGAAAATGGAAAATCAGCTTTTCCAAGATTTTGATTATTATTATAATTTTGTCTGTATGAAATTGAATAGTTATGAGATAAACAGTCAAAATTATGTGGCTGAAAGACGAATTTGAAGATAAAATGAGTCAAAGTCATGAGTTTAAATATATATACATATAATTTTGAGACAAAAATTCAAAATAATGGCATAAAAAGTCTGAAAAATTTGATAATAAAGGAGGAGTTATTACAAAAGAAGACATTACATTTTGGATAAACATATACATTTTTTTATTATTATTATTTTTTGTTGAATCGTTATGAGATAAAAAGTCAAAATTATGAGACTGAAAGACTAATTTGCTGATAAAAAAGGCAAAGTTATTTGATTTTTTTTTTTAAATCTAATTTTGAGACAAAAATTCAAAATAATGAAATGAAAAGTCAATATATATATATATATATTTATATATATATATATATAAATTTGATAAAAAAGGAGGAGTTATCTGGGAAGGAGACAAAAAATTAGGTTTTCACGTCTGGTTTTGAGATAAAAAGTCAATATTATGAGATTAAAAAAATTAAATTCTGAGGTAAAAAGTTTTATTAGTGAGGTAGAAAGTCAAAATTATGAGATAAGACATTAAATTTGAGATAAACAGTTACATTTTCTACTTTCAACCTCAAATATTGACAAAACAAGTCCCAGAAAAAAATCCCAAAGCTCAGTTTTCATTATTGTTAAATATTTTTTTCGCTTCCATAAACATCAGACTCTGCAGTTTCTAACCTGAGTGTTTCTGGGGTTTTTTTTTTTTTCTTTATTTCAGGCGGATAACGGTTTACCCGTCCACATTAAAGGAGGAACCGTCGACATGTTGATGTACAGATTCACCATGAGTCTGACTTTCGCAGGTAAAACTGAAAAAAAAAATTATAAAGCAGAGAGAAAAGTTTTTATATTTCATTTCTCTTCTCTAAAACAGCTGCAGCTTTAGTTGTTTCCATAAAATTACTGTTTTTTTTGTTTTGGAGCTGAAATCAAACCCTGACTGATGTTTGATGCTGATGAAAGTCTTTTTTTATTTTTTATTCCATATTATTTTCTTGTTGTTGTTTTGTTTTTGTGCAGGAACGTGTTACTCCGTGTACTGGCTGCTGGTGGCTTCGATGCCTCAGAAGAAACCATAAAGTTTTGGGGTTGAAATCCTCAAAGAGCAGCATCAAGTTTCATCAAGTTTAAAGTTTGTTTTATTATAATGTCGTGCTTTTATCTGGAAACTTCAGGTTTTCTTTGGGAATAAAATGAAAGTGTACAAAGTGTTGAATTCCACTTTAATGACAGGCTGCATTTCTGTGTCCTCTTGTTGATTTTTGTGGGTTTTTCACTGAAGAGAGAGAAAAAATCTGAGATCATCCATCATTTTCTGACGTCAGGAACAAAACTTTAAAACCAGAGCAACAGTTTTACTTCATCGCCACCTGCTGGTTATGGGAAGTACTTCAAATAATTCAGAATAAAAAGGTTTAAAAAGGCAAAATTATGAGATAAAAATCCAATGCATGGGTTTACAGTCAAGAAAAGAAATTAAATATATTTGAAAAGTCAAAATGCGGAGCTAAAAAGTCCAAATTATGGACAGAATGTCAAAACTAACACAAAAGTAGAAAATTATTGGTTAAATATTCAAAATAAGGAGGTTTCAAAACAGTTAAAAAAAGAGAAATTAAAAGACAAAGTCAAATTGAGGAGATAAAATGTAAGAAATATGGATGTAATGTCAAATTTCAGAAATCAAAATAAGTAATTATGGGTACAAATTTTAAAATGAGATAAAAATTTCAGAATAAAACGGTTTAAAAAGTCAAAATTTTGAGATTAAGAAATCACATTTTGGGTTTAAGGTCAAGAAAAGAAATTAACAGTTTAAGATTAAAAGTTAAAATAAGGGAACAAAAAGTCGTATTGAGGAGTTAAAAAGTCAAGAGTGTGGTCTAAATGTCAAATTTAAAGAAATTAAAACACATAATCATGGGTTAGAATTTCAAAATAAGGAGATTTAATTGAAAATAATTAGGTTTGAAAACTTAAAATTTTGAGATGAATTGCACAAGTATGGATTAAAATTAAAAAATTGATTAAAAAATAAATTCATAGTTGTTTTCACTAAAATGGTTTTAATGTGGTTTTACCAGAAATGATGAGGACAGTGTTTTTCTTTGGATCAAAGGTCAAAGTTTTAAAAAACAAAGTTTCATGAGGCAGAAACGTGTCGTTGTTTTCTCCTTCACACGATAAATACTGAGTTTTTAAACGTCTGTTTGTTCGACGTTTGTGAAATATTCATCATTTTTTGACCCTCGACCTTTGTCTTAAACATCGTTTCTTCGTCTGATCGTTGAAACATCGATGTCTCGTCATCACCTCAGGATGCGGATGCTCATCTTGTGATCGATGTCGACTTTCTCCAGAGACTGAAAAACAGAAATAATTTCTGTATCATTAAATTATCATCTCTGACGCTCGCTCACATCCTCACTCCCTGTTTTTACTGAAATCTTTGTCCTTTTCATTCTGAAACAGTTTATAACAGTTCATAAAAGTTTCCTCAGCTCTGATTTCTGATTCTCTCTGCATCGTTTCTGTCCAGATGAATAATCCGCTTTAATCCGCTCTCACCTTCTTGAACTCGTCGAATGAGATGGCGTCGTCTCGGTCCAGGTCGACCTCCTGAATCGCTCGCTCGGCGATGCTCTGCAGCTGCTCCTCCGTCACCTGGATCCCCAACATCGACCTCAACACCTGCCACAGGTATCAGCCAATCAGAAACCAGCAGCTCCAACACCCTCAGCAGAAATCATCTAAACCGGTAAATCTCTACGCAGACGATACGCTGTTATATTCCCTACATCAGTGACACTCGTGGCCCCCTGGTGGGCCGCGGAGGTATTGCAAGTGGGTCAAATCATTTCCAAAATAGTCTGAAATTTAACGGAGGGTAATTATATAAAGATACGAATATACAGGATTATGTTTAAAATGTTAAAACTTTAATCAAACATGTTCATATATTCAAAGACATCGAAGTCAGNTGCTTTTTGGCAATTTTTGCCAACTTAAACTAAGTTTTATTCCTACTCTTTGCTGTTTTTGGCTCATTTCTCCACTTGTATAGTTTCTTTTGTAAAGGTAGTTTTTAACAGTTTGTCTCTTTGGTTGAGTAACACATCTTGAAACAGCCAGACCACATTCTTTCAGAGAGTCCTGTATTTCAGCTGAAGTTATTTGTGGGTTTTTCTTTGCATCCAGAACAATTTTCCTGTCAGTTGTAGCTGAAATGTTTGTTGGTCTACCTGACCGTGGTTTGGTTTCAACAGAATCCCTCATTTTCCACTTCTTCATTAGAGTTTGAACTCTGCTTATTGGCATCCTCAGTTCCTTGGATATCTTTTTATATCCCTTTCCTCTTTTATACAGTTGGATTCACTTTTCCTGCAGAAACTTTGACAATTCTTTTTCTTTCCTCATGACTCAGAATCCAGAAATGTGTTTTCATTCATATTCTCAGAAAAATGGCCAAGAAATCATAAATTATGCTGGGAAATGTAAAATTATGAACACAACTGTATTTAAAGACAAAAATGACGCCTGAATCTCTTGTAACATGGGAGAAAAGTTTTAATTTCAAGAAACTTGGCGAGCAAATTTTTCTGACTCCATTGGTGAATTATTTTACTCTTTCCAAGCAATTCAGACCTCTTTTTTGTCTTTTAATTCCTTGAAATAAGACATTTTTCTGGACTTGTCAGTTGAATGTGACTTACATCAAGATTAAAAAGAAAATTTGTACAAAAAAATAAATCACCAACACTTGCTTAAATTTCAGTTTTTGCAGTGTAAAGAAAAGCAGAGGCCGTGAGATTTGGCTTCATAATTAGACATTTTGTAATTTTCTAGAGTTAAATGACTTTATCTAATGTCTTAAAGGGACAGTCCGCACTACACAGATGAAGTTTGAGGTTTTAAAGGCAGTGGTTCCCAACCTTTTCCAAATCAGGGCCCACTTTTAAAGCTCAAAAATGTTTGAGGCCCACCTCCAACCCAATACATACGACTATATACGTTTTTTTTAGAACCCCATTTGTAACAATGACCCAAAATTTAATTTGAAAAAATGTAATAAAACCCAAAATGTGATATCTGGTAGACAATGAAACAGATGTTAAGCTGAAAACGTAGCAACTTTTTGCCCAAATTATGACAACTTGTTACATTCTGGTGCAATTATTATATTTTGGGTTTCAGGCTCAGCACTCCGGTTACAGTTTTGAAAATTTTTGAAAATTTGGGATTTATTACATTCTTTTTCAATGACATTTCAGGTTGTTATTATCAGGTCGTGCTATCTATAAAGGAATAACATGCCTTCTTCGGGGACTTTTTTCATATCTTAAAATCAGAACTGTTTTAATTTCCTTTAAAACTTAACCGAGTTAAACATTTTGAATGCTATTATTTGTATTTGTATCTTAATTTTTCTATTTGTACCTTGTATCTTTATATAATTACACTCCAATAAAATACTTGTTTGGAAATGATTTCGCGGCCCACTTGCTATACCTTCGCGGCCCACCAGGGGGCCACGGACCACAGGTTGGGAATCGCTGTTTTAGGGTTTAGTGTGAGGAGTTTTGCAGCTACAAACCTGGAGAAGTTCAGCTCTGGAGATTTTCCCGTCGTTGTCCTGATCGTACAACTGGAAAACAACTGAGGTAACAGAAGAGGGTCAGAGGTCAGAGGTCAGAGTTAAAGCTACAAACCGACCGCACTCACATTTGAGTTTCCTGGCGCGGCTGTTGGCCTGTTCCTGCGGCGCTCCGTCTCTGCGGCTCGAGTCCACGGGACGGAAATGAGCCAGAACACGAACAAAGGAGGCGAAGTCCACGGTTTCCTGTCTGAGGAAAAAGAGCAAGAAGAGGAAGGTGAAGCTTCCTTTTTCCTGTCTCTGCAACAGGACACAAACAATATTCAGAGTTTAATGGAAAATACACTTTTTTATTTTTACCCCTGAGGGAAAAACGCAGCGATGATTCTGTCTCCGATCGGATTCACAGATAAATGAGGGAGAGACTCCAAATCCTGAAAACTGAGACAGAAACAGGAGGAGGAATCAGATTCATCAGGCTTCAATTAACAAGTTACTGCTCTGTTGGTACATTTGCCTTTGAGTACGGTGGCCTAGAGCAGCCATTCTCAGTACATCAGCTCCTCAAATGGAAAATGTCACTGAAACATTTGATTGAAATGCAAAAATTACAAAGTGAAACATTTTTAGCTACTTTAAAAAACATCAAATATTGCAAAAAAAAGTTTTACTTGACCTTAAATTCTGACTTAAAACAAAAAGATTTCACCAAAAAAAGTTGATAAAAAAACTGTCAAATCCAAAAAGAAAAAAAAGTTTTTTGCACTTAATTTAAATGTATGAGAAATGTTCACATTTGATCACATCAATAAATGAATAAAAAAGTTAAGTAGGCTCATGTTTGTTAATGTTAGTATAAATTAATCTCACGGTGAAGTTATGGGAGTTTAACTGAGCAGGTTTTCATCACAAAGTTCATTTTCTGAGTTTTAAAAATATTTTCTCTAACCTGAGTTCTCCGGCCCCGTCTCTGTCCAGAAACTCAAACCTTTCGTACAAACGTAGAATTTGAGAAGCTGAGACTGAAACAGAGAGAAAACAGAAATCATCCTTCATTAAATAAACAGATTATTTATTTATTTATTTATTTAGTTTCATGTGAAGTTTTAGCAGAAACAGCTGATGAAGTTTGAAGCTGCAGGTTTAACCGACGACGTCTTCAGAGTTTTTATCAGTGTGAACAGACACAAACACTCACAGATAAAAAATGATGAAAACAAAACTGAGCTGCTATCACACACACACACACACACACACACACACACACACAAACACACACACTTTTTTTTCCCAGTGATGTATCCCCAACATAGTGGCTGCTTTATTTAAATCTTCCAGATGAATAAACTGTTGTTGTTTCCTGTTTTATTTACGTTTTTATGCTGAAAAAGCTCCAAACAATCGACCACTAGAGGGAGACAAACAAACTTTAACATGAAAACCATTGAATTAATTCTCCTTAAAAGCATCTTTGATAGATTATAAAAGACTTTACAACATGACAACACAACTTTAATTCAATTAAAATGACTCCAACTCTCTAAAATATTCATTTATGGGACCAACAGAGCAAATATTTAACCAACCCTCCTCCAAAGTATTTGCAAGTATAAATGTTAATCCTTCAATTTACCTGTAAACACTGCAAAAACAGAAATGTAAATGAGTGTTAAAGTCTTATTTTTTGTTAAAAAAAAAGTCTTTAAGTCTTGATGTGGGCCAGATTGACCTGACAAGCCCAGAAAAATTTTTATTTCAAGACATTTAAAAACCAAAGTGACGTCTAAATTGCTTCCAATAAGTAAAAACAAATCTAAAAATTTCGTTTAATGTCGAAATAATGTCTTGATACAATAAACTTTTTTCCTCACCCCATTGGCAGATTTTTTATTTTACTTGTAACAAGTGACTCAGACACAATTTTTGCATTGAAATAATTTGAAATAAGACGTTTGTTTGGACTGGTCTCAGACATTTTTACCTCAAAATAAGACGTAAACACGTGCTTAGATTAAATTTTCTTGCAGTAAAACATGTGAAAGTGAGTTAAAGTGTCATCAAACTTTTCAGGAAATGATTTCTGTTTTGTTTCTGATGCTTCATGAGAGACTGATCCTCTTTTTTGTCAGCTGTTAAAGTTATAATGAAGGTTTATTTATAACAGTGTTAAAGTGTGATGAGTGTGGCGCCCCCTGTGGACGAAGCTGTAACTGTCTGTTATTTTTGTCCTGAAGTTTTTTTAAAGGTCAAACTTTTTCTCTCAGAGCAGGAAACAGTGAAAAGTTGATTTTTGACAAACACTTAATCTGAATCCAAACCTCAGCAGCTGTTTCAGGGTTTAAATTAAACCTCATTAAAACTTTATATAAGTTAATAAAAGTTTATTTTTTAACATATTTGACTCACAGCCGGTTTCCTGCATGAGCTCCTCAGCGTTTGGGACCTGGTTCAGGCCGGAGCTGCTGGATCCCATCGCCCTGGTTCTTCGTTCTGACTCTGTTTCTGCAGCTTGGTCTCTGACTTTATCTCACTGAGCCGTGACAGACTCACAGCTCAGCCAATCACAGCCCAGATCACTGAAACTCACTGACCAATAGCTGCTCTAGGCACAAAACCCTGCAACACTGGCAGATATTAAGAAAGAAAACAAAGTAAATACTCCAAAACAGACAAAAGAGACAGTGAAGCAGAAAATCTTTCATTAAAAAAACCTAAAACTTTCATTTTGTTTCCAATTTTTAATTTTTCTTAATGCAGGAGAAAGATGGGACATTATGCAACTATAAAAAAAATAAAACACTGTAAATGATGATAATACATCATTCAAAATGTATTTAAAAAAACACAATAAAATAATAATAATAAATAAATAAAACAACAAAGGGAAAAAATATATTAAAAAATGTAAAAAACAATTAAAAAAAAATCAAAATAAAAAAATACACAACACACTGTAAAGAAGAATTATAAAAAATTAAGTAAAGAATAAAATAGACTGTAAAATAATGCTCTAGAAGCTTCAGAACATAGTAAAATATAAATCATTCTGCAAAAATATGACAAAAAAAACATAAAAAGCTCAAAAAATAATCAAGAAGAACTGTCAAAAAAAAAACCCACAAAACACTGAAAATTTCATTAACACCAAAGTTAAGTGAAAATGATAAAAAAAAAACACATTGAACAACATAAAACTAATAAATTGTCAAGAAATAAAACTAAAAAACAAAACAGCAAAGGGAAGATAACATGAAACACTGTAAAAAGAAATAAAAATCACGAGCAATAAATAAAAACATTCTTGACACTGTAAAGAAAAATAAAGAATAAAACTGTAAGATTTATTTAAACGTAATAATATAAAACAATTTTGTAAATTATCCCCCACAAAAAAATGCTAAAATTAATAAACAAAGATGAAAGTGGCTAAGTTTTTTAAAATCACATTGAAGAAACAAAGGAATAAAATAATAATAATAATAATAATAATAATAATAATAATAATAATAATAATAATAATAATAAAATCCCTCCAAAATCTGATCAAGAAACAATTTAAAATGCACATAAAAATAATGTTTAAAGTATTCTAAAAATTCTGAACACAAATATTAATACTGAAAAACCATCAAGCACAACTATAAATAATTTTTTTAAAAAAACCTTAAATGCTACAGAAAAAGGTAATTAATGTCGGGATAAGACAGATGTCAGAGTTTAATCTTGGTGCCGCTTCATTTTAAGATTAAAAACAAACAATAACAAGTAACAAAGCCTATCATTAAAAACAAATTTTTATAAAACATGTTAGAAAAGTATATTTATTAAAGAAGAATAAAACAGCCGTCCCATCATCCTGCACGCTGCAATTCAGTCTACAGACACAAGGTGGCGCCATTTCCATATAAATACAAACTTTCCTCTGCTCTTAAACAATCAAACTGAGAAAATCTGGACTTTAACCTTTAAAGATTAATGTGAAGGTTTTATTTAACTCTCTTTTTGAGGAGAGATTTAATGTGATTCTCTGTAAACAAAACACAAACGACGTTTTTATTGGATCATAAATCTGAGCATGTGGTCAACGACCCTGATTATACAAATGTAATCGTCTCAGTGTCTCTTAAATAAAAGTTATAACCGTCATTATGTAACTTCACTCTGCAACAGGAACACAAAACCAAAGAAGCAGATAGAGAAAAGGAGTGGGAGGAGATTTAAAGGCACAACTATTACAACAGAGAGCAAAATAACATTAAATAAAAAACCTTTAAGTTGCAATATTCAACATTTTAATGTTAGAATAATTTGTTGCTTCTTTTTTTATAAGAAGCAGCAACAGGGAAACATTTCTACGGGTTGTTGGGACTAAAAAAGAGCTAAAACAGAGTAAATATGATCATTTTAACAGAGGTTAAACAGTAAAATCACATACAAATTTATATTTATGAGTAAATTCTGACATTAACACATAAAAAACATCAATTCAAATAAGTTTGTTTAGTTTTTATGAGTTTGACAGTTTTGGTTTGATGGTTATTTATTCAGATTCTGTTTCTGGATTCAAACTGGGTCAAAGTCAAAGTACAAACAGGTCAGAACACACACACACACACACACACACACACACACACACACACACACACAGATAGCTGCATTCCTCTCTGCTCACATTAACAGCTCTGTTTATTCCACTAAAAAGCTGCTGAACGTGACATGAAGCAGCTGCTGGATCCTTCTGCTCTGTACACACACACACACACACACACACACACACACACACACACACACACACACACACACACACACACACCAAGCCTGGGGGAAACTAAAGAGACTCACTTTAAAGCTCCAGTCAGGAGTTTTAGCTGGTTCAGACTCACTTTAAAAACCAAACAGAGTAAAAGAAACTGACATGGTGAAGAAAAGATGTTTGTTTGTGTGTGTGCAGTAAGAAATTACTTTGATTTTGTGAAAAAGTGTAACAAAAACGCACATTAACAGAACATTCTAGAGTCAAACACTGACTAAACTTTCTGGAGTCAAAGTCCATCAGTAAACTTCACAGAGTCTCTGTGCTTCAGCTTCACTTTTGGCGATGATTGTGCAAAACTCTGGAGTCATTAAACTCTAACAGAACATTCTAGAGCAACTCTGCATCAGTATCAGAATCTGGAGTCATTCAGCAAAGATACTGAGTCGTCACACATTAACCAAACATTCTTGAGTCATTATGCAACATTTTATTGTCATCTAACAATTACTGCACGTTCTAGACTCATTTTTCAGGAGCAGATCATTCCAGAGACGTCTTGATTAAAAAAAACATTCTGGAGCCATTTAACATTGAAAGATCATTCTAGATGCATCTCACATTAACTTCAAATTCTAGAGTCATTGTACACTCATGGACCATTCTAGAGTCTTATTACATGAACTTAATATTCTACAGTCATCTTATACTTACTGACCATTCGAGAGTTATATTACATTAATAGAATATTCTAGAGTCGTCTTACATCAACCGTCTATTCTAGAGAAATGTTCTATTAACCTAACAGTCTAGAGTACTCTATATTAATGGACCATTCTTGAGTCTTCTTGCATTATCAGACCATTCTTGAGTTGTCTTACATTTACAGGATATTCTGGAGTACTCTTCTTGCATCATCGGACCATTCTAGAGTCTTATTACATGACCGTAATATTCTTGAGTCATCTTACTTTTTACTGATCATTCTAGAGTTATATTACATTAAAAGAATATTCTAGAGTCGTCTTACATCAACCGTCCGTTCTACAGAAATGTTGTATTAACCTAACAGTCTAGAGTAATCTATATTAATGGACCATTCTAGAGTTATGTAACATTACCAGAATATTCCAGAGTAATCTTTCCCATTCAAGTTATTTTCATTGACAGAATATTAATGTGTCAGTACATTAACTATCAGTTCTGGAGCTATGTTGCTTTAATTTGATATTCTAGAGTACTCTTCTTGCATCCATGGACCATTCTACAATCTTTTTACATGAACTTTATTCTAGAGTCATCTTATACTTACTGACCATTCTAGAGTTATATTACATTAATAGAATATTCTAGAGTCGTCTTACATCAACAGACCATTCTTGAGTTGTCTTACATTTACAGAATATTCTAGTCGTCTTACACGAATGGACCATTCTAGAGTCTTATCACATGAACTTAATATTCTAGAGTCATCTTATACTTACAGACCATTCTAGACTTATATTACATTAATAGAATTTTCTAGAGTCGTCTTACATCAGCCGTCTATTCTAGAAAAACGTTCTATTAACCTAACAGTCCAGAGTACTCAAAATCAATGGACCATTCTAGAGTCTTCTTACATTATCAGACCCTTCTTGAGTTGATTTACATTTACAGAATATTCCAGAGTCGTCTTGTACTTACTGACCACTCTGAAGTCTGGTTACATGAGTTATGTTTCATTAACAGAATATTCCTGTGTGAATGCTTTAACTTTTAGTTCTAGAGCTATGTTACATTAATTTAATGTTCCAGAGTACTTTAACATCATCGGACCATTCTAGAGTCCTATTACATTAACTTTACATCCCAGAGTCTTCTTAAAATGATGGACAATTCTAGAGTTATATTACATTTAGAGAATATTCAAGAGTCATCTTACATTGATGGACAATTTTAGATTCATCTGACATAATCTTTACATTCCAGAGTAATTTAACAAAAGTGGCACAATCTAGATTTATCTTTGATTGATGGACCGTTCCAGAGTCATAGTTCTTCCATCAAACACTCCTTCTAATTGGACGTCTTGAATCTTTTCTTTCGTCTCTTGAATCCTCTCGAGACTTTCAATTCTTTTCATTATCAACGGCCGCTCTGAATGGCTCAAGTTTTTCATGAGTGACTCAAGACCAGAAACAGTCGACCTGATCATGAAACTGACCACACTGCCCCCATGTGTTCTGGAGGAGAACTGCAGATTTATTGATGCACAGGTGTTTACAGATCACGCCCATAGACTGTATAATAAGTGGACGTAATGACTGAAGCTCAAACTGAAGCCTCCAGCAGATGCTCCGCCCCCTGGTGTCTGGCTGCAGTATAGATCATAAGCCCCGCCCCCTGGTGTCTGGCTGCAGTATAGGTCATAAGCCCCGCCCCCTGGTGTCTGGCTGCAGTATAGGTCATAAGCCCCGCCTCCCCATGTATTCCAGATATGAGCCGGGAAAACTTTAAAAAACTACGATACCTGGTAGAAACGTTTCTCTCATCTTTACTCTAAGGTGGTATGATGATGTCATCTGGTTGCATGGTGTTCAGGTGTTTTTTTTCTGAGAAGTTAGTTTTCATTAGTTATTGGACGTTAAAAACCGCGATATAAGTTTCGTTTTACGATAGTTGACAGCTGCCGTTCATGAGTAGTTTTTATCGGGGATATAAGAAACTTCAGGAAAGAGCCAAAAGGAGACTAAACCTTCTGAAGAAGAAGAAATAAATATTTTTATTTCTCTTTTTTACTTGGCTCCACCGGAAATTCTCTACTGCGCAGACTCTGGCTGCACAATGGCGGCTAGAGAAACGAGGTTTTTTGGCTTCAAAATCGTAGAACGGTGACAGGTGGAGCCACGCTGTTTATTCTATATACAGTCAATGGTTTTTACACAGAAAAATCTGTGATAAAAGGGAAACTCTTCTGGTCATTAAACTCTGTTAAAGGTTCAATCCGTGACTTTTTTCCTGATGTTATCTAACCGTCACTCTGACAGTTCAGATTATTTTTTCACACATTAACTCTGTTTATCTCTGTCACCTGTAACCTGTGACCTCATAACCACCTACACCTGTCGGCTCCGCCCATCACGACGTCGGCTTTCCTGACATCGGCCTCTTTCTCAGAATCACCGTCCTCCAACCTTCGCGGTCACTCTTTCGGTTTTGGTTCGTGGTAAATGAGCAGGAATGTTCGGTATGTGACAGATTTACCTGAGACGACAAACAGGTGAGAGGAGGAGGAGGATACTTAAAGGAGCAAACACTGAAACTGAAAGCATGTAGGTTAAGATTTATGTGTGTGTGTGTGTGTGTGTGTGTGTGTGTTGGCGCACAGTCAGCAGGAAATGAATGAAGTTTTTTTTTCTTGGCTCTGGGAACTTTGACCCCTCCTTAAAGCTGTTTACACCTTTGAAACTTTAGACTATTGTTGTATTGAAGTGGCTCCTTTACGTGGAAGCTCCGCCTCCTCTGACGCTGTTTGCACGTTCACACAGAGATCCCGCTAAGGTGATGACATCACAGCCACGTTTGCACATGCGTTCTATGTTTCTGGTCAAAATTCTTGTGTGAAGCGTTCACTAACGTTTTAATAATGCAGTTCATTTTTTATCAGCGCCCTCTGCTGGCCTGGCATGCACACAACACGCTAAAAGCAAATCTGAAAAGGTGAATAAAAGAAAGAAAAGTAAACACAGCTTTTCCCAACTCTTAAAACATTTGTACACACTTTACAGGATTGAGTGTTTTAATCAGTAATTTAGGAATAATTTCTGTTCGGTCATTTCAAGTGAGCGACAGAAATATTGTGACGCCAAAAGTGGAGCTAAAAAAAAATAAATGTTGACCCACTTACCGGGTTTAAGATGATATAAAGCAATGTTTTTAAGCAAACACAGATGATAGAGTATAAAGTAAAACTTGCAACATGAAATAAAAATAATGACAGAATACTATTTTGAGTCGCAACCCCCTATTTCATCCCCAAGGGTTTATTTATTTATTTTTGTTTATATAAAGAAAACAAAACTCAACACATTATGATACAAATTTTAACAAAACAGTGGGGAGAGAAATAGCCCGTGTTTTATTTTGAACCTTAATGTTGCAGAAAGTGAAAAAGAATAAGTAAACGTCTTTGTCTTTCAATTTTTATGTAAAGATTTTTTGGAGTCTTAAGAAATCTGACTCTGTCAATTCATCCCTCAGGCAGAAATACACTGAAATCTAAGCAAATGTTTGTCTAATTTTAAGTAAAAATGTCTTTTTATTCTCAATATGAGACACATTTAACTGACCAGTCCAGAAAAAATGACTTATTTCAAGGTTATTTGAAAGCAAAAATAACATTAAAATTGCTTGGAAAAAGTTAAAAAAAAAAAAAAATCTGCCAATGGGGCTGGAAAAATTTGCTTGTTAAGTTTCTTGAAATGCAAATAGTATAAGACACTTCTTGACTTGATTGAAGCAATTCAGATGTTTTTTTGTCTCCTTGTGTTTGGAGATGATCATCTCTGAGCAGAGTCAGGTGTGTGTGTGTGTGTGTGTGTGTGTGTGTGTGTGTGTGATTGCTCTCATTCACAGCAGCTGTGCTGAAGTTTTAAAGCTGCTCTGACTTTAGCTCTTGTCACTGTCTCGTTGTTTCACTTTCAGAAACATTGAACAGTCTTCTGTGAATCCTCAGTTTCTCTGTTTGTCTTTGTTCTCCTCAGCGTTTGCTTCAAGCACCGAATACTTTCATAGTTAAGATCTCTGGGTCTTGTTTTTGAACCCAGAACTGTGTGTTCTCCTCATCAGAAGGTTCTCCTGTTTGGTTTCTCTGAGCTTTGTTTTTCCTTAAAAGTTCCCCTGGCTACCAGAACATCATTTTCCTAAATGATCAGTGTTTTTAAAATCTCTCAAAATATCTTAGTTTGTATCAAATTTGAACAAATATTTTCACCTGTAGGCCGCCATTGTTGTTTACGCCGCAATAACGTCTGGGTAGTGACGTCATATGGTTGCACCGGGCTGGATCTCATACAGGATCATATAAGTCCTGGAGCGGACTTCAGTGGTTTCCAGAGGAAGTTTTGTGGGTTTGTGTTGGAAAATAGTCGGCACAGCATTTGGCTTTAGTCTCCGTTTATAATGACCCACACCTGTCAGCTCTTTCATCAGCATGGGCCGGCTAAATGCAGCAAATGCTTCTGGGGAGAAGTGGCCAGAACATAGCCGCGGCTCCATGGGAAGTTGTTTACGCCCACAAGCCATTTCCCACAACTTCCTTCTTTTCTTGTCTTTTGGGAAGCTGTGCAGACTAACATCAGTCTCCTTGTTTCCTTTGGACTGAAAAGTGCACCCAAAAGCAGCCACATGTGGCATTATTATGTTTTTTTCCCTCCTCAAACCTCGTGACTTACGGCGACTAGTAGTGAGGAAACGGACAAATCCAGATGCACCAAGCAACCAATCTACATCATCAACCCAGAATGCATTGCAGGATAGAAACTGTGTTTTAAACTGTATTTTTTTTTTTTAAAGAAAAACCAATTTGTTATGTCTTTTAACAACAAATTCTAGTTTGAGACAAACATTTAAGCAGATTCATGCCTGTTAGTCCTTACAGTCGTGCTCCACGCTTTATCTACGCTTGTCTGCTTTTGATCCACACTCACTCTAAGCTTGCAGGTTTGTTCCTGGCTCTTTGCTCGCTCGTTGCCTGTTGCCTGCTCCACACTCCAAGGTCCAGAGTTGCTCTACTTCTTCGAAGCATTCGAACAGCGTTTTTTTTTAATATCGTCAGCTTGATAATCTTTTCCAAAGTTTGGGAAATCTGGTCCAACATCCTGGAAATAGATCCACAAGAACTCAACAACTCAACTATAACAAATACAGCGACCAAGCTGTGTCACATGACTAAACAGACCAATGCAATTAACAACTGTGATGTAATACCTTTAAATGACCAATAGGGGGAAACAGATACCAACGACTGCTTTTGTTGTCAGGATTATTAATCAGTCGACCTATTCCGAACATTTTGACCAAACTTAACAAAAGTGAACTCTGCTGAAGTCAGTGAGAAATTAAAGGTTCGACAACTTTATTTAAGTGACGTTTCTGGGAATCGAGCTATTCTGACCAGTGAAGAAACAAACTGACTTTGAAGGGAGTGATATTTGCTGATATTTGTCTCATTTTTGGGGGGGTAGTATGTAGAGAATGTGGTTATATAACTGTGCCATTGTTTTAGGAGACAAATGAGAGGTGACACTCTGCGGTGCAGCTTCTAACAGGAGAGACAAAGAGGAGGAGGAGGAGGAAGAACGTCCCACTGAGGCTGATAATGAGACCCAAAATTCCTGCTTCACTCAGGAGAGAGAGAGAGAGAAACGCTTTAGACTGAACTCATTTACCTGAAGCTGTGAAACTCAAACCTCAAACCTGTATTGGTCGAAGCAAATGATTCTAAAGAAAACAATCCCGACCTCCCATACTATTTTTGGAGACTCGATATGATGAACAGACCTGCGTACTCAGAGCTCATTCTTCAGTTTGTCATCAATCCTCTTTGACTCATTGCCCTGCAGAAATAATAACTAAACTTAAGAATAAACATTGTGTAATAACTTTGGCCTGGGCTGAACTGAAAGAGTGAATCTAAAGTTTATTTCCCCTACGTTCCCTGAACCTCCAGCTGAGCAGGAAGTATCCTTGACCTGACTGACTTGTATTTGACGATAATCGCTCAAATACTTTCACTTTATAACAATGGCAGGTATTCCCCGAGCTACCTGACTTATTCCAGTGTGCAAATATTTGTCTTAGGTCATTGTTCAAGTTGCATTGTTCTGATTGAGAAACAAGCGTCTTTATCGGTGAAACCCGGAGGTTAAGTTTCAGGATTGCAGAATAAATCTTTTGCCAGAGAATTTAGAGTTCAACAAACTTTAAGTGTTTGGAGATGAACATCAGCTGTTTACTTTCACTTTGTTTTAACCCGTGAACATCACACTAAAAAGCTGTGTTTTCTTTTTACAGACAGGATTTGGGATTCTTAATGCCAGTATTAAAATGCAACGCAACTAATTCGTGAAAGGAGTGTAATCATCGTTACTGAGACCAGCTGTCGCTCACAACCCCAGCGTCTGGGGGATAAAAGATGAAGAGACACAATGATCATCCAAGAGATTCAAAGGAATTTACAAATCTGTCATTGAACTAAATATGAAGGTACGGTGTTCAATCTTGACAGTTTGGGCTTGATTTACTGAAATAACCAGCGCCAAATTGCATTGTCCTTTTATAATTACAACAAAAATCGTACTACTTTAAGATTTTGAGAATGATTTGGTTGCTCAATTGCAATACCTTTGTGGTCCACCAGGTGGCCGTGGCTCGCAGGTTGAGAATCAGGCACTTTGTGTGTCAAAAGAAAAAGCTTCATCGTTGTCTTAAAAACTTCCAAGACACTGACAGGAGGCAAAAACAAACTCATCCTCACAAGAAAATTACATGAAAAACTTCTACAAATCAAGCGACAGCATCTGACGTGTTAAAAAACTGCAGTTCCTAGAGTGTCCACACGAGGCTGCCTGCAAAAACAGCACAAACCACATACACACCCATTCAAAAAGACAATTTTTCACAGGAAAATTAAACAAATGCAGCCTGAAACAGTTTCACTCTGAATGTATAAGGGTCAACGACAAAAAGAGGGTCTAAAAACGTATTTTTAAAAAGTTCTTTGGAAATGGATAAAAACATATTTCTGAGAGAAGAGTTTTGTTTTCTAACAGATTTTAGTAGTTGACCAACATTTCAAAGTTTTTAGCTTCATTATTTTTTAGTATTTTTAATTTGAGCACCCAAAAATGTCAGGTGGTGCAACCAAATATATGAAAATATATTTATATGTTCCTGTTATTTTTTCTGTGTGAAATTATTGGCAAGTATCTCTCAAGTGTCTGTAGTGACTCATACATTTTCATTTTGTGTGTTTCATTTCTTTTATTTGTGAATAAGATAAATAATTTGATGTTAAAATAACATTTCACATTATTACATTGGTTGTTCCACCTGACATGGAAATTGTTCNAAGCATAAAATAATGCCACTGTATTTTTAATTTCCATTTACAATAACTGACATTCAATTTTTAGAGTTTAATTACTGTGGATACTTGTCAGGACGGTTGCACCACCTGACATTTTGGGGGTTTGAGGAACCAAAACACAAAAAAACATGTTATATTTTAATAGTTTAAAGATGTGTTCAAATAACACAGGTTTCATAGAATAAAGAAATACATGTGATGAAATACTCAATTCATGATGGAAGGAAATATTGCACTCAGACACAAAAAAAGGGGACGTTACCTCATTGACCCAAAACTTTTTTTTTTTAATAACTGATAAGTTTTGAAGTCATTGAACAAATAAGTTTTGCTTAATTAACAGCCTCTGATCTAAGCCGGGAAGCATAGACAGCCACTTCATGCCTATGTCACCTGTGTGATACATCCATGTACAGCAGGTTCTTAAATCCACTGTGTTTCCCTCCTCACTCATGGTAGCAAGATAAAATGTCATTTTTAGTTAATAACAACATTTTCAACCATGAATTGAGCAGTTGCTCTGGGAAGTTGTTTATAATTTTACTGTATATTTTACAAAATTTACCATTTTTTTTTCCATAAAACCAACAGGATTTTCTTTACAGTGTAGAAAACCTGACTTATAATGTCAAGTGATAAGTTCAAATAACTGGTTTCATTTATGTGAACAAATGATTTCGAGTAAATTCTACTGATATAGACTTAAACAACTAAACAACAACTTAACCTCTTTAGTATCAGCTTGTGTAAAAACTAAAGTGGTATAAAGCAACGGGTTTGTAATTTTCTAGCAAAATCAACTAATTCAGGTTAAGAGTGTATGTTGTGGCTCTTTTCTAAGTTTTTTTCTCGAGTGGCACGATCAGGCCATCGTTTTAAAACTTCTTGAACTTTTTTTTGATCCACAGCCGCGCGGTAACGTCATCTTCTTTAACTGTAAACCTTCACTTAGCTGTTTAAACTACTTCCTGCTTCTCGTGGAGTTTCCTCAACAATCCCCGTTCGTTCCTATGAGACGAATGTTTACAGTGAAGCCGTTAATCAACCCGTGAAAACAGAAATCTTATCGCTGATCGTGTTCGCCTCCTTCTTCCTCTTCCTGCTGCTCGTTGTTGTCGTTGGGTGTTTCCAGGTTTCTGCTGATCTCTGATGGAGATTCTGACTTTCCTTTCTTCTAACTTTTCGTTGAAGGACCTGATTTACTGTAAACACTTTAAAAGTTTTACATGAACTGAAGCTGAGTCACGACCTTCTTTGGTCAGACTGATGGAGCTGATAGCTTCACCCAGAGGACGAGAGGAAACGAGTGGTTCCACTTTCATTTTACGCGAGTGAAGTCCTTCAGTCAGTCTGCAGGGTTAGGTCACTCCAAATGATAAAGATAGATTTAGGAATCCCTTTTCTTTTCTGTTTGGTAAATCTAGGTTGATGTGATTTATACTCTTGAAGAAAAACAAGAAAATCCAACAGCAACATTGCGTCTTCAGCTTCTCCTCATCGACTGTTTGTCCTTGAACTTCAAACGTTGACATATTTGTTGTTGACATCTTTATGTTGTAAACTCTGTGTCTTATTAACTCAAACATACCGCTTTTACAACGTCCTAAAACTCTAGAACAGTGATTCCCAACCTGTGGTCCATGGCCCCCTGGTGGGCAATGAAGGCATTGCAAGTGGGCCGTGAAATCATTTCCAAAAAACTATTATTTTTGTCAGGAGCTGTTTTATAAAGACACAATTATTCATGACAGTGTTAAAATGTTAAATATCAGTTATGGTCTTAAGAATATTAAAATGACCTGAAATGTGATTTAAAAAATGTTATTATACCTAAAATGTCATTAATAATGTTTAGCCTGAAATGTAATAACGGCAAAAAGTAAAAGTTATCACTTTTTGAGATCAGCATCTGTTACATCATTGACTTATTATATTTTGGGTTTTATTACTTTTTTCTAAACACTTCTGGCTCAGCACTTTAGTTACATCATCAACCATTTACTACATTTCTGGTAGTTGTTGCACAGTTTTTATGACATTTCAGGTCTTTGTTACAAAATGGGCTCTAACTAGGCGATATATATATTATATAACCTTCATATTTATGGGGTCAGAAGCTGGTAAGAGGTGGGCCACAAACATTTAGTGAGACGTAAAAGTGGGCCCCGAGATAGAAAAGGTTGGGAACTGCTGCTCTAGAAGTTATTTATTGTTTCCAAGTGTAAAACTGAAGTTTCAAAGAAACAAAAATGAACTTAAACTCTTGACAAATTGTTTTTCTCCTCTTGACCCCCTTTTCTCGGCCTAATTTCACACAATCCAGGTTTTTTTTGGAAAGTTTAATCTTCGATTTCCAGTCACTAGGCTTGTTTTACAGTTTTCTTCACCAACAAAACGTAATTAGTGAAAGAGTTTTCATCCCAGGACAGCTTGTGATAGACAACAAGTGCTCCCTGCTTGACTGGTCTTGTGTAATAGCTCTATTAGAGGGTCGTTTATTGGCTGACAGGCCTGTCACTCACTCCTACAGTAACCAATCACCTTACACTTCACAGGAAGCAGCTGTAGCCATTTAGATCATTGGTGAGACCTTTTTATTGCCGTGCATCTTCATTCACATTCATATAGTGGTACAATCTGTGACTGCGAACTACAATTTCATGATTTCTGTTAAGCTTTCCCACAAAAAGAGCAAAGTTGACTAAAAAGAGGACACTGAGCACTGATGAAGCTGGTTTTGTTTGCACAGAGTCTTCAAACGAGAGAGTGGACAGTGAACTTTCTCGCCTAATTTTCTAAAATCTATCACCTCTTTTCATTTCTTTTTACTGACTAACAGAAACACTGACAAACTACGAACGATAGTGTTGATCTGTGGTCACTGTGGTGACATACGCCGTAAAACTTTCCAAACTTGTAGTTTTTAGTGTGGCAGGGTTCCTACCATCCACCTCCAAGTTACATAGCACCAGTGAAAGCGACACAGACCCCCCCAGACCACAACAGAGGGGTCATTCAACTCAGTGTAAAGTGGTGGATCATGACAATGAATATCGAAGGATTATATTATGTTTGAAAAACTACATAGTGTTGGTTTAAATATGTTGTCACACAGCAGGGGGTCGTTGGTCTCGGGGTCCATTTTTTTGGGGGTCAGAGCTGAAAATTTGGGACCTTTTCCTTAGAGCAGGGGTTCCCAAACACTGGCGACCCCCTGCTGTGGTACAACACTAATGGACCGATCCAAAAAACGGACAAAAACAAACAAAAAACCCAGAGGATACTTTGATTTACTGACTAATGTGCACTTTGCTGTGTTCACTGCATCAAACTTCAACAAAGAAACGTGAAAAACAGATAAAACATTTTCTGTTTGCATAATTTTATATTATCTTTAACCACTATTTTTGCCTTTATTCTTACAATAATGGATAAAATTATTCATAGTGTTTGATTTTGGGGCACATTCCACGACCCCCTATCAATGTCTCGCGACCCCCAATAGGGTCCCAACCCCAACTTTGGGAACCACTGCCTTAGAGGACGATTAAAGCGCCTGGCGTTGGCGTCACAGGCTCTAGGTTGGCATCAGCTCTATTAAAGTACCCATAATGCTTCATCCAGCTGATGGACTGGTTCGACCGCTCGCTGTTTCCTTTGGCACCAAACCAACGTGACATAACCTTACGCTGCGCCACGTGTCGGCGGCGCGGCTGACACTCCCAGAAGTCTGATCATTTCTCCTCAGGTGCTTTTTTTTCACTCGACAGTTTGCCAGGGGGTTTTCAGAGCGCCGGGCCCAGGTGACGGCAGGTGACGAGTGGGCGTGAGGAATGAGACGGTGAAACAAAGGAACGACTCATGAAGAAGTTACTGTTGTTTCTTGGGTTTTCCAGAAATGGAGGAAGTGACCCGTACAACTCGCTGGAGCTGTTCTTAAACTGTGAATTCACTCTGGACGAATGGAAAACACCAAAGATGGACAGAAAGAGCTTTAAACTGACATTAAAACTTATTTACAAGAAGTTTAAAATCATGATTGTGACATAAAGTGATTTCACTTGCAGATAAATTCCTCTAGATCCACGTCCAGTCCATCTCTGCTCGGTCATATCACCACAGATGACAAATTTTATTTCTTTCTAATGTGTGAATTCCCACAACTACATCATTGGAATTTGTGTTTTAAGGAACATAGGTTGATTTGCAGAATGAAACACATCCTGTTGACATGTTTGGACGATAAACCACCATGGTATAGTCAGAGTTAAAAGTGCAGAGGTCAGTGTTTGATACAGGAAACTGATTATAAACAGGACAAAGTGTTTAAGTGGTCACATCTGTAACGTCACTCGTGTGTCTGCTTCCTGTCGGGAATTAAACCAAGAAATTCCAGATTTAAACACCAGAACAGTCAAAGTGTACAGAGGAAATTTCAACACATAAACGTAAAAACATTGTGCAATTTAAACTTTGATGTTCTGTGTCATTCATGTCTGGATTAAGCTTTTCTTTACCAACACTGTAATGATTTTTTCCTTTTTGTCTTTCTTTTGACTGTAATCCATCTGTTTGAACAGCATATACTGAATGTGTATGAGTTAATAAAGATATATATATATATATATATATATATATGAATGAATGCATGTGTGTGGGCAACTCGACAAGCCCTACAGGGTTTTTGTTGCCTCTCCTGCACATCTTTGTACCAACTGTTTTTTTTTTTTGTGGTGTTACTTTTTGTATGTGCAAGAAAATATAATAAAATAAAATGATTGCAGAAAGAAAAGAAGAACCATATCAGGTTTCTTCAGCCTTATTTGTTAGTTTGCAGGTGTGTGTTTTGGATCTATTCAGTCGTATTTTGGCTTGAAATGCACATTTTGAAAAACACTGAAATGCAAAAGTATTTGAGTGAACGTTGAGTATCAGAAAAACAAACGGTTTCTCTGCTCACACAGTCTCAAACTCCTCTTTCCGTCTCTTTGTTGATGGATAACACTGTCAGATCGTTTCCTAACATTAAAGTTTTGCAGATGTTTGTTTGGAACAAAGACGTGAAGCTGCAGTTTTTCTGTCTCCCACAGAGAAACTTTTTCTCACCCGTTAATGCGTCGTCAGTGTGCGGTCACATGAACGGCGTTATTTACCGTTTACAGTGAACGCACCGCCAGAGGGTTAATGTAAACACTGTTGAACTAAAGCTCTGAGGATGATTTACGGACAGGGAAACCCCGCTCACCCGCTGTTTGACAGGCGGGAATGTGGACCAGTTTCATTCCACGCTGACGTCTCAGCGCAGAGCAGGGATTTACATGAATTAACACCTCGAACATGAAACAAACACATGTGGGACTGATAAACATCTGTCTTCACTAATCTATTCAGAAAGTCCTTTTCCAGCTTTAAACAATCAGCACAGATTCTTTTTCCCTGACGACTTTTTATAGACGACTTCTTCCTTTTAAGGTGAAAAAAAAAACAACAACAGTGTCTTAGTTCTCCAGACAGGTTGTCTTAAAAAAAAACATTTCCAGTTGAACTGTTCCTGATTAATTAATGTTGTAATTTAAAAGAATTAGTGACAGTTCACTGACTTTCCTGCCTCTTTGTAAATCTTTTCCAGGTCTTTTTGTGTTAAACAGCTGCAGAAACCGGAGTTCGCTTATTCAGGCCTCATTTATTTGAGAAACATCTTTTTTACATATTAAAAAAAAAAAGAGGTTTTTTTTTTTTTTTTTGCAAAAATTCAGTTGAACAACTTTGTGACAATTTGATCATTTTGCATATTGTTCTTGGATTTGCAGACACCTTGTTTTTTTCTGTCAAATGGATTCAGAAGAAATCTAGACAAAGAAAGAATCAGCTTTGACGGTTCAATCATGTCTTTGTTTTTAAAGCTGGTTTTTATGGTCTTGGTCTTGGTCCGTCTTAACTATCAAAAATCTTGGTCTTGACTTGGTCTAGACTCTCCGAAGTCTCTGTCTTTTCTTGGTCTTGGTTTTTCTTAACCTTGACTCTCTAAAGTCTTTGGCTTGACTCATTCTGACTAAAAAAAAAGATCTGGTCTTGGTTTTGACTCAGTCTTGACTCTCAAAAGTCCTCAAGAGTCAGGCTAAGACTTTTGAGACTCAAGACCAAGACTAAGACTTTTGAGACTCAAGACCAAGACTTTAGAGACTCAAGACCAAGACCTAGACTATTAAGAGTCAAGACCAAGACTAAGACTTTAAAGAGTCAAGACCAAGACTTAAGAGACTCAAGACTAAAACTTTTTAGAGACAGGACCAAGACTTTAGAGACTCAAGACCAAGACTAAGACTTTAGAGACTCAAGACCAAGACTTAGACTTTTGAGACTCAAGACCAAGACTAAGACTTTTGAGACTCAAGACCAGGACTAAGATTTTTAAGAGTCAAGACCAAGACCTAGACTTTAGAGACTCAAGACCAAGACTAAGACTTTTAAGAGTCAGGACCAAGACTTTGACTTTAAGAGTCAAGACCAAGACTTTAGAGACTCAAGACCAAGACTTAGACTTTTGAGAGTCAAGACCAAGACTAAGACTTTTGAGACTCAAGACCAAGACTTAGACTTTTGAGACCCAAGACCAAGACTAAGACTTTTGAGACTCAAGACCAAGACTTTTGAGAGTCAAGACCAAGACTTTTGAGACTTTTGAGACTCAAGACCAAGACTTAAGAGAGTCAAGACCAAAACTTTTGAGACTCAAGACCAAGACTTTTGAGACTTTTTAGACTCAAGACCAAGACTTAAGAGAGTCAAGACCAAAACTTTGAGACTCAAGACCAATACTAAGAGTTTTGAGAGTCAATTCCTGTCTTAACCCTCAATCTCAAAATGTGCGCTCCTGCTAAGTGCAAGTGCTGTCCCGATTCTCAGAATGTGAAGATTGAGGGTTGAGCTTGAGGGTTAAGATTGAAGTCTTGGTTTCGGTCTTGACTCTGAAAAGTCATAGACTTGGTCTTGGATGGCGCTGTCTTGAGTACAATGCTACAAAAAAAACCTTAACCTAACTTTATATAGCACCTCTTATTCATTCAAGTTAATACAATAAAACAAAATTAAGTCATAAAAGCATAGATTAGAATGAAGTTACATGACACAGATGTTATAAAAGTGATTCATGTAAAAACTCAAGAGTTCTGGAGTATTGAGACATGAACCTCCCGTACTATTTTTAGATTCAGAGTTTAAAAGTTTTAAGCCAAAAATTCTGGTACTTTGAGACATGAACCCAAAGAGATTTAGGATTGTAGGGAATCAATGCAAAAAGGAGGAAAGGAGTTTCAGAGTGTTACGACAGCAATCAAAAAAGTTGAAGAGTTCTTTGACACCAACGCCAAGAAGCCTAGGTTTTTGGAATTCAAGGATATAAATGCGAAAAGGTGTTGTGTTCTGGAAATTTGGATAAAACACAAAATGGTGTAATGTTCCAGTAATTTTAGACACCAGAGTCTCATCTCAGGGTCAAATGAGATCATTTCTAGGAGAGAAAACCTGAGAGAAGGAGCTGGAACCTGAAATGAAATAAGATCTAAGATGAAAAAGATGTTTCCTGCAAGTAAAAACTTGCAGCAGAGTTTTGGAGCAGCTGCAGATGTTTTAGTGTAAATGTTACAGTAATAAATGTGGCTCATGTTCAAGGATGTTGTTGTGACACACTCGAGGTTTTTTTTTAGTCTGTTATTCCAGTTTAGGGTCAAAACGGAAGTAAAGTCTGATTTTCTAACTCCACATTCCTTCAGTCTGAATCCTTTTATCTGAAACTCGTCCGCCCCCTCCAGAGAAAATCTGCAGCTTCTTTTAATCTCTGTTCAAACCACAGCAGCCGCGGCACCATCAGGAGATTCTTTCTCAGGAAATAAACAAAAAAAAAGAATAGGACATTTGAAAATGAAGACCAGGGATGGAGAGGAGGAAGACGGGAAGTTTAGTCTGTTTCTGTGGCGTGAGGCTGGAGAGCAGACGTCCGGAGGAATCGATGACCAGATGAGACGTCTGTTTCCGATCAGCGCCGATATTTACACATCAGGAAGCCGTCTGATTGGAGGAAAGACGCTCAATATGGATCACATGGTTTAACATGGTCACTAATGGCCCTTTTCCACTGACTCGTCTCAGCCCTACTCTACTCGCCTCTACTCGGTTTGTGCACTCTCCTTTCCACCAGAGGAATCCAGAGTTCAAACATATCAAAAGTGTTGTTTCATCAAATTATTCCAAGTGGAATAAAAAAAGTGTTTCAGCTGCATTTAAAAACATGACATTTTCTGAAACTAGAGACTTTAATCTTTAAAATGAGGTGTCACTGATTAACTTTGACCTTATGGTTCTTCACTTATAATCTTTAAAACACAGTCTGGTTTACAGGCCAATATTAGATGTAAGGGGTTAAAATACTGAGCTGATCTTCTAAACTATTATTTCCCATTAGGTATTAAACTGATTTTCCACAACAGTGACATCAATTTCATGTCAGCAGCTTGGCAGCGGGTTAAGTTTCTTTTTTACGTGGACGTATCTTTGCTTGTTTTGACCCTTTCTCTCTTTAAATCCAGGTCCATCTTTCATCTCTGACAGATTAAGACTCTTAAAAGCTCTGTAATCTTGCGGGGGGAAATGATCGTAGACAGGATGATGTCACCTGTTTGTCTCTGAAACAGAGTTTTGAGGTCAATCGTTGGTGAAAGGACGGTAAACACGCCCGAGTATCTGTTACTGCATTAACGTCGTCAACATGACTTTTTTATGAGTGTATTGTGAGTCTAAACTCTCATGATGTGACTGCTTTGTTTTATGGCGCTTTTCCACTCTACAATTCCAGCTCTACTCTACTCGTCTCTACTGGGTTTGGTTCTTTTCCTCTAGCCCGACTACAGACTCACGGTGGGCGTGGATCTTATAACACAGCTGCGCTAAAGTGCTGCGCAGAAGTGCGTGCATGTTCATCTATAACGCCACACAAACATCATTTTGTACTAACATATGTGCCACCGTGGTCTTTAAAGGAAAAAAAAAAGCTTTAAAAAGATTTCATTAAAGTAATACAGCAGGTTTAAATGTCATTAAAAACCCGTCGCTGACTTATTCCTTTGCCTCTTGTAAGTGATTTGTTCAGAGTCAGAAGCTGCAGAGACGACATTCTCTGACCAATGAGTGACCGGCAGTCCGTCCACGTCACCTTTTAGTATCAGCTTTACTCTCTTAGAACCAGGGTAGAGTAGGTACTAAAAACTGGCGTCTGACGCGTAGTACCGCGCTAATGGAAACACAACACAAACCGAGTAGAGGAGAGTAGAGTAGAGCTGAGACAGGTCAGTGGAAAAGGGCCTTTAGTGGAACTCAGTACTGGACAGTTCCGGCTTACTTTCACCCCTGCCCTCACTTTGGGACCCTCACTCTAATGGATGTTACGGGAACTGCAGTTTTATTGCTTCATTTTTAATTTCTTTTTCCTCTGTTTCTTTAATTGATGGTGTAAAAGTTGTTGAAGTCATTTTAATGTGTTTGTCTTGAGTCTTTTAACTCCTCCTGTTAGCTTTCTGTTACCTTCCCCTGTGTCTTAAATAAGCCTTAAAATACACTAAAAACAAAACATATGATCCAGTTTTTTTTGTTATCTCTTGGTTTCCTTGTAAGGCTTCCTTATCCATGAAAATATTGGGTTTCATATTTTTGGTGTTGGTCTCAGGCGGGTTACAAATCGTCATTTGGAGAACTAAAGTTATTTTTCGTCTTTTTTATTGGATTTCTCTTAGGATATTTATTTGGTTTCCAAAAACACAATGGACGGATAATAACTCCCCATATCTTGTGTACTCTGAAATAAATTTGCTCTATTTATTTTTTCATTTTAAAATTAGCAACTATAGTAACATCTATGGTGTTAGGCTCAGTTTTGACCCATACATGTATTTTTCAAAAAAATGCAAAAATATATATTTTGCCAGCAATAGAACTTTAATATAAACACGTAGAAAGACAGAACAGGTCATAAAACGAAATATTGATTTGTGAGTGTGCATGTTTTTAGATGCATGTGTGGCATAAAGTGACACTTTTTGTGTCTTTGCAGCAATACTTTTTGCATTGGAAACACAAATGAGTGAAGCTCACATGATTGGGAGAGGAGGTGTCTGTTATTGTGATGGCTGACAGTGCACTTATGATTTCAATTCTGGCTCTAAATATTGGTTTATAATCTTATTTTTATAACCGGGTCAAAACCGACCCTAACACTACAAGCAACAAAATTTCAATCAGGGCATTTTATAATGTTGAGATTATTTTTTTTTTATAATTTTGTTGGAATCAACGTTCCTGACAAAGTCAAGAAGCCTTGATGCAGTAAACCAATTTTAAGTGATTCTTTTATGCATTTAAAAACTGAAACGGGTCAGTGGCGTCCGTAACACAAGAGGAAGGTTAACTTGAGCTGGTTTATACGAGTTAAGCTCAAAGTAATCTGAAATAAAAACATCAAATTAAATTATTCCATGGCGTCACTGCAAAGTTAAAGGTCATTTTTGGATCAAGTTTCAGTTTTACCGTTGTTTGAAGTGCTCTTATCTAAGCAAAAGTGCTCTGACTGAAGTGGTTTACTCACTCTGTGGTTTATGTGAATGTTTCTGTGAGTGAAATCTAATCAGTTAATCACAGTCATTAACCTCCTGCAAACATAAAAACTCAGATAAAATACTTTCACTTTGACGTTCCTGGAAACTGATTCGGTTTGTTTGTGATCCAGTTTATCAGGCTCAGGTGTGAACGAGGCGAATAAAGCGTCATGACTCAGGTGTAATCCTGGTTTACCTTTAACTGTGGCAGCAGGCCAGACAGGTGACGGGTGGATTCAGCAGAAACACTGGGAGGGAAATAAAAAAATAAACCGCTCTTTTGTTATCAGGAACTGATCTGTGACTCAGCTCAGTTTATAGAATCACTTTCTGTCAGGGAGAGAAAAGAGTCAGATCTGTTTATGTAAAGGATTAGAGTAAAACCAGCAGCAGTCAAAGCCTCAGGGCGTGATTTTTACACGTTTGTCGCTGTGTCAGGCTTCAACAGGTCTAATACAGAGACGCTGACAAATACGGTTCAGATTCTGACATTTAACACTGAATGTTTTTCCAACAATTACACACAAAGAGTGATTTTCAGTCCAGGAACAAATGACACAACATCCTCTTCAGAAAACAGTATCCACACTGATGCAATAATCATAGATCTGACCAAAAGTTACAACATAGTCGACCACGATAATTGTGATCATAAGTTAATGATTTCTTCAGGATTTGATCATTTTGCCTATTGTTCTTTATTTGCAAATGCCTTGTTTTTGTCTATGAAATGGATTTAAAAGAAATCAGGACTAAAGAAAGAAAATATCAATCATGTCTTTTTTTTTAAAGCTGATTTTTATGGTCTTGGTCTCGTCTCAGATCTCAACAGTGATTTTGTCTTGGTCTTGGTCGCTCTCAACTTTCAAAAGTCTTGGTTTTGGTGGAAGCTTGTCTTGTTGACTCAGGCTAGACTTTCAGAAGTCTTGATCTTTTCTTTGTCTTGGTTTGTCTGAAGTTTTGGTCTCAGCCACAGATTGTCTTGGTCTTGAACCTCTGAAGTCTTTGGCTTGACTCATTCTGACTCCAAGAGGAATTGATCCTGGTTTTGACTCAGTCTTTACTCTAAAGTCTTGGTCTTGGTCTCGATTCTCAAAAGCCTTAGTCTTAGTCTTGACTCTCAAAATTCTTAGTCTTGACTCTGAAAGGTCTAGGTCTTGGTCTTGACTCCTAAAAGTCTTGGTCTTGAGTCTCAAAAGTCTTAGTCTTGGTCTGGACTCTTAAAAGTCTTGGTCTTGGTCTTGACTCTTAAAAGTCTTGGTCTTGGTCTGGACTCTTAAATGTCTTAGTCTTGGTCTTGACTCTTAAAAGTCTAGGTCTTGGTCTTGACTCCTAAAAGTCTTAGTCTTGGTCTTGACTTAAAAGTCTAGGTCTTGATCTTGAGTCTCTAAAGTGTTGGTCTTGGTCTTGACTCTCAAAAGTCTAGGTCTTGGTCTTGAGTCTCTAAAGTCTTGGTCTTGGTCTCGACTCCTCAAAGTCTTGGTCTTGGTCTTGACTTAAAAGTCTAGGTCTTGGTCTCGACTCTCAAAAGTCTAGGTCTTAGTCTTGACTCTCAAAATTCTTAGTCTTGACTCCTAAAAGTCTAGGTCTTGGTCTTGACTCTTAAAAGTTTCAGTCTTAGTCTTGAGTCTCTAAAGTCTTAGTCTTGGTTTTGGATGGTGGTGTCTTGAGTACAAAACTACAAAAATAAAAGAAAGTAACTTTCTGTATTTATATACCATCTCTCACTTATTCAAAAGAAATCAATTAAACAAAATAAGACTAAAAACTCTCTAACTCCTACAAAGTTTTACCTTAAAAACTTAAATTTCACCCTGATGTAGATGACTCAGTGTAGAAGTGATGTGGTGAATGAAGTGATTGATTTTCTTCAAGTGTTTAATCTGCATTTATCCTGACGTGGACTTTTATCCAGTTGACAGGTGTGAGATTTCAGACCCACCTGAAGTTTTCTGAGCTGTTGGTTTATTGTAGAGGGAAACAAAGCGTCTGTTCTGATGAGGAAATAAAAAGCGACAGAAGTTCTCTCCTCCCCGCGGTTCCTCTGCTGAAGTTCAGGGAGGTCGTCTGTTCGACTCAGCTCAGGTAGAAAATCATCGACAGCGAAGGAGACGTCGCTTTAAATCACAGAGTGACAATAAAGACAGAGACTAACAGGCAGGAATGTGGGTCTGTCTGCACGGGGGGGGGGGGGTCTCTGCAGGGGGGGGCAGGGAGTATGNAGGGAGTATGAACTCACTGCTCACACACATAGAATAAAATAGAATAGAATTGTTACAGTGGCGTTTGTCCAGATCAGTGGAATAATATGATACAGATACAACTCAATATAAAAAAATTGAATAGAGACATATATAATTTCTCGAAAAAAAATGAAATATCCCAAAAATTAGAATTAAAAAACAGAGTAGGTTATACATATTACACAAAAATTTAGAATAGCGGATACATACAGAACAAAAAAAATAATTATCCAATAAACAGAGTGGGGGATACACATTACATTAAAAACAATTATAACCAAAATTGAACAGGGGATGCATATTACATGAAAAATGAAAAGAGGATATATAATACACAAAAATCTGAATATCCAAAAAGTAATATAGAGATATAAATTTCACAAAAGTTTGGATTTGGGATACACAAAAAATAGAATAAGGAATACATATCACACTTAAAATTAAAAAATAATATTTTAAAACAAACAATGTGGGATACATATCCAAAAAATTAAACCAGGGATATAATTTACACACAAAAATTGAAAAAAACGAATTAAATAGGGGTCACATACTATACCAAAAATGAAATATCCAACAAAATCAACAGGTGATGCATAACAAACAAATGAGAAAGAATAGGGGATAGATACTACACACACAAAAAAAATAGATAAATAATTGAATAGTGGATCCATATTACACATAAAAATATATCTTTATGCAAAAAATTACATTAACATATCCACAAGTTTTAGAAAATGAAAAATTAATCATACAATTCATGAAGATGTCCTCTGAATGTACAGGTAGGTTTGAGGACTCAGTGGTAACAGATAAATATGCTGTTATATTATATTCCAGTACAGAGGCAGACAGACCATAATATTCACTTAAATGTAGTTAATTAGTCTAAAAAGAAATGTACACAGAGCAGAACAAACATGAAGAGATAGATAAGAGACACACAGGAAACGCTCTGATCTGGATCAAACATTTACACTGAGACACAAACCTTCTCCTGTCACTGAGGAGTAACAGCGCTCAGATTTCCTGAGGTCCCTGAATGCATCATAAATGTTGGGTCTGATGAGTCTGAGGTTCAGGTCTGAGTCTGCAGGTGGAGGTTAGAGAGGCCACATTTCTGAGAGCAACTGAGGCGAGAGGAGAAGCAGAACACTCTGCAGGTTTATCTGGGTCCTTTCCAGACACATACACACACACACACACACACACACACACACACACACACACACACACACACAGAGCTGACGTAACACACACTCTGCTGCTGTTTGCTCTGACGTGTGTGATCAGATTTGTCTGTAATAATCCAGATTATTGATGGAGACTAAACTCAGATCAGAAACAGAAACTTCTGGATCTTTTGCACACACACACACACACACACACACACACACACACACACACACACACACACACACACACAGAACACAGGAAGTGACCTCACAGCCACAGGAAGAGGATGCGCGCCCACAGGAAGTTTGTGTCTTCCTTGGAGCAGCTTTTTATAGAACACTGATGAGCGTGTGTGTGTGTGTGTGTGTGTGTGTGTGTGTGTGCGTGTGTGTGTGTGTGTGTATTTAAAGATGAACTAAGCCGAAGTCAAACCTGGATCTGCTCAGAAAAAAAAACTCTGCGACTTTGTTTACTTTCTCTCTGACTCTGTTTACTGTCGCCTGATTGGTCCAGTCGTCCTTTTCTTTTTTTTTCTTTTTTTTTTTTAATTCTCTTTTTGTTGAAAAATTTGGTTACACTTTACAATAAGGGTCCCTTAATAAATGTTAATTAATGCATTATCAAGCATTAATAAACAGTTTAATAATGCGTTAATAATCATGTCAATGTCCTACCCAAAGTTAACTGACACATTAGTTAATGCATTAAGAAGCATTTTTAATATATATACGAGTAAAACCTGAAAATGCCTCTTATTATCATTTACTAATGTTGCTACTTTGGAAATAAACAAATAAATAAATGTTTAGTTACAGTTACCTAATACTCCCACCAATCATTCACTAATCGCGTAAATATTTTCTACACTGCAAAAAATGAAATCTAAGCAAGTCATTACGTCTTATTTTTAGTAAAATTTATCTTATTTTTCTTGATTTGAGCCACATTCACCAGAACAGGTCATAAAAATGTCTTATTTCAAGTTTTTTAAAGACAAAAATGAGGCATCAATTGCTTGTAACAAGTCAAAAAAATCTGCAAATGGGATAAGAAAAAGTTTCTTGTTTTAAGACATCTTTCTCATTTCA
This sequence comes from Thalassoma bifasciatum, assembly GCA_008086565.1. Classification (NCBI taxonomy): domain Eukaryota; kingdom Metazoa; phylum Chordata; class Actinopteri; order Labriformes; family Labridae; genus Thalassoma; species Thalassoma bifasciatum. The sequence goes on from RPOG01000449.1 coordinate 338,309, forward strand.
AGAAACTTTACGACAAATTTGTCTTATCCCATTGGCAGATTTTTTTTTGACTTGTTACAAGCAATTTACACCTGATTTTTGTCTTTAAAAAACTTGAAATGAGACATTTTTATGACCTGGTCTGGTGAATGTGGTTCAAATCAAGAAAAATACGATAAATGTTACTAAAAATAAGACAGAAATATTTGCTTAGATTTCAGTTTTTGCAGTGTAGATGAGCATTGATAAAGAATCATCAATTAATAATGACACACTCATACTGAATAAGTCCATGAACTCTGTTCTCAGCTTTCATCCAACTATTTATTTGTTTTATGTTCTAATTTTGCACATTAACAGTTTCTGTCAGGTGTTTGAAGAAAACCTTAATATATCTGGTAACGTCTAACAAAGATTTGGACTGTGCATAGGCGACTTTTATAAAGCTAAAGTTCGGTGCAAACTGCAAAAACGCAAAAACTCTTACGCTGACGTGTTTAATTTCTACGGAGCCCCTAAAGGGACAAGAAAAGGTAGAAAAAAATAATTAATTTCACGTGCTCACTTGTAATTTTTCTGGTGCTCACCTGAAAGTTTTAGGTGATATTTTGTGGATAGCCACAGAGCTGGTCAGATGTTTGAAGCTGTCCCTCTACAAAAATCAAACACACGATCCAAAGCAGTGAATCCTTTATGTCCAAACTAACTCTTGTATTGTCATTTTGTAAAGAAGAAAACTGTCAGGTGTGTATCTGAAGTATTTCTGGTGCACACTATGGTTTCAGGTGAGCACCTAAAAGTTTTAGGTGAGCATATAAAAGTTTCAGGTGCGCACGCAAAAGTTTTAAGTGCGCACGTTAAATTATTTTTTTTTTTACCTTTTCTTGTCCCTTTAGGGGCTCCGTAAATTTCACATGGTATGATGCAAAAATCTGCTTCGTGAGTCATTGTGAGTTGAAAAAATAAAATCAAAGTTATGAAGTTAAAAAAAATGGAAAAAAAGAAAACAGTTTATGCATAAAAATGCTTCAGAATGCAGGATCAAAGATATTTGGGGCTAAAAATATTTTTATTAATCTTATAAACAAACATGACACGGTTCAGATAATGTCCTGCTGTAAGAAATTATAACATTTTTTTACCAGGTTAGATTTTATCTCCCATCTACATCTTTATCTCTTTTCTTTTTTTATTTGTTTTTATTTTATTGTTTTGCTTTTTTTTCAGAAATTACAAAAACAGAAATAGTTTTTAATGGAGCACATTCACTGTTAATAAACGTGTCTATAAGAGCTGCCGGCTCTGAACGTGCAGCAGAGAAAACGTCCTGTAACGTTCAGAAACCGGAGCAGGTATTAAAGGACCAGAGATAGAAAGAAAGTCTGTAAATCTCTTCTCTACTGTAACATTTAAAACTCTTCATCAAACTCTTCATCAGCCTCCAAAGCCCTGAACACGACGACCTCTGACCCCATCATCGACTTGTTTGACGGACAGGTGAACAGGTGAGAGTGGTTCCTGCAGAGGCGCTGAGCGGCGTGACCATGTCCAATCATCACCTCCTCCTGTGTCTGTGTAAAACACTCACTCTGACATTTATCTCACACACACACTTCCTGGAGCCTGAAGCCTCCTAAAAATACACACCACAGGAAACGGCGAAGGAGCGGCGAAGGATCAGGACGACCACGGAGGGTTTTCACTTTTATCACCATCATCCCTGCTTTAAAAAAACACATCTCTGTCTGCACAGGGGAGACTAAATACTCTGTGTGTGTGTGTGTGTGTGTGTGTGTGTGTGTGTGTGTGTGTGTGTGTGTGTGTGTGTGTGTGTGTGTGTGAAGCCATAACAGGAAGAACACATGGTGAAGACATCAGTGCGTCTGTAAATCTTGTTGCTGGGATCTTCCTGAAACAGAAGCTGAATCTCAGAGCTTCAGTCAAAACATCCTCACCTGTCTGCACCTCCATCCAAACTTTATCTCCGTCTTTATCTCAGACTCTTTTCTGTCTTTATCTCTGAGGTTATTTCAGACTTTCTCTCCACCTCTCATCGCTCCAGATTCAGATGTTTACTCCAACTATCGTCATATGACCCAAAGACCAAGACATAGACTTTAGGGACTCGAGACCAAGACTAAGACTTTAGAGACTCAAGACCAAAACTAAGACTTTAGAGACTCAAGACCAAGACCAAGACTTTAGAGACTCAAGACCGAGGCTTTTGAGAGGCAAGACCAAGACTTTAGAGACTCAAGACCGAGACTAAGACTTTAGAGACTCAAGACCAAGACTTTAGAGACTTAAGACCAAGACTAAGACTTTAGAGACTCAAGACCAAGACCAAGACTTTAGAGACTCAAGACCAAGACTAAGACCTTAGAGACTCAAGACCAAGACTTTAGAGACTCAAGACTAAGACTTTAGAGACTAAAGACCAAGACTTTAGAGACTCAAAACCAAGACTTTAGAGACTCGAGACCAAGACTAAGACTTTAGAGACTAAAGACCAAGACTTTAGAGACTCAAGACCAAGACTAAGACTTTAGAGACTCAAGACCAAGACTAAGACCTTAGAAACTAAAGACTAAGACTAAAGAGACTCAAGACCAAGACTTTAGAGACTCAAGACCAAGACTAAGACTTTAGAGACTCAAGACCAAGACTTTAGAGACTCAAGACCAAGACTTTTGAGAGTCAAGACCAGGACTAAGACTTTAGAGACTCAAGACCAAGACTTTTGAGAGTCAAAACCAAGACTAAGACTTTAGAGACTCAAGACCAAGACTAAGACTTTTGAGACTCAAGACCAAGACTTTAGAGACTCAAGACCAAGACTAAGACCTTAGAGACTCAAGACCAAGACTTTAGAGACTCAAGACCAAGACTTTAGAGACTCAAGACCAAGACTAAGACTTTAGAGACTCAAGACCAAGACTTTTGAGAGTCAAGACCAAGACTAAGACTTTAGAGACTCAAGACCAAGACTTTTGAGAGTCAAGACCAAGACTAAGACTTTAGAGACTCAAGACCAGCTGATTCTGAAATCTCTGAGTTCTGGTTCTGAAAACTCTCAGTTCTGGTTCTGATTCTGAAATCTCTGAGTTCTGGTTCTGAAAACTCTCAGTTCTGGTTCTGATTCTGAAATCTCTGAGTTCTGGTTCTGCAAGACTTTAGAGACTCAAGACCAAGACTTTAGAGACTCAAGACTAAGACTTTTGAGAGTCAAGACCAAGACTCAGACTTTAGAGACTCAAGACCAAGACTTTAGAGACTCAAGACCAAGACTAAGACTTCAGAGACTCAAGACCAAGACTTTAGAGACTCAAGACCAAGACTAAGACTTCAGAGACTCAAGACTAAGACTTTAGAGACTCAAGACCAAGACCAAAACTTCAGAGACTCAAGACCAAGACTTAAGAGACTAAAGACCAAGACTTTTGAGAGTCAAATGTTGCTGCTCAGAATTTCAACATAATTGAAGAGAAACACTCTGAGTTCTGCCTCATTACAATAAAACAAGGATTTGTTTATTTTTCTCCACATCTGGAAACGTTAAAGCCACTTACACACACGCGTAATAACACTTAGACTCAATTCGTCAGAAATCCTGCATTTCTGCATCCTTATCTATAAACTCAGAGTAAAGACGGTTGTTCTCGCCTCCCACACGCCCTCACAGAGCCGCGCAATCCTTCAGATATTCACATCCAGGCAGCAGATGCTCGCCCACACGTCCCATCAGAGCGAAACAGATGAAGAGATGAGGATTTATAACAGTTAGTAGCTACAAGTGAAGTGTCTGCAGGCTCAGAGTGAAAGATCACGTCCTCGGAGACAAAGTGGGCTCATTCCTGCTGTCACACTCCGTCATGTTTCACAATAAGACCACGCACAAACAGGACGTGAGGTCAGAGGTCACTGATATGGAGGGAGAAAATGCTGTTTTTTCTTTTTAAAGTGAGGGAGCAGACAAAAGAGCTGCAGAGCCTCAGTTTTATCGTCCTGTCACGACCTTCGAGATGATGACCAGCAAAAGATTCTTTGAGATAACGTGTCCACACTCCAGTTTCTGTTTGTTACGGTACAGTGAGAGTTTGAGGGTTTTCCAGGCTGTAAACATGTTTACAACATGTACGACACATTTTCATACTCAGAGGTGGGTTTTGAAGTTAGGATGCTGTTTAAAACCTAAATAAAAACAGACAATGATGATTTACACCTACATACACAACAAAGACAAGATATTTAATGTTCAAACTGATAAATGAAGCTGCATCTCGTTCCTAAAAATCTTGTTCAGGTTGAACAAAAGTCTGTTAAAGTTGCTGATGCTGCAAAAACATCTGTTTGGATCATTCCACAGGTGAACAGGTTGATTTAAACAGGTGAGTGTCATGATTGGGTATAAAAGGAGCATCATCCCCAAAAGGCTCAGTCCTTCACAAGCACTCTACCTCGGTCCAAGTGGTGAAACAGTTGTTGACGCACTCGTTTGTCAGGTTGTCAAATTGTTGTTACACAGTCCATAGCACACTTTGTGGTCAGCTCCACCTCGGCTATCGTCTTAAATTGGGTTTTCCTAAATAATCTTTATTTGAGTTTTCAGGGTTTGGAGTACTTTTATCTTTTAGATTCTGTGTCGGTCTCTCACAGGAGACAAGAACTTGACAACACACCTACAAGAAACTGAACTCAAGACAAGGACGATACAGACAAAGGACTAATCAAACACAGGTGTGACCTGAGACACAGGTGAAACACATGAGGGCCAATCAAACAGGAGGGAAACTCAAGAACAACTAAGAACACAGGAATAGAGAGTGAACNCTGCACGTAAGCAGCAAGGCCCAAAACCAACATTGAATGGCCGTGACCTTTGACCCCTCAGGCGGCGCTGCATTAAAAACCCACATCATTGTGTAAAGGATATTAGCACGTGGGCTCAGGAACACTTCAGAAAACCATTGTCAGTTAACACAGTTCATCACTACATCTACAAGTGACAGTTCAAACTCTACCATGCAAAGACAAAGTCACACATCAACAACACACACAAATGCATCATGGGTAACTGTCCCAGTATCTGTGAAGGCAGCATTAATGCTGAAAGGTACAAACACACTGCAAAAACGGAAATCTAAGCAAGTCATTCTGTCTTATTTGTAGTAAAAATTGTCTTATTGTTCTTGATTTGAGCCACATTCTCCAGACCAGGTCATAAAAATGTCTTATTTCAAGTTTTTCAAGACAAAAATGAGGTGTAAATTGCTTGTAACAAGTCAAAAAAATCAGCCAATGGGATAAGACGAATTCACCCGGGAAGTTTCTTGAAATTATAAAGATGTCTTAAAACAAGAATCTTTTATCTTATCCCATTGGCTGATTTTTTTTACTTGTTACAAGCAATTGATGCCTCATTTTTGTCTTTAAAAAATTCGAAATGAGACATTTTTATGACCTAGTCTAATAAATGTGGCTCAAATCAAGAATAGTAAGACACATTTTACTAAAAATAAGACACAATGACTTGCTTAGATTTCAGTTTTTGCAGTGCAGGTTTTGGAGCAACATCTGCTGCCATCCAAGACACTTTGTCTTTTTCAGGGACGTCCCTGATTATTTCAGCAAGACAATGAAACCAAGACACATTCTGCTCCTGTTACAACAGCGTGGCTCCGTAGTAGAAGAGTGCAGCTACTAGACTGACCTGCCTGCAGTCCAGACCTGTCTCCCATTAAAAATGTGTGGAACATTATGAAGAACAAAATACAACAACAGAGACTTTGGGACTGTTGATCAACTGAAGTTGTTCATCAACATAAATGTGAAAGAATTCCAGCTCCAAAGCTTCAACAATTAGTGTCCTCACTTCACAACAACAACAAAAGCAATATAGTTGATCAGTTTGAACATTAATTATCTTGTCTTTGTCGTGAATTCAGTTGAATATAGGTTGAATTTCCCACCTCCAATAGAATTAGACTTGTGCAGAATCGACCAAAGCAAAAAAAATCCTGTGGTTTCGTAGCCTGATGATTCGCTGACACATTTTTCTCGACTTATCTGATGATACCTGATGGTTTCTGGTTGCAGATGAGTGGACGGAGTTTTTGCAAAAAACTCATCACTTCCTCAGAGATTCAGTGACTTGAACAACAACGCATCATGACGACGACGACTTACACAACCTTTAGTTTGTATCTGAGGAGGAAATAACTCTCCAGAGAATTCACAACAGTTTACACCAACCTGTAAACTCAGCCCCCAATAAATGGATGAGCTGATTTTAATCTGGGAAACAACACCAAGAGTTTACTTCTTTAGAAAACGCATGTGAAGTATAAAAACACCTGAACGTGGACGGACAGGTTTGGTTTAGAGAAAAACTTCCACAACACTTTGAATAAGAAGTGAGTAAAGTGATAAAAACAAAGTGTTCACAGTCATTTGATTCATAGTACATCCCCTTCTTTTCTGCTGAGTCATGCTTCGAGTGTTTCAGCCTGATTTACTGGACGTAAATATTTGACTCATGGACGCAGCTTCTTCTCCATCATCTGTGTCGTTTCCATGGAGCAGAAACAGAGTCAGCTCATCCATCAGAGTTTGTCTACATGAACTCTGTGTGGTTATTAGTCTGCGTATTCACCAGCTCTTTGCACAACAGCTCCATGTGTTAACCAGAAGGCATGTGTGGTCGCTGTCAGGATTTAAAAAAAAGAGATAAACACGTTGTTTACTCGGCCATAAACAGGAAATATCAGCTCAGAGAGAGGAAAGAGAGAGAGAAGAGGTTTGGAAAAGAAATGACCTGAAGCTTTATCTCTAAAGTCTCATCATTACAACAAAGTTAGAAACAACAGGAAACTTTCTCTGGAACTGATTCGATTGGTTTTTAAGAAACTATTTCAAAACAGGCCGAGACGAAAAACACAGGAACGACGATGAAACCCAGGGAAGTTAGAGAAAATCAAAACAGAGAAAAGTCTCTATGAAGAAAAGTGGTGACGGGAAACAATAAAATGAGTTCGAGGAAACAGAATGTGACAAAACAGAGAGAATAACACCAATAACATGATACCAAAACAATAAAATGAGACCAAGGAAACAGGATATTACCAAATAGACTGAATAATACCAATAAAACCAATGACACAAAACAAAATGATAACAAAGCTTTGAGATGATTCCATAACAAAAGAATGACGCCAAATCAATTATATGATACAAAAAAATGGGAAAATACCAAACTGACAAAATATTACCAAACAAATAGAATGATACCAAACTAAAATAATATTAACAAGCCAATAGAATAATACCTAAGCAATAGAATGAGACCAAACCAAATGAATGATACAAAAATGAGAAGTTATACCAAGACAATCCATTAAAACAAAACAAAAAAAAGGAGAACTATTTCAAAACAACAGAATAATAATGAAACCTATGGAACGATACCGAAACAATAGAATGATATCAAACAAATGGAACAATACCAAAGCAACAGAATATAATCTAACCAATAGAATGACACCAATTTAATGGAATGGTACCAAAAGAACGATACTGAACAAAAACTATATCACCAAACCAGGAGAATGATACAAAAATCAGAAGTAATACTGATTCTAAAAAAAAAAAAAAAAAAAAAAAAAAAAAAAAAAAAAAAAAAAAAAAAAAAAAAAAAAAAAAAAAAAAAAAAAAAAAAAAAAAAAAAAAAAAAAAAAGAAAGAAAAAACAGAATTATTTCATATCAGTAGAATCATGAAAAATCTACAAAATTATACTGAAACACTGGAATGACACCAAATCAATACAATAATACCAAACTGACAAAACATTACCAAACCAATAGAATAATACCAAAAAAGAAGAAATTATATCAAAGCAATACTTGAAACCAAAAGGAAAATGGTACCAAAAAAGTAGAATTATTTCAGGCCAATAGAATGATAACAAACTGACAAAATATTACCAAACCAACAGAACAATATATTTGACACCAACAGTGTCACTAAACCAATAAATTGATACCAACTGAATGAAACCAGAACAGAACGATGCAAAAACAAAAGAAAGATCCCAAACCAATAGAATGATCCCAGAATAATCAAATGATTTTCAATTCATAGAGTGAAACCCACAAATTGAATGATAAGAACAGAATGATACCACAGGGATGAAATTACACCAATCAATAGAATGATACCTTAACAACAGAATTTAACCAAAAACATGGGGATAACACCAAAACAATAGAATGATACCAAAGCAAAAGAATGATAAAAAGATAATGTTTATAAGAGAATGTTACTAAATGTATAGATCAGTATCAATATAATGACATCAAAGTGATAAACTGGTGTTAAAAAATGGAATCACAACAAAATATTGAAAACAAAACATGAGCAGTCCGTCAGGGTTTCAAATCTTTTTTATCTTTTATTTCCTCAGCTCTGAGAGTTTCTGCTTCATTTTGATAAGAAACAAACTTTTTCCTGATAATTTCATGAAAGAATCAGGAATCTTGATAAAGAATTAAGAACGGCTGAAAACTTTCCTTTTTGTTTTTACAGAGAAAAGTTGAGCAAGAGCTGCAGCGTGAAAGCAGGCAGGTTTAGACTGATGCACACACACACACACACACACACACACACACACACACACACACACACACACACACACACACACACACACACACACACACACATTACCATTATCAGGGCCCAATCACTGATTCTCTGGAAGTAAACACTCTGATGCATTATTCTGAAGAACGTACGAAAAGTTGCATGAATCACAAAAGGAACAGACGTCGATGTGATTTTGTAATTTTCTCTTTTATCAGGTTTTTCTCTGGAGTCAAAGACAGAAAAAAACGCAGCTTTTCAGCAGCAACAGCTGTTTAAAGTTGCACTAACAAGTTGCACAAACTTCCCACCAGTTCCTCTGTTTTGGTTTTATCTGAGCGACGTTTGTTTCTCAGGTGAAAACTCTCCGCTGCCCCGAGAGGCCGGAGAACTTCCAGTGAAACAGTGACTATGAGGAGCTTTTTGTATTNCACACACACACACACACACACACACACACACACATTACCATTATCAGGGCCCAATCACTGATTCTCTGGAAGTAAACACTCTGATGCATTATTCTGAAGAACGTACGAAAAGTTGCATGAATCACAAAAGGAACAGACGTCGATGTGATTTTGTAATTTTCTCTTTTATCAGGTTTTTCTCTGGAGTCAAAGACAGAAAAAAACGCAGCTTTTCAGCAGCAACAGCTGTTTAAAGTTGCACTAACAAGTTGCACAAACTTCCCACCAGTTCCTCTGTTTTGGTTTTATCTGAGCGACGTTTGTTTCTCAGGTGAAAACTCTCCGCTGCCCCGAGAGGCCGGAGAACTTCCAGTGAAACAGTGACTATGAGGAGCTTTTTGTATTTGCATCACTTTTCTGTTTTTGCAACACTTTTCGATACTTGCATGAATTTTCTGAGTTTGCATCACTTTTTTGTTTTTGCTCGCCTTTCCTGTTTTTGCATCATTTTACTGTTTTTTTTAGCACTTTTTTGTTTTTGCTGCACTTTTGTGTTTTTGCATCATTTTACTGACTTTGCATTCCTTTTCTGTTCTTGCATCTTTTTTTCTAGTTTTGCATCGCTTTTCAATATTTGCATGAAGTTTCGGTTTTTGCCCCACAGTATTGTTTTTGCTGCACTTTTCTGTTTTTGCACCACTTTTTTGTTTTTGCTGCATTTTTGTGTTTTTGCATTACTTTCGTGTTATATTTTTTGCTGCTCTTTTCTGTATTCGCATTATTTTATGTTTTTTCACCGCTTTTCTGTTCTTGCATTTTTTTTCTAGTTTTGCATCTTTTTGTTATTTTGCATCACTTTCCTGTTTTTGCACGTTTTTGTTTTTGCACCACTTTTTTTGCACCACTTTTTCTGTTTTTGCACCACTTTTACGTTTTTGCACCATTTTTTTGTTATTGCTGCATTTTTGTGTTGTTGCATCACTTTCCTGTATTTTCACCACTTTTCTGAATTTGTATCATTTTACTGATTTTGCATTCTTTTCTGTTTTTGCATCACTTTTTTTGTTTTTGCATTACTTTTCTGTTTTTGCACTACGTTTTTGTTTTTTGCACCACTCTTCTTTTTTTTGCATCACTTCTTTTGTTTTGCACCTTTTTTTCTGTATTATCATCACTATATTCTTTTTGCTGCACTTTTCTGTATTAGCATCATTTTCTAGTTTTGCATCTTTTTCTTATTTTGTATCACTTTCCTGTATTTGTATCACTTTTCTGTTTTTGCTCCGCTTTTTTGTTTTTGCACCTTTTGTCTTGATTTTCATGAAATTCCTGTTTTTGCATCACTTTTCTGTTTTGTTTTTCTTCTTTTTTTTGGCACTTTTTTCATTTTTTGCTGCACTTCTCTGTATTTGCACCACTTTCCTGATTTTGCATCACTTTTTTGTTTTGCATCAATTTTATGTTTTTGCACCTGTAGGGCACCAAAGACATGGGTTTAAAATCCACTTTTTTGTTGCTGTCTCTGAGTTTCTTACATTTCTTTGTTAGTTTGTAAATCCCTGTTTTCCTTTTCTTGGTCAAAACAGTTTGTTTACTGCAGAAAATGTTGGTACTTTGATTTTTATCAGATGGCAGACTGTAGCTTAGAGGCTCATTCTTTCCTGTTTTTACTCATTTGCTTTGTTAAATAGTTTGCTTGAAGATCTAATTGGAAGTGGCGGCTTTTCCTTTCTGAGAAACTGGAGCTCGTCGCGTCAGAAGTGTCGTCTTTGACGTGTTTGTGGAGTAATCCAGGAGTTTTTCCTCTCACAGTCTGTGTCTCTTTATCACATCCAGCCTCGCTCTCCTGCTTTAATGTCATCCAGCTTTTCCCTGCAGGCGGCGTGAGGCACCGTGGAGCAGGAGCATGTCAAAGCAGGAACAATCTTTTCCTGAAGCCCAGAGAAGAGTATTTTCTGTGTGGGTGAAGCTCACAGACGTTTACTCAGCCAAATAAAAACAACATCCACTTGTTGTCAGACCAGTTTCATCTGTCCGGTCACTCAGAATCAGGACGGAGACTTTAAATCAGGGCCTGAGAAGTTTCATGTTTATACGTCATGGTGTGATGTGCTGCAGATGTGGTGGAATCATGGGTAAATGTTGGGCGACTCGCCTCAGGGTGAGAACATGGACGAACACAGCAATAAGGTTAAAAGATGAACTCGTCTGTGTCCTTTACAGAAAACATGAGTCAGTCTGGACTTTATGAAGATCCTGACAACCTCCAGAAAACTGTGTGATATCATCCTTTAAATATTCACATTATTCTTCCATAAATAAAGTTGGACCAGAGGAATCCAGAGTTCAAACATATCAAAAGTGTTGTTTCATCAAATTATTCCAAGTGGTGAAATTTCTCCTGTAAAGTCCGTTGTTTGTCTGTCTGTCGTGTCCGTTCTCATCAATAACAGCAGCTTCACAGTCTTAGAGCATTTCCTCCTCAATGTCAATCTGACAAAGCTGCAAGTCTTTGTTTTCAACAGGGTTCTAGCTGCAAGACTAAAGTCACCCCATCCTTTTCTGTTGAGTTTTCATCCCAGGACAGCTTGTGATAGACAACAAGTGCTCCCTGCTTAACTGGTCTTGTGTAATATCTCCATTAGAGGGTTGATTATTGGCTAACAGGCCTGTCACTCACTCCTACAGTAACCAATCACCTTACACTTCACAGGAAGCAGCTGCAGCCATTTACATCATTGGTGAGACCTATGCATTTCTGTTTGTCTCTATTCAAATTCATTAGCTCAACAAGAAAGGTAGAATCCATCACCGGCGAACATTTTCACAAAGAGAGCAAAGTTTTTATGCTCAGTTTTGTTTGTTTTTTCAATATTTTATTTGTAAGGGCTTTTTTTTAATTTATAATACAAATAAACAAGGAGCTACAGCACAAACATACAGATAAATGAACACGGCTGTACACAGACATGTACAGTAAAAATAGGATATATAGAAAATAATGAGCAAAAGGTATTAAACACGGTTTTTAAAAGACGGCGTGGAACGTAAGAAGGTTTAGAAGTGTTGGTTGAAGCTGCGTAAAGCCGCCTAACAGGCTTGTTTATCGGCTATCGGCCCTGATAATCACACATACAGTAACCAATATTCTTACTGGTCACACGCCGTAGCTACTTAGACTGCTGAAAAGGTGATTTTTTTTTGCCATGTGTATTTATGTGTGCTACAGGAAAGGTGGAATCCATGACCAGCAGCTGTTATTTCAAGTTTTTTTGCAAACCTTTTCACAGAAAGAACAAAGTTGACTACAAAGGGGACAATGAGCACTGATACAGCTGGTTTTGTTTGCACAGAGTCTTCGGACGAGAACTAAAAACTCTCTAACTCCTACAAAGTTTTACCTAAAAAGCTCAAATTTCACCCAGATGTAGATGAGAAGTTGTAGATTTCAGCCTCATTTATCCTGATGTGGACTTAAGCTACATATAAAAACATGACACTTTCTCAAACTAGAGACTTTAATCTTTGAAACGAGGTGTCATTGATGAATTTTGACTCTACGATTCTTCAGTTATAGGCTAAAAAAAATGTAGCATGGTAAATAGGAGTTAGGTGGGATGTAAGGGGTTAATTATTAAGATTAACAAGAATCCTCTGAGTAATATCTGGTTGGAAATAACCGTCTTACAAATTCTGAGTCTGTTTTTTCTGCTGAAACTTGAAGGAGTCATTGAAACCAGCTAAAAAAAAAAGGAAAGAAAAACAGCTGCAGTCCCTTGATTGTCCACCGGGGGCTTCCTCTCTTTTTGCAGAAGAGTTTGCAGCGACACTTGCAAGCTACAAAGCCTCGTTTTCTTTCTTTCATTCTTTATCATATTCATCATTTCCTGCTCCCGCTCTGTCAAAAGGTTTCGTATCACGACTGTAAACAAGTGTTTGAGTGTGGAGCATCTGTAAAACAGACCTTCAGGAGGAAACATGACCAGAAACATGATCAGGAACATGTGAAAATCAAGAGTCAGAATCAGTCTTCAGGTTCTCACTTCACCTGGTTTCAATTCCGCTCGATTGTGCTCTCGCTTTAAAAAGGCAAACGCTGCTTTTTGTCCAGTTTCAGCCTCAGTTTGACCCTCGTCAGCTGAGAAGTGACTCTGCAAAAAGGTTTCAAATCATCATTTTCTGCAGAAACTGGAAACAACAAACAACTGAAACCTGCTGGATCATGGTTTCTTTACAGGAATTATGAGAAAAGTTTCACACCATCATCGTTTCAAAATCACAGATGAATGAACAACGGGAGCGATGATTAATCTTATTCATTCTTAAAATATGAAAAAACAGCACAAGTCTGAATCTGGGAACAATCAAATACCTGTGACTCAAAAAAAATGAGAGACATTAAAACACAGCTTGTAAGAATTTTCTCGTATTTTTAAACCTGATTCACATTTTAATGACTCATTCGATGACCTGTTCATGATGTGTGTCATTGAAAAAAACCTCCAACTCTCTGGATTAATGGAGCAAAATAAAACATCTGTTGCTGGAGAAGTTAACAGGAACTTCAACACTAAAAATGTATATTTGTTGAGATTTTAGAGCAGAAACTTTACGTCTGCATGAAAAAACCATGGGGTGAAAAACTCAGAGGGTTTTTGAAGAAGAAGAGCAGAAATATTTGTTTTGCAAAAGGATTTATCTTCTGCAAATTTTCAAAGAACACGTGAGAAACAAATTGATGTTTCCAGCCAGTTTAGACTGATGCATTCAGGTACAATCAGAAACTAGAGAATCTGAAGATTTTTTCACTTTTTTCATGTAAATAAAGTCATTCAAATATAAGTATTTGGTTGGTTTTTTTTGCTTCTGCCTCCAGGTTTAGGATTCAGAGGGTTAAATTCAGTTATAACTGATCTGATGTGGGAAATTCATTTAAGTTTTAGGATCGGAAATTTCGAACCTGACGACCAAACTTGTCCAAAGATCAGAAAGCACAAAGAAAATAATCAAAAAAACAAATACAACTTTCTTTTTTTTCATTGGCTTGCACTAGTAGAGCTGGAACTTCATCTACATTCCTACTCAGAAGTTAAAAAGAGGGTGTTGTAGTTTTATTTTTCATTTGAAACATTTAGTTTGGTATTTATTTTGTCCCTCTGGTGCCCCCGTAGTATATTTACATGATTTAAAGCTGCAAATAAATCTCTATTTTTCTTCTTTGTTGTTTACAAGAACAGTTTCACATGAGAAAGGCCGACCTAAAATGCAAATTCATAAAAACGCCCTCCAGAGTGGAATTTTTCTGAAATGCTGTTTCCACTGTTTCCAAGTAAACGCCAAGCCGGCACTTTCAGTGAAAACGCTGACATCACAACAACAACAACAGTGACCTGCAGTTTCATTCTTACGCTGCTGAATCTACTGACTGTCTTCTAACAAAATGTGCATTTATTGCACTTTTTCTGCAGTTAGAGTAAAAGTTTTTAGTATAAACTCCAGATGATCTGCTCACCTCTTCTTCAGCCTCTAAACTGTTGTCATTTAAACGTCTTCTACAGTTATATCGCCCTCTACAGGCCTGACATACAGCGTTTAATTCCCTTATTATTAGCATTTTAAGATTAAATTTTTATGTAAACAGGCCTCAGAAAACTCTTATTTCAGTTTCTGTCTGAAACACTTTGTTTCAGCTGCTGTCGCTTTAAGGCTCCCTGCTCCATGAGCCCCCTTCACTCTGATTGGCCGGTTGGGAGGTGAGATCTTGGTTGATTTTTACAGCTTTTCTACCTTTCTGAGCTGCTTTCCCTCATCAGATAATTAACGGTGAAGAATCAGAAACATTTGTGAGAGTTGTGTTAAAGTAGCTGGTTAACAGCGTCTGTTTTTAAATCAAAACATTAACGACAAAAACATAAAACCAGCAGAAACCAAACCACCACTACTGTTTGTGTTTAATGACTAAACGAGTCCAGAGCCTCTTTAAAGAGGAGTTTAAGGATCAGACAATTAGAGTGAAATATGAGGGAGTGAAAGTTGGGATAAAACCTCAGAAGAAGAGTCAAACGTGGAGTGAAAGTTTCTGAGGATGTAAACAAACAGAAACACGTTAACGTTTCCTGCTGAGATCTAACGACCACGTCCAGAGGAAAGATGGAGAGGAGACAGGAATGCACTTTCTGTAAAAGTTTTACAGCACTTCTAGCTGTTCGCTGGATCTATGAAAACTCACATAAATAAACACACACACACACACACCCACACACACACACACACTGTTCCCCCTCATTAATCAATCTACAGATGCTAACTGTACTTAGCTCCGCTCTTTGGCGTCACCTCAGCCGAACCCTGAAACAGCTGAGTCTGATTAACGCAGCGACTGTTAAAGCTGCCGCACAGAAAGAGAAACATCCAAAAACGCTCCGAGCAGATTTACACTGAAACACAGAAACAGGTCCACGCCGTCCAAACAAAGACAACACTGGAGTCACAGTCCGGATGGAAAAGAAGAATCCGAGTGTCTTATCTCTTTTATAAAATCCCCTGAATTGTTTGTGATCTTGTTGCTGGTTTTATCTTTCTAAACTTTTTCTTTCCTGTATTTAACGGTTTAATGGATTTTTGCCTTTTATAAACTGTTGTACTAACTTCCACTCCTCCTGATATTTCTCTTTCATTTCTTCAATCATGTTTTTTTTTTTTTGTACATCAATTAACATGATGTTTTGAAAACAAAGTTTTTAAATCAGTTCTTTTAATCTCATTCGACTTCTTTAATCTTGTTCTATTCCTTTGATCTCTTTCTACTCCTTTAATCTTTCTTTTCTTTTAATCTCTTTTTATTCCTTTAATCTCCTTCTACTCCTTTAATATCTTTATTTTCCTTAAACCTTTATTTTCCTTAAACCTCTCTCTACTCCTTTAGTCTCTTTCTTTTCCTTTAATCTCTTTCTACTCATTTAATCTCTTTCTAATTCTTTGATCTTGTTCTTTTCCTTTAATCTCTTTCTTTTCCTTTGATCTATTTCTTTTACTTTAATCTCTTTCTTTTTCTTCAATATCTTTCTTTCCTTTGATCTCTTCTTATTCCTTTGATCTCGTTCTACTCTTTAAATCTCATTCTTTTTCTTTAATCTTTCTTTTTCTTTAATATCTTTCTTTTCCTTTAATGTCTGTCTTTTCCTTTAATCTCTTTCTTTTCCTTTCATCTCTTTCTACTTTTTTGATCTCTTTCTTTTCCTTTAATCTCTTTTTTCTTTTTCTCTGATCTCTTTCTTTTCCTTTAATCTCTTTTTTCTTTTTCTCTGATCTCTTTCTTTTCCTTTAATCTCTTTCTACTCCTTTAATCTCTTTCTACTCCTTTGATCTATTTCTACTCCTTTGATCTCTTTCTTTTCCGTTGAACTTGTTCAATTCCTTTATTTATCTATTTTTTACTCCTTTGCATTCTTTGTCTCTATTATTATTCCATTTTATTGATCTCTTTATTTATTTATTTATTTTTGTTTAATCTCATTCTCTTGTTCCAATTCTTATACTTTGACTGTAGAGAATAAATAAAATGACGTTCTTGTCTTTCAGAATAATGTTCTTAATGAAAAATTCAGAGTAAGAGGAAGTAAAAAGTCATTTCCAGGGTCAAAATTCTGAGTATCTCAGCGTTTCTCTATTTTCTGTCACATGAAATATGAACAAAACAGAAACTTGAACAAACACTTTAAAAACAAAACAGTCATTTGCTTTTTCTTTGAAGTCAGGGTTCAAAATGTGAATGTTGATGCCAAAAGTTCAGTGTTTGAATAAATCCCAGAAGTTTACATGACTCATTTATTCCCTCATAGATTGTTTGGGCAGAAACTGTTTAACATGTTTGTTTAATTCAGGATAAATTAAGTAAATAAAGATACAAAGATACATGTTATGTTTCTAAAAAGTCAGTGTTTATTATTAATCATGTCACCCTAAGTGTTAATGTAGGAACTATTTTTTGCTGCGGATGAATCCACGTTAGTGACCTTTTAAACTCACTCTAAAAACACAGCGCATTAAAAACACAAACAGGCTGTTTGATAAACTTCTTAGCGTCCAAACCCTTCTTTAATAACAGTATTAACTTACATTTAAGGAACTTTTTATTATAATATTACAGCCAAATAAAACCTGATCCACCTCTGATTCTTTGTTTTAACTCCGTGTTGGACTGTGATCAGAGCTGCTGTTGGCACTAAGGAAATATTAAAAGATCTTATTACTGTTTTATGTTTTCTTTGGCTCAGATTAATGTGAAAGTCTTAAAAATAAAAGCCAAGTGTTGTTATTTTTTGCCTTAAAATGAGGTTCAGATCAGTGAATTAATACCTCATGGGTAAATAAATTTTACTTTACAGAAAATCTCTGAGATGTGGACAATATTTATGCTCTATTAAAAGTTTAAATTATATTATATATGTCCTTTAATATCCAAAACATTAGGACAGACGGGATAAAATGGAAATCCAGATGGAGGTTATTTATTCCTAAATTCAATGGTTCATGTGTTGGAAATTCATATTTGCCTGTGTCAGGATATTTTTATTCTTCTTAGGGCCTGAAAATGTTTAATTTTTTTTTCTCCAAACATTTATATATATTTTTGAAAATTTTATAGACAAACATTTGAAGGTTAAAAAGCTTATAAACTATAAATTATTCAGTGTTAAAATGGATAAAAGAGATTGAAAATGTTTTGCAAAGCATTAAAAAAAAAAAAGATTATTAATGTAATTACCAAAACAAAACAAAAAAACAAGGAAAGAGAAGAAAAGTTCACACTGTTTTATGTTGAATTCTCAGCGACAAATATTAGAAAAAAAAATGGAAATCTTTTTTCCTGACACTGACTTTCACAATTAATGTATCGGAGGGTTAATACACCTTTATAGTTATTACCCATGATCCTCTGGGAGTCTCTGAGCTGTTGATGTTTTGGAAAGTGTCTTGAGATAATGTTTGTTATAATTTGGCACGTCATAAATAAAGATTGAATACAGACTCTCTGTAATGGTTTCCTCTATAGCAGAAGTACAGACGATATAAAATGCCTTTTTAGAACCCCATTAGTGATAACGACCCAAAATGTAATAAAAAATGTAACCAGTGACAACTAGTTGATAATGTAACAGATGATGAGCCCAAAGCAATAACTTTTTGCCTATAATGCTACAATTTGTGATAGTTTAAATTAGTTATTACATTTTGGCTTTTAATACATTCTTTTTCTTCTGACTGTATAATGAGTGGACGTAACGACGTTCAGCTCAAACTGACGCCTCCAGCAGATGCTCCGCCCCCTGGTGTCTGGCTGCAGTATAGGTCATAAGCCCCGCCCCCTGGTGTCTGGCTGCAGTATAGGTCATAAGCCCCGCCTCCCCATGTAGTTCAGGTATGAGCCGGGAAAACTTAAAAAATTACGATACCTCGTAGAAACGTTTCTCTCATCCTTACTTTAAGGTGGTATGATGATGTCATCTGGCTGCATGGTGTTCAGGTGTTTTTTTTTTTCTGAGAAGTTAGTTTCTCATTAGTTATTGGACGTTAAAAACCGTGTTATAAGTTTTGTTTTACGATAGTTGACAGCTGCCGTTCGTGAGTAGTTTTTATCGGGGATATAAGAAACTTCAGGAAAGAGCCAAAAGGAGACTAAACCTTCTGAAGAAGAAGAAATAAATATTTTTATTTCTCTTTTTTTCTTGGCTCCACCTGAAATTCTCTACTGCGCAGACTCTGGCTGCTCAGTGGCGGCTAGAGAAACAGGGTTTTTTGGCTTCAAAATCGTAGAACGGTGACAGACGGAGCCACGCTGTCCATTCTATAAACAGTCATTGGTTAAAACATTATTCTGTATTTCTGTAACTTTATTTATTTATTTGTATCTTGTATCTTTACATAATTAAACACTAAAATCAGACTGTTTTGGAAATGATTTGGCGGCCCCACTTGCAATACTTTCACGGACCACCAGGGGGGCACGGACCACAGGTTGGGAATCACTGCTCTATAGACTGTGTTGTATCATTGAAGGACACTCAGGTCTATATTCCTTATTCCTTCATCTTGAACATTCCGGAATCCGTCCCTTTATCTTCAAAGTCGCTCTGAGCAACATTCCGGAACACCTTTAAATTTTAATGTTTAAACAAAAACACACCAGACTGTCCCTTTAAGTATTCACATTAACAGGAACAATCAGAGTAACTCCTGGTTTGAAATGACCGTCTTAAATGTTTCTCTGTAAAGTCCAGACTGAGTCTGTTCTCTCTGCTGAAAGTTAAAGGAGTCATTTAAAAAAAAAAAAAAAAAAGACTCGAAAAGAGAAACAGAGACAAGAAAGAGGAAACTCCACATCACACACACTCGTCATTAAACACACACACATGTACACACTCTCATCCTGAGAAAAGCCCCTGATTGGTGGCAGCAGATCTTTATCGGCCCTCGACACAACACTCCTCTTCCTCTTCCTCTTTTCTCACAGAGCTCCACCATTGTGCTCCAGGTTTGTTTCTGTCGCTCAGTGAAAAACGACGGCTGCTGTGATTAACGGATCATTGTTTCAGACACAGCAACGCTGTTTACACAACAACGTTTCAGTCAAAAATACACACAAAAAAAAAAACTGTGTACATGGAAACGCTGTAGTATCATACCAGGCCTGTAGATGGTGATATAACTGTAGGAGCTGTTTCCATGACAACAGAGGGGAGCTGATCATCTGGTGTTCACATTGAATGGCTGTTTTCCAAACCTCCTCCTACTTCCACATGTAGTCTGTAGTCTGACTGTTTTGTTGGACCTGTTTAGTCGTATACTACTCTGGATTTCTGTTTCAGGAAGTGGAGCTGATGGGTTTTTTTCTAATGTTTAACTTTATCATAAATAAATCCATGAGAACATTTCAGTCATTAATTCACCACATCAATCAGTGGAGAAGTTACAGGAGCAATAAAAGTAGATAAGTTAAATTAGATGTCAATGAGATACAAAGGAAAATAAATAAATGAAATTAATCATGTGAAGGAAGTTGTAAATTTTTTTGAGAATTTTTATGGTATTTTTATTATTTTTAGTGGTTCAAGGAACATTTTTAATTTAGAAAAACAACAAATTCAGGGAGAGATTAGAGTCCTGATTTTATCAAATTTGTAAAGGTATAAAAGTTTATTACAGCAAAATCCCCATATTTGATTTTTTATCTTGCACCAAAAGTTGTCGTGTATTGAAAATAAATCTGAAACCAACTGACTTTTTATTTTTCCAGCTGGTGTAAAAACTGCGTCCTCATTACCCACGTAGGCTGTTAGTGTAAAATAAAAAGTGATAAATGATTTAGGGGCTTTTATGAATTTGGTAAAAGTAAACAGCTCTTTCATGATGAAGTGAGCAGATTTACCGNCTGTTTCTTTCCTGTCACTTCACTTTTATCTCTGGGACCGTTTCACATTTTTGTTGTTGTGTTGTAGTTGAGCTGATTTATTCCAGTAGGTGTCAGTAATTCACCTCAACCTGAGCGCCCCCAAACTGACAAACGCCATTAGCGCCGTGCATTGTGGGAAACAGTACGCCAGGTAGACTGGTCCGTTACAGACTGAGAAATTTTCCCGGATCAGTAGAAACATCCGGGAACTTGTAGTTTACTACAGATCTACCAAGTTTTCACAAACTGATACTACAAACTGAATTTCAGCCGAAGTAGGAGGAGGTTTGGAAAACAGCTCCTGTTTCTTCACTGGTTGCAGAAAAGAGGCAACAGATTCACATTTTGTTGAAAGGCAAATGAAGCGTGATGTCAGCGTTTCCACTGAAAACTCTGGCTTGCTGTTTACATGGCAACGGTGAAATGGCGTTTCAGAAAAATTCCACTCTCGAGGCCGTTTTCAAAAGTTTACCAACCAGAGTCTGAAACACAACAATCCCTTTTTGTCCCAAAACTGCTGTTGACGCTCTTTCTTAACTGGGCTGCAGAGAAACTTTCTCAGAAACCAGAGATGACATCATCACACTGACTGCATCAACCAAAAATACAACCAAAACCAATCAAAAATAAAGGATCGAAGAACAAAAAAGAGTTTTGCAACAAAATTATGATTCCAAAAATACACTCTTGAATGAAGTTTTTGTTTGTTTCATGATGTTTTGTTTGCATTTCTACCGTATTCTGTATAATAAATTGACAAAGCGTCTGCGGCGTCATCCATCTATTTCTGAAACTGAGTTTTTATAAAACACAAAAAGAAAAGACTGATTTTTGCAGTGACATGAGCAAGTATCTACTTTCAGTTTGACTCTTTTCTGAATCAATCCTCACAAACTTCCCTTTGGAACAGCTGCCAAACACCTTTGTCATACTCCTCATCCGTCGTTTTAAGTGTTTGGTTTGTTAAATGTGATGATTGTTAAATGCAGAGCAGGTGAGAGGTTATCTGAAGAGAAAGGGAGAGGACACTTCCTCTGAGAGTCGATCTGCTGAGCTCTTATTCCTGGAAATCTACAGTACAATAACAAATATTTTTAAAATTCTGATAACCACTTCTCCAGAAACCTTCACTGACACCAGCTTTATGCAACAACCTGTCAAAGGAAGTAAAGCTGCAGAATCAGCTCTCAAACATCTGAGGAAATCACATTTTTACTTTATAGTGTGTGTGAGTGAAACATTCTTTTTATTATTATCATTAAAGTGCCATTAACAGTCAGTCTTTCTTTTATTTTCCTGGATCCTGACTGGACCATGAATTCAAAGGTGCAGTGGTGAAATATATAATCAACCATCCATCATCCAACCATAAATCCAGAATCCTTCCTTTTATCTCTAAAGTCATAGTAAACAACGCTTCCATTTTTCTTCAAAAGTGATCCAAAAAAGCATTCCAGCGTGTTTTCCTTATCTTCAAAGTCATTTTAAGTGACATTAGAGAATAATTCCCCTCGTCTCTGATCCAAAGTCGTTTCAAACAGCATTCTAGAAAATTCCCCATTATCTTCATGGTCATTCTTATGGCACTTTTCCACTCTACAATTCCAGCCCTACTCTACTCGTCTCTACTGGGTTTGGTTCTTTTCCTCTAGCCCGACTACAGACTCTGCCACCCGCACCTAGAATATTGTGTCGACGCGATTTCACGACGCGTCTTCACGCACGTACAAGTAGATATTGCGGTGTGTTTGTAGTAAAACATGATTGTATACACGGTGGCACCAGTTTAAAGGAAAAAAAAAAGCTTTAAAAAGATTTCATTAAAGTAATACAGCGGCTCAATGTGGGTCGTCATGACAACGGAGGAAAACAACAGCCTGGTGCTGCTGCACGCGGAGGAAAACGAAGGAGCTGCTTCCTGACATCAACTCTTCCCTGGATCCAGTGAGATCACTTTAATTTTTGATTTTTGGGCCTGGTATAGCAGAGATT
>RPOG01000450.1:0-360729 GCA_008086565.1 Thalassoma bifasciatum
CCACGAACACGCCACTCCGCCCCTCCCTCAGTTTCACTTACATTAATTGTACATCCACTGACTGTTAGTTTTGTACTCATGTTTATGCAAAGGTACCGTCCTCGCTATTTATTTACTTTAATTTGTAAAGAGAGTACACACAGGTTCTGTTAAGTAGACGTATCAGTGATCTGTGACTTTAATTTTCAAATTTCTCGATTTGAAAGACGAATTGTGCGCAGGCCAGGAAGCTAACACTCAGATTCACTGAGTCTGGTGTCAGTTTCCCATCCTGGTTGTATGAAGATCGAGCTTGTGAATTTTCCAGTATTTGTGCTAACGAAACGTGGTTCAAGTGACGTGAAGTTTTGTTCGTTTTGATCAAGGGCTCCTGCTCTGTGTAGGGACGTCTGAGGTTTGTGTGTTTTTCGGCAGCAGGGGTTTGAATGATCACTCCTTGAGACAGTGACCCTGCAGCTGTGACCACGTGCCAAAGTGCATACTGAGGTTTTGTTCAGTTTAAAGGGGCCAAGAAATGATTTTTCAGGTTGCTGCTCTGCAAAAGGTTGTTTTACTCTCAGATTCTTGGGACAAATCAGTTTTTAGGCTTAAAAATTAGAAGCAACGATTTATATCCCAACCTTTGATCGCATACTTAAGATTAATATCTCAGGATGTCGCTGGTGATGAAATTAAATTTGTTTCTATTTTGCATGTTGTTGCCTTCAAGTGTTAATTTATCGCAGCCAAAAACTAGTGCAACAACAGATAAAAATTCAGAGGAAAATCACTTTTTTGCTGACCTTCAGGCTGAAACTCAAATCCAGAGTCATTCCCTGTGAAAATTAACACAAACGAGTTTAACAATGCCAGTTCTGAACATGCCAACCAAGCAGTTTGTCCCTGCTCGTGCAGTGTTTTTGACTTTATAGACCTGAGTAGAAGAACGTAGTGTTAGTGCGCAGCCCGCTCACATCAACAAAAAAAAAAACCATCTCATGACATCTTTATTTTTTCCATCAAGTCTGGATGAGAGAAATCGTTTCTGCAGCAGCGTTTTTGAAAAGGGAACTCAAAGTGAGATTTGCTTCTCTTAAAGTGAGGTTTTGAGGAGTTTCTGATTTTGTTTTCAACTCAAGTCTTATTTTACAAATATTTACTGAAGCTTAAGAGCAGGTTACAACACTCTGATGTTGTAACAAACAAACCGGTCTGACTGGTGAGTTTGGAAGCCAGACTCTAACACCTTTTTGTTTGTGCTGTGAATTTCAACACTTCCTCAAGTTTAGTTTGTATCTTTTCTTCACTCAAACTTCTACAGACTAAACAATAACTCCATCTCTTCATGTTCTTCCTGCTTGTGTATGTGCAAAATACATTTCCAGCCAGGAGAACTAACCAAAAAAAAAGTAATGGGTTTCTTTGACATGTGATGGACAGCTTCGCTTCGACTCATTTTAACGGTTATTATTCTCTCACCGTAAATGCGAACCTGACGGTGACAGTAAAATCCTAATCCTACAGAGACATTTGTCAGGTGGAGAAAATGCTCTTAAAGTGAAAAGGGATGGGGATGATTTATGTGGGTATAACGCCCAGATTAGAGCTCAGAGTTTGTCCCAGTAAATCCCAGAAATTCATCACCTTCGTTTCAAAACTGATGCTGCAGAAACAGACTCTCATTAGGAAACTTACAGGAGGTGTTTCATGTTTAATTTTACAGGTTCAGGGTTGCTTTTCCAGCACAATATTTATCTTTATGGTGTTGTATTAGCAGGTGTTTTCCTGTGTTCTGTGACACTGGATTTAATTTTGCAGTACAAGTATTGGCGAATGTATCGTCCTTTTCTGAAGAACGGGTTTATTTTTAAGAGCTGTCACATATTCAGGTACAGTATTTACAGTTACAAATAGTGTTTCTGTTGAGTTTTTCCAAGTGACTTTGTGTCTTATAAGTTATCAGACAAATAGTGGAAACCTTTAACTCTTAAAACGCGACCTGAAGTCTTATGTCCTTCCTTTTTTATGCTTTTCTCATTGTTAAAATGTATCAGCGGAGACTGAAGAACGCAGATATTACACAGAGCATCCTCAAGTGTTTGTAGTGAGGAGAAATACACGTAACGCAGATTGATGTAAGACCCCGCTTATCTTGATGACTGCACACAGACGCTTAATTATCATTTAAATAAATGGGCATGTGCATGAAACCGTGTGCTGTTGTTTTTTTCTTTTCTTTGACAGAAAGTTACAGGAAACCAAACAAACACACAACACTGGCAAAACTAAGCAAGTCTCAGACTTCAGCAGTGGAAAACACGTATTGATATGTGTTTTTGAAACAAAAGTAATTATGGAGAGCACATTATATAAGTAAAAATTGTTATTTTTCGTATGTTTGTAAACTGGCCCAGCCTTTATAATGGGTTGCTATTTAATGGAATAAATGCCTGACCTCAGTACCTGTTAGTTGTAAAATTGGCAAACATTGTCCCTTAAGTATCTTTATTATTTTGCACAGAAAATGAATATTATTCAACAAATGTGATGAGAGTATGCACCATAATACTGCACACTAATTTGTGCAGAAAATAATATTGGTAATCAGCTAAATAAGTTCTATAATATCGAGATATTGGGCATCAGCCAAAAATCCAATATTGTGCATCCCTGATTCTGATATAAATAAATATTTTTTATGTTTTTAACTGGGAATAATCTCTGCATAGAAAGGCTCTCCTCATAATTTGCACAGTAAAGTTTGACTGTTAAATGATCCTGTGGGACTCCTTATAAGGATCAGTCTGGCCTACTGTGAGGGAGGATAAAACACACACGCACACACACGTGCGCATACACGGACGCTCTCACGCATGCACGCACGAACGCACGCACGAGCAGGCTGCTGCAGGCTGTACCTTTCTGTCCGTCAGTGAGTTGCACGCATCTGCATCTCATTGGACGCGCTCTCTGCAGCTGCAACGCCATGCACCGGTGCATCCACGCGCGCTGATCGATTCCCCGTATCGGAAAATAATCCATAGCCGCATGGTGACGTCACGCCGTTAAACGGTAATAGTGGCAGAGCTGGTTGGTGGGCGGGTGGCTGCGAGGTGCCGCGCGTACGCCAGGGGTAGATGGGTGCACTGAACGCAAACACCGGATAAGAGGGAAGAGACATAAATTACGCACAAGGATTGTTCGTGGACGCGCAGTGGGAGCGTTTTTCTGTTTGTTTGCTTGTCGTGTCGACGCGTGGGGGATGTAGTAGCAGTCACGGCCGCCCGCAGGAGGAGGATGGATGCGTAACAGGACGGATCGAGCCAGCTGTGGCCTGCTTCTCACAGCAACATCTGGCCGGTGAGTCCTCTGACAGCCGCAGCCGCTTGCCAGGCGCGCGGGCATTTCTACTTATGTGAACCGGAGGGAGAGAGGAGAGAGAGGGGGAGGAGGGGGGAGGCTCAGTTTCAGCTCTCCTCCTCGGTCTCCGGTCCGGTGAGTCGGTGTGACCTCGTCCTTGGCTGCCAGATGACGGTTGAGTGATTGATGTGCACGTTTGACAGACAGGCTGCGTGCAGCATATGATCAGGGCGCATCACGCATCGTGCTCGTGCTCTTATATGCAGGGAGAGAAAATCATGAACGTGACATGCTGTTAAAATGCTGCATGCATGCACACCTGCAAATGCAATGCAAAACCTTAAATTTACAACTATTGCACCTGGAAAAATGCAATTACATGCGACAGTCAAGGATTAAATCAGCATAATACCATGGGATTAATGCAAATATATGCAAGAAGAGCTCTATAATCTCTCTTTATCCTCATTATAAATCCCTACAGGTACCCATTGATAGTATGGGTGCAGCAATCAGAGTGCAAGTGTTGCAGGAATTGCATGCCACAAATACACTCCAAGTCCCTGCAGAGATATTTAAGAGATTTAAACACAAAACAGGATAGAGGTTAAGGTCACAGTGAATCCATGTTGGATTACAACGGGAGGTAAAGCACATAAACTTGCACTTAAAGGCTATGACAGTGATTTTCTGCTCCCCGTGTCCCCTCCTTGTCCACGTCTTAACCAGCTTGTAGTCCTCCTGCAGGGTCAGAGAGGGCGCCTCAGCAGCCAGCCGGTTCTGGACAATCGCAGGGAGGAGGTGGAGGAAGAGATGGAGATGGAGGAGGGGGACGCAGAGGGGGAAGGGCCCATGGCGGTCAGAGAGGGGCCGAGCGGTCACGGCCTCCAGCAGGACGACAACAACAGCGCAAGGACGACAAACACCACCACGACGAACCTCCTGGCTTCTGTGAAAGAACAGGTAAGAGGCTGGAGCTGCTGCAGTCACACCCATGATGCTGGAGTTTGGTCATTTTTCATATCCTTATGTTTGTGTTTCTTCTATTGATTTCCCAGCAGTAGGAGTTAATATTTATTCAGTGGCTCTGGTTCAGGGGTTGCAGGGGTTGCAGGTCTTAATCCAAGTATCCCTTTTCTTGTAAACCATCCAAAAACACTAACAAGCCAACTTCAGATTCTGACAGAGGGGAGCACCAACCCCTCTGGCTCCGCCTCTGCTCACAGGATAAATGAAGTCTGTGATTCACCCAAATTTACCGAGTAAATCCAGAGGATTATCTCCAGATGACACTGAATGTAATGGGTCTCTGTGCTGAGCGTTCCAAATTTACATTTAAAATTCTATTAAAACTGTCATTAATAATTTACTACAACCAGGATTTTTAAATCTCTACTACAAACAGGGAAGGAGCCGAGTCCAAAAATACCAGAAACACATTGAGGGAGACATGTTTTTGACAGGTTTCATGCAGGAGTATGTTGATTAGATGACTCATTTGAAGTGGGCATATTTTAAAGGCTGAATGTTGATGTGAACTGACAGGCAGAGATGTTGACTTTTACTATTGACACATCAAAAATCACCCGATCTGAGGTTCAAATTAAAGAAGGAAATATAAGAACCGACACTTCCAGCTGCAGCCTCCATCCCTCCGTCTGTCTCTCATCTCCGCTGTTATTTTTATGCCTCTGTCTATCCCGTCAACATGGGAGTCTGTCTGTTCTCCTGCTCTTAATTATGCCTGGACCGTGGCCATGCTCTCAACTTATTCCCTGGGTGTGTGACTCTGAATTCGGCACACTGCTATTTAAAGGCTTATGATGTCCAAGAAAGGAGAAGCTGCTCTTACTTATAATCTACAATTTTCTTCGGAGCTTGCAGGAAAAAATTGTTGATGTGAAGTTTAGGATGTTTGGCTGCCATCAGGAGGCTGTGATGGTTTGTGGTCCTCTAATTGTCAAAAGAGATCTGCTAAATCCTCATTTCACCCATGAGAATCCATTTTTCTGTATTTTGTAAATGTGGTGGATGTATTTACTGCAGGAGCTCTTTGGTTTCTCTTTTCTAAGTTGCAGAACTGCTATAGTTGATAGTGATGCTTCTGGTAGGGTTGGGAGATTATATGATCATGACGATGATCAGCTGTGAGCTTATTTAATCGACCAAACATGGCGGAAATGTGCAGGAACTTCACTTTGTACGTTTCCAGAAAAGTCAACAGAACAACCAATGTGGAATAAAAGTTGCACAATGTCTTTTTGATAATGATGTATGCATTATAAAAGGTCTTAATTATTCCCAAGGGAGCAAATTGTTTATTTGGGGTCTTGCATACTTGCTGCAATATTCTAATCCCAGAGAGTGCAATTTTTCTTTTAACTTAAACATGTCAGAATAAATCGTTCTGTGCTTTACATTTTGAACACTCAACGTCTGATGTCCGAAAACGCCCTCCTCTGAAAAGTGATATTGCAGACCTTTAAAGAGGGTTTGTGACTTCAGGTGACAGTCTGAATATGAACTTCTGAGGCTGGTTGAATCCTATTACAGTGTGTGCAGAGGTTAAGTCAAGGGCAGCTGTTCTTCCTTTATATTCCTGGAGACATTTTACCTCTCGTCTAGAAAAGCTTCCTCACTTCTGAGTGAGTGGCAGGGAGTCTCATTACTTTAACCTCTGCGGGGTTGCTGAGGTCACGTTTTGGCTGTAAATCTGCCTGACTGTCATGTGAGAGCCACTGGAGTGACACAAGTCAAGGCTTGAATGGGCTTTGGAGCATTTTACAATCCTGCTGGGGCAATCTGGATGCGAGACTGACAGCCTTCATGGGGTTTCTCACGTCCTCTTAAACTCCAACTGCTGTGTTTTCAACTTGATTGCAGCCGGACTTTTGTTGCATTGTTAATTTCTGTAACAATAATTTGAGTTATTTTGATCTTATTTGTAATGAGAACTTACGAAAAGACAAACTGTTGAAAACTACTTTTGCAAGAGAGACAACCTAAGTGGAGAAAAGTGGCAAAAAAAGCAAGAAGTAGCAATGAAAATAAGTTGAAGGTGGCAAAAATGGTCAAGAAGCAGCAGAAATTGGCAAGAGAGAAACTGGGAAAGACTCAGAAAGTAACAAAAAATGGTCCAAAAGTGGTGAAAAGAAGAGTGGAAAGTGACTGAAATAGCAAGAAAATTCAGAAGAAACTAAATCACATAGGTAGGGGGCCCAGAGGCAATCACACGAAAAATCACAATTGTAATACAGGGATGAATAATTGCAATGAGATTATTTTTGCAAATCGTTGAGCCCTATGAGCGAGGTTGTCAGAGTGTCAGCGCTCAAGAGAAAATGGCTGATTTCTCCCAAACAGTGCCCTTTTTTTGGAAATGAGGCAGTATAAGAAGGCTTATCAACATCCAATCAACTACAAAACACTAGACGACATACGGACAGAGTTCATTTATACAATTTGAACTTGTCAGGGAGCAAACATGTTATCATGTTGCCTGTCTCAGACCGTTGAACAAGCTGCAACCGGAAAATATAATCAAGTTGCTTTACAATCCTCTGTGCTGAAAATGCATGCGGCAGCGCTGCTGAAGCGACAAATCTACCGCCTGCAGTTCCTCCACAGAAATGTCAAATTAGACGTGCTAAATGGAGCACATCGGTTATTGCCTTCTATTGTGTTCAGGGCCTGATGCTTTTTCACTTTGCTCTCATTTAGCCCATTAAAAGTTGGAGATGTGATAGACGTGAGCAGGAAAATACCAAAGCTGGAAACTGGGAGAGACTTGGCAACATAAAACCGATGCTGTGTCAGCGCTCAGTTTAATTTTGTCACTTCTTGAGCAAACACTCCGAGATTGATTAGATGTTGAGACAACAGCCTGCGGCGAAGATGCTGCGAATTGAAATTTAAGTCGGATGTTGCTGCTATTTGCATCGTTCTGTGAAGCCGAGAGTGAAATATGTCTGTGATATTGGATCCAAATACTTCATAGAGCTGTCACAATATGATTCAGATCTGTTAATGGGGGTTGTTTGCTGTTAGCGTGTTGGAATTGAAATTGAAAATAACCAAAAAGCTTGAGGAGACTGTTAAATGACCTTGCTTAACTTGCATGGATTTATCATAGTTAGCTTCAGACTCTGATCCTGCATACGTTTGTCAGCTTATATGTATTAATTATCTTTGGTTTTGTGCCTACAATCCAATGTAAAGCTCTGGTGGTTTGAACAATTCTTGGCTGCTCAGCATCAGCGCACATTTGTGGCTCCAACAGCCGCCTCAATGTGGGCAAAGCAGGTCAATAAACCACAACAACATCAGACTAATATTCCCATCAGCTTTCTTTGTTTCCTTTTAGAGGGAAGCAAAGCCCGTTTATGTTTAAACATTTCTGAAATGTAGAGAAATGACTCTGCCAAGCTGTTATCATCAGGCTCTCATTTGAGGACTTGTTTGCTTCCCTGAGGCTGGCAGTAGCAGACTGTTGCTGAGCGGGGCAGCTCCCAGGTGTGAAAGCAGGGTCCCTGTGCATGGATGTGACGCATGGAGCTGCTGGAAAAGAACATGCGTGCTCAGCGAAAAACCCTTCCCAGGATGGAGGGGAGCTCAATAAAACAACAACAACTGGGCCAAGTCAGCGCTCTACATGCTTGGATTGATTTCAACGATTAGGACCAGAAACATCCAGCAAAACATCGAAGCAGATTTCACAAACAGCTGAAATATGTTCCTGGTTTTTTTTCAGGGGTTAAAATGTGAATTTAAAAGGTTAAACGTGCTCTTTCAATCCGGTTATGTCAACGACCCGGCGCTCCCCTGAGGCAAGCTGTACTTTAATGCCTTGTCTGTGTTGTAGTTTGAAAAAAGGAGCTTATGATGGACTGCAGTTGTGCCTGATTTATTGTTTCCAAATTGAGGTTTCCCCAGGTTAGCAGCCTGCAACTACACTAAGTCATTCTGATGGAAGAGGAAGCCGATTTCTCTTCATCCATCACGCTGAAATCAAAGAGGAGAAAGCACTCTCGGATACTGTTTTAGATCCCGTAATTCTCTGATCTTCTTTGCATTTCCAGAGGTTATTTACTCTCCGTTCGCCTCTACCTGCCTCGTCTACTTAACCACTTCCGCTGTCTCCCAGAAAGCTTCATGACAACCCTCAGAGAGTAAACGCAACTTGTTGCTTCACATCAAAGGTGGGCGTTTGGGTGTTTAAAGAGACCTGAAGTGTTTTAATCCATCTGTGGGTCACATGTGTGGGAAGAAAGAGCAGGAAAGAGACGAGCGGATGCAGCCAAACAAAGCTTTTGTGGGCGTAGTAACTTGGTGATTGTTGTACGTCAGAGGAAGACGGAGAGTCGAAATATATTACATTTCTTCTTTAACATACTTTTTTGTTATATTTCTATAAAGTCTTCCAAATCTGATGCAAGCTTCAGTAAGCTCAGCACAAAAACACTAGGAAGAAACGTCCCACAGAGAAACACTTGTTACTATAAATCTTTGAAGACATTTGAAAGCCTGCTCCTCTTCACTCTTACCTCAGTAAAAACTTGAATCAGTTCTTTAGTACTGGAGTTCTTTTACCACCTCTGCTTGAAAAGCTGTGTCGAGGAAGTTTCCCGCTGTATCAGTCATGTCTCATTTTGTCATGGACAGTATGTTTGGCCAGATATTCGTGAAAGTGTGAGAATTGCTTCTTCAAGCAGCAAAAATGGGCCTGAAAATGTTAAGCTGCCCTTTTTTAACAAAGTCTTTACGGGTAAATTCTCCTTTAAAGACGGCGAGTTACAGCGGGAGCAGCAATGTGTCGCAGCGGCAGAACTAGGCCGAACATTTCACGGATATCACAGATGCAGTCTGGATAAAGTGAACTGCTGGGGCTATGATTAGACATGGCAGAAAAGGGAGAAAGAGGCAGAGGTCTGCGGTTGGTGTCACTCGATAAGAGAGAGAAACACTTTGTGACGGCGCACAATACGCTGCGGAGAATCCTCCGCCCGCCTCCAGCTGGTACAAGACATCGCCTGGCACGGCTGAGCGTTGGCCTGGCAGGGCGGACGCGTCTTCAGACATCATGAGGTGACTGGTGCAGAGCAAGACGTGGCTCTGTTTGTCCCTGTAGGCTTACCGTAACATTGTGAAGCTGAAACAAGGAGAGCAGTGTGTTCCTGTGCCGTCTCTGTGCCGCTCGGAGGTGATGTAAGGAGACGTCAGGCGGAGTCAGCAGTGATGCTCGGACACGTTCAAGCATCACAGGAGTTGAATGATTCTCAGCTTCGTCTGTGGAAGAAGGGAATGTGTCAATAATTCATCAAACATTCCCTGCACACTTTGGATTACGCCTTGTTGACCTTGTCTGACTTGAAGTTGTATTTTTTCCAGCTGAAGTGAAATCTTAATCCGTCTGCAGTAGGGCTGGACAATTAAATGCAATTTAGATAAAATCGTAATATGTTCTGCTGTAATATTCTAACTGTAGATAGTGCAATATTTCTATAACCTCAGAATACAAGATTAAAAGGTTTCTTCGTAGATGTTTTGTTCTGATAATCAATCATGTCCTGAAATGCTTCACAACACATAAGATGAGGAGCCTAAAAATAATGGCACCATAAATCACAATTGCAATGTATAGAAAAGTAATCACACTTAGATTATTTTTGCAAATCGTTCAGCCTAAGTTTTCAGGTTGACCTTTGTTTGTGAAAAACTTTAAACTGCTTAAAAATTGATAGAAACAACCAGCAACCCTCTGTAGGATGCTCTCTGCAGTTATGTATTTAAATGTTGCACACTTTGGAGGCACATCAACCCCATCAGTGGACAAACATCCCTCCAATTACCTCAGAATAATTGCTCCAGAAAAATCAACACTTATTAACGCTGCAGAGTTGGCTGTGTGTGCCCAGCTTCCTCCTCATTACAGTTTCATGAAGCCAGAGCTACAGTGAGAACGTAAGGAGAGGAGTTTTTTTTTACACTGTTTTTGTGCAACAGCCTTTATTAGGTGTCTGATTTTAAAAGTTTATGTCCCTGAGGTCAGTTAAATGTCATAAACAAACTCATTTCCCCTGAAATTGACCATTTACTTTGTTTTTGCTCAGATGTGAGTCATGATGAGGCTGTTAACTCGATCAAATAAAAGACAGACGAAGCTCGGTGCATCACATGGCCACCGGTTGACCCAAATACAAAAAGAGCTTAAATACAGAGACGTAAACTGAGCAAAATCCGCAAGTGTCTTTGGTTGTTTTTAAAGGATTATAATTGGATCCTTTTTTGTTGCACCAACATTAAAAAGGTGGAAAAAAGAGTGGTGTTTTGATACAATAAACTTTGCAGCTTGCACCAAAAGTTCAGTGCAGGTAAAATATTTCATTGCTGGTCCATGTCACCCAAATTACAGACTTTAGAGTCACTTTAGACCTCGCTGGGTGCATCAAAGCAAATAATATCAGCCTTTCCAGACCTTTAACTCCGACTGAAAACATTTCCTGGATTACTTCAAAACAAGGTTTCCTGGGATGCTTTGTGTTTTCCAGCTGAGTAGTTTTATATTTAGACGTTCTGTGCAGACAGCTAATTCTCCGGTGGACCTCCATGATGACACCAGCTGTGTTTTTTAGAAGATTTATAAAGCAGCCGGGAAGCCTCTGTGTTATGTAACAGAATTCAAATGAAGGGGTGCCAGAGCTACCAGCGATTCGGTCACAGTCGGTAAACATCTGCTTCACTTTCACACCCTTGAGCAAGGCACTGGATCTCTACCAGCTTTTAGAGCCTTTGATAAGTGGAGCGTAAAGTGTTGCAGTGTTGTCAGATTGCCAAAAGTGTGCTCTGATGTTTCACATCTCTGGGTACTTACAGATATTTATCCCTGTGTTTGTAACAAATCGAGTCGTGGGAATGAGCAAACTGCTCCTGGATGCTGCAAGTTTTTCTTGAACAGAGTAGACGAAGAAGGATGAAACTGTGGTTGACGTCAGGATGTAATGAGTGTCGTTAATGTCTCGACAGGAGCTGCAGTTCGAGAGGCTGACTCGGGAGCTGGAGGAGGAGCGGCAGATCGTAGCCAGCCAGCTGGAGAGGTGCATGCTGGGAGCTGAGTCACCAGGGGGAGACAGTAGCAGGTAGATTTGATGACCCCATATGTTCCTGGAATTAAATCCTGAATAAAGCACGTAAATACATTCAAGTTAAGATCTTAAAATGCTTCTTTAAAATGCTCTTTTGATGAGAAATGATGCTTCGCTTGCAGGCTTCGCCGTCAAACCACATAACAGTCGTATTTGTCCTTACAAGAAGTGATCTTCAGACAGTTTACGGTCACATTGTGCTGTCAAAACACACATACGTCAACCTGAGCACAAAAAGTCAAAATCACATCTGCAAACAACATTTAATGCACATCTCAGGAGAAAGACATTTCTATTTTCTCCTCCCTCCTCCTTGACTGATTGAATGTAAAGTATATCATCCGGACTCTGATTTGATTTATGTCTCTGTCTCTGCTTTCTCCTCTCCTCATTTCCTCCTCCTCCTCCTCTCCTGCTGAAGCTCATCTGAGAAGTCGTTTGCATGGAGATCTGCAGGTATGATTTCTTATTTTATTCTCTGATACTTTATTTTACTGCCTGCTCCAGATTCTGACATGTTGACATCCCTAACAGTAACTTATAGATATTGCAGCTTGAAATAAGGTCAAATACACAAGAGTTTTAGCATTAAAGGAGACATTTTCCAGATGTATAAAGTCATTTTAACCTCCAAAGGGGTTGAAAATTGCCCAAATGCAGTACAGACCAGTGAAGCAAAACAAAACAATGTTTCCACCCGAGTATATGGGCTCTGAAATGGACCCATTTACTATTCTGTCACAGATCCCTCTGCTCTGTTTCCTGGTCCATTCCTCACTGTCGGCTTTCCAATAAAGAAAAGTATGGCTGTACAATGTTTTATTCTTTTCTGTCAGTGAATCGACACGTTCGGTCTCTAAGATTTAAAAGAGTCTCAGTGTGAAGGTGAAGCTCCGCAGCAGACTTTGTCACCCAAGTTTCCATGTTTTAAAGGAAAATTAGACGGAATATTAACTCACTTATTGTTCTGGCAGGCGGAGAGTCGCAGGGAGGAGCGATGGAGGCGTCTGGTCGTCACCTGGAGGTGGAGGAGGGACTTTTTCTGCCTGAGCCGGACCGTGCCTCCCTGCATGACAGTGAGGGTCTGTTAAATTTACACATCACACGGTGCAAAGGAGATCAGTTTTCTAACATTGCTTTTAAACCGATTGAATTTAATCAAATCTTTAATTTGGGACTTGCTTCTTAAACTCTAAAGGCCCCAAAATCTTCCACTAGATCTTAACTGTGTCACTTAAACATGAAATATTTATGGCTAAAAAGTACATGAGGAAACCCAACAGGCTTTGCTATTACTTATTAAGAGTACAACGCTTAAAAAATTCAGCTCATCTGCTTCATCACGACTCTCAGTTTGATCTGATTTGACTGTCAACATACGCAAACAGCTCAACCACTGTCGTCTGCTTAATCCTCATAGAGGCACAGAATATTTTTTACTGTTTTACTAGTCAAACTTCTGCAACTTTTGCAGGACGCAGTGTCTTTTTTCTGCACTTGTATCATCACCTGTAACTCAAAAAGAGGCAAAATCTGCTTGTTGTTAATCTCTACAGTGACTCATGAGAGCAAATGTGAAACAAAGAGAAAAAGAGCGTATACTTGGGACTTTTTCTGCAGAGGATTAATCCACATTTGGTGACCCAGTGATTATTTCAGGCAGTAGGACAATGTCCATGGGATTAAAAGAAAATACTGTGGTGTCACAGAGGGCAGAAGTTTGTGTTTTTTATGCTTTGAGTCTCTTCATTACAGGAAAGAAGGGAATCAGGCTTTTTAAGAGGTTTCCCAAGATTTCTCAGCTGTTTGTGAATTTGTTTCCACATCAACAAATTTTCTTGCTTTCTGATGCAAAGTGGGTGAAATCTGAACAAATCCCACTTATCCCATCTGTATAGAGACCTCAGTAGGAGGCTGATGAGCGCTTCTTTTCAGGCAGTCACTCAGATTTTTGTTTAATAATCAGTAAAAGTAAAAAAAAGTGGTGACAAAGAAAGCCCCATCTGTTAAGAGCACCCAGGATTTACCGCCTGCCTCGCTCTGCTGTTTGAGTTTCTTCTTTATTTCTTTCACCTTGTCAGGAAAGTTTCACATATATTCACACCTGGGAGCTCTGCAGAACAACCACAGCCGGTCTCTGTTGGACATTAGGCATCTTCACTGGAGCGGATGACATTTCGGTCCATCAAGCTCCCTCACAGTTCGTGTTAAACCACAAAAGATGGGGGGCCGATAGAGCGGAGCGCTGGAGCAGTCAGTGCAGCTGTGAATTCTCTGTGTGCAGAAGAGCTTCTTTTTCTTATACTCTTATCAGACAGGAGGAAATGTTTTTATTGCTCTCATTAAATGTCAAAGCTACAGCTTTAGGAAGCCCTTATGAGGATGATTCACCCTCCGTCTTATTAGAATAAATTACAACATCATAAGTATTCTTAGCTGCTGTGGAGCTGTTTGAAATTTTAAAAACAAACTTGCCTTTGGTCTTATTTACTCTTCACACTCTTGGAATGGACTGATAGAGTAAAATTATCCCCCACATGCTCCCTCCTCTTCATCCTACAGGAGAAAAAGTAGGCCAGCTTTATTGCAGCTGTGCAGCATATATGCAGATTGTTCCAGAAGCAGAATGAAGGCTTAGTGCTGATTTATACGCATGTGCATTGATATGCATAATGTCTTTGAACAAGTTGAAACCAGATAATATCCAAATCGCTGATGTGATGGTGGCTGCTATTGCGCCTAAAACTTTCACAAGATGTGTTGAGACATTGGACTGTTTTATCTCTCCGTCCTCACAGGTTCAGGGGGTCACTCGGCCCAGATGACGTCTTATTCGGACAGCGGCTACCAGGACAGTAGCGTTAGTTACTACAGCAACCAGAACGTGGTGCGTTCAGAGCCACGGGCGTCGATATCCAGGAGCCCGAGAGCTGAAGGTCAAGCCTCCGGGCAGGTAAGCTTAATTATTTGGTTTGTTATCATGGATTTTTTTAAATTAAACTGCACACACATTAGTACAACCTTCACAAGAATACTCATCTGTTTGTGTGAGTATTTCTTGGTATTTGCTCAAGCGCTGAGACCTGTCTGAACAGAAAGTGTCATTTAGCAAAGCTGAAACGCAAACACACGTCTCACTCCAGGATTTTCTGTTCCCATGCTCTTTAAAGGTATCCGGCCGGATGTTACGCAGGATGGCCTCCCTCCCCTCCAGGAGTCAGTCCCCAGGTTGTGGCACTGCCGGCACCGTCTCGCCCTCCCGTATCTCCCTGCGGACGTCCCAAGGCAGCACCTACGACTCGCCCATCCTCTCCGAGCCGAAACCTCTCGCTGCTGTGTTCCCCGGCACCTCCATGCCGCCTTCCTGCCCTTCACCGACTTCACCGACTGACGGCACGCAGGCCCTGGGTGGCGGCGGTGGCAGTGGAGGGAATATCTTAACAGGAGGAGGTGGAGGAGGTCGTCTGGGCTCCACGCTCTCTCTGGTGGAGGGGCGGTGTTTGACGGGGTCGCCGCTGAGAGCGGGGATGACAGCCGTGCCGCAGCATTACGGCTCCACGCTGCCGAGGCAGAGTCAGCCGCTGGCGTATGGCGCTGATCCGTACGGCCTGTACCAGAGGAGCGCACTGCCCCGCCCCGACTCCCTCATAGGTCAGCCTGAAACAAAATCTCACAATAATGCTTTATCCTAACAATTTAATTATAACATTTTGAATCAGACTCTGAAATTACTGGAATAATAATGACAATCACCAGACTCTGCTTCACCAAACTAACTATTTTTAAACTAATTCTTTCAATCCTCCGTGTGCAAATAAAACGTTGAAAAAGCTCCACACCATCTGCCTTTGGCTGCAGATTTGTGCTGCACAGACCAGACAACAATCTGACTTCCTGAAGAAGAAGTTGTTGCTATTTATGAAGCTATTTTGCAGCTTTGAGATCTTGTTTATGACTGGATGATCTCTGTTCCAATTCACTGAACCTTTTTGCACTTTCTGCTGCTGCTGTGAAATCATGAACCAGAGGAAAATATGACACCAAATAGTCTCACACAGTCAATACACCCACAACCCATCACTAGGGGTTTGTTGTTGCTCTGTGTGATTAAACCAAGGCTCAGTGTCTGGTGATACCAGCTGTGGATTGCACCAAAACAAGCCAAACATTGCCTGATTTGTCAGTCCTGCGGGCTTCGGTAGATTGGAGGCAGATTGAATATTCGCACAGACAGATGTTGGTGTGACTGCACCTTAAAGCTGCTTTCGAAGTCAACATTTCTGAGCTGGCAGATGTTTCACACTGTGTGAAATTAGATTACACCAAAAACTAAAGACGAGGCTCCAAAAGTTGATCCCAGGGTGCTTTTTGAAGAAATAGAAGCTCATAAATTTGCAAACAAAGAACATTTATTGCACCCAAATCCCATGTAAACGATGTCTTTGCAAAGCGTAAAAAATCACCCTGTGATTCATTTATTATCCCTTAAAGAACGACGCAGCAAATCATCAAACTTAACGACATGATTAAACTCTTAAACATCCATGTGATGTATGTGCACACGTCTGCAGGCACCAACCTCTGTTTCTCTGATTCACCAAGTTTGCTTTCAGCAAATCCAGTTTCTGCAGAGTTTCAAACCTCACTGCAGCAGAACAAAGCCTGAAAAGTCTTGTGAAATATTTGCAGCAAACTCTTCTCCTTGCAGATAAACAAAGCCACGCTCCACGGCCTCGACAACCATTTCCTCTGTTGATTTAATAACCCTTCCTTTGTCCGGGGTAAAGTTGACTGATTTCATATTGTGGCACACAACACATGCACTGAGCAGGATGTCTGCAGAGTTTCTGTTTCTCTGTAAAAGATTTTCAAACAGAGCTGCATGCTGAACAGAATAACTCTGAGGCAAAGTGCAAACTCTGCAGGCGATTTTATCTCCTCGTCGGCCTTTGCAGCTCATTTCATGCTGTTGTTCGACAAATTATCTTCCCACGCTGCAAGATAATTCTGCTGGGTTTGATAAAAATGTATTTGATGCATGCTACAAGTGTCATCTTTGCTCTCACCAGGTTCATGTTCTCAGCTAATCCTTCCGGGTTATTGATCTGCTGCAGTTTGAGAGCAAACAAGCCAGAAAAAGATCACAATGCTGTGCATAAAAACACAGAGGGTTTCTGTCGTTAAGTGCCTCCATTTCTCTCTTATGCGTCATTTAGAAAATTGATGCACAGGAGAACAAACCACGTTAGCATCGAGCTGGTCTGGTTAAGCTGCGGTGGATGGGATCAGAAAAAAACAGCGGGCGGTTACGGTCCAGTGTTTCCTCTCTACTTCCAGCTGAAGCATTACTCCACATTTCCTGTCTTGTTAGGAGACTGGCATAGATGCAGTAATGCTTTGTTAATGGACTCGAGGAGGCCAAGGAGCTTCATTTTAAATCAATATTTAGATGTTTTCTGCCAAAATATCCACTTTTTATATAGCTGTAATAGATCATCCAAAGCTAAATCAAAGAGGGAAGTAATGCTTCATGAAATCTCTCCTAATGCTGTGTATAAATACTTGACAGGGCTCCTTCTTCGTTCAAAGAATGTCACATGTGGAAATAAGTTTCACTCGTAAGAAGCAGCAAATACTTGAAATGCGCGTACGTGGATCCTATCAGTTGTTACCTTGGCAACAGCTGCACTTGCTTGGCTCTGGATGGAAATATATTTACAGGAGATGGATATGAATGTAACCTTTCCTCACAGCAGACGTCACCACATGCTATCTCTCTCTCTCTCTCTCTCTCTCTCTCTCTCTGTTCAGTAAAACTTTGTCGAAGCCGAAGAAGTGATGCTGCTGAGGAGACAGTTTCCAGATGTAGCGTCCGATACAGATTCTGTCTTTAGTTAATACAGTTGGGGCTGCAGGAGATCCTTTAGGAGGGATTAATTCTGCAGGGCGGGTTTTTGAGTCTGGCTTACAGACGCCTTAGAGGAGCAAACCAAAACAAACCAACAGCTGCTGGCTTTGAACCGCATGATTTAATCATTCATGTCAGAGATCTCAGTGATGTTCAAGATGTTTTATTTCTTCTGCAAAACACAAGAAATGTTTAAGGAAGATAAATTTATTGCAGCTTCTCCTTTTTTATTACCTGGTCAACAACACTTTCTCCTCACACCGCTGTGTTGCAGGATTTACTGCTGAAGTGCTGCTGATGCTGCAGCGACACAGATTTATTCCTCCCTCCTGCCCTCTGTCACTTTACTAAGCCGTTCTCACTGACCCATATAGGGGTGTTTCTATCACAAAGCCCCGTCGAGCATCAGCATGTGATTATCAGCTGACGACACTGGAAGGCTTTATTGTGCTGCGATCTGTGTGTGCGCCCGCCTTAATTTCGTCTATTTTCATATGACGTGTGTCATTGTGTGCGTCTGCATTCTGCCTGTGCAGGATTTTGTGTGTGTTTGTGTGTGTGCACTCACATTTCTGCACCTTTTGTGTTGTTTTGTTGTGTTTGTGCATGTGTGAAAAGAGGATGTTGGTGTGTAGGAGGCTGAGTCAGTGAACTAAATAAAATGCCTCCTATTCTCTTGCTGAGCAATTCTCATGCTGCAGCTCTGCTAAGTGGCCTAATACTTCGCCTAATTCCTTATTCTCTGCTATCCTGCAGATCCAGCGTAATCCCAGATTACATGAGAGAGATAAGCAATAGATGGGTATACAAGATTAGGCTATTACCCATCAACAGCGCTCGTAGCTTAGGTAGTGAAACCTGGTGAGCAACCAAAACACAAACCTAAGCTGAGAGATGATCTCTTTTTTTTGTGAGGAATGGACTGAAACGTCATAGTTTGAACCGTGAGAGTCGTGGATTTATGTGACAGAGAGCGAAAGTCTCACAACTCAAAGATGATCGTTGCATTTTGAGTTCCTGAAGGAGACGACGATCGCACCAAAGGAATTCTCTTTGTGATAAGACGCAGCGTTTCCATTTTGTTCACGATGAAATTTATGTAAATGTAAGAAAAGAGGAGTGCAGATGCAAACAGCTCCTTCATCACCAGCTCTGAGTGTAAATTGTGTGCTTCAGCTGTTGGTCTGATACAGCGCGGCCGCCCCCTCGTGCCCTGAAGCCTCTTTATAATTGGAGCGCTCTTTGAACTGATCTGCTCTGAGATTGGAGGATGGAAAAACCCTCTGCTCGACTTGTTTGACTTGCTGATGACGACGCCTGCAGCTCGTTTCTGAAGGACTCGGGTCTTCGTGGCTTTCATGAACGTGGCATCGTTTGGGGATGAGTCGGCGTTCTGAAATACAGTGTTTGGTTTCGGGTTTATTTGCATGATGGCCTCACCTCAAGATGACTCAA
Organism: Thalassoma bifasciatum; assembly: GCA_008086565.1. Lineage (NCBI taxonomy): Eukaryota > Metazoa > Chordata > Actinopteri > Labriformes > Labridae > Thalassoma > Thalassoma bifasciatum. The sequence goes on from RPOG01000450.1 coordinate 18,844, forward strand.
CAGTGAGCTCAATGATGAGTTGATTATGTATGGCCATGAGAAAGAAAAGCTTTGTTTGAATTCTGCAAACAGAGCTATAGACATCCCTTCAGTATCTGCAGGTTGTTTTGTCATTTTTAAGCAACATTTCCAATCTTATTATGTCGCAGAGTCTCATGAAAACACAAAAAAAAGCAAGAATAGAAGATGATTGCTTTCTGAAAACAATAGAAAAGCCCCAGCACTGCAGGAAAACAACTGAATCCTCCTCTCTTTAAAAGCCTGCTCCTGCTAGAAATGTTGGTGCAAAGTGGAAATAAACTGCTTTTCCCTCAGCTTGAGCTTTCTTGACTAAACATGTGAAATATTATCTCAAATTTCAAGTGTCAGGTCATGCAAATAAAGTCACATCTGTTTACTTGCAGGGCTCCACAGCTCGTACGCCGGTCACGGGGCACAAATCGACCCCGAGCTGAGAGCGGCGTTATCTCCAGACTGCCACATGACGCCCGTTTTCGACGAGCGCTCCTTCCACAGCCCGCTCTATCACAGCCCAACCCACGACCCCCAGGGCGCCCTCTACAGGCCAAACACAGGTATGGAAGCCATGCAGAACACTTACTATCACTGAAAAATTACCCCAACAACCTATTTTTCACCTCAACATCCCACGCTCTGCTCCACATCTACTGTGTCGAAAATCTGCGCTGGAAATCACGGTTTACAGGCGCAGGAAGTGTTGTTATTATCGCTCCCCGAGGTCAGAACTTAATTAGGCTGAAACCTTTCATGTACCCGCGTGCGTCTTAATTGAAGCCTTTGCAGAATGATTTAGAGCTGAAGGCTCTGCGGGGTTTGATTGTGGAGGATCTGAGGAGGCATTTTAGCTTCGTTTAGTGAGCTTTAAAGCGTGCTTTGGCTTTAGAGGCGTCCTGCTGCGCTTTAATGGCCCGCGGTGGTTTTATGCACTTTTATATTTGACTGTTTTCTCATTTTGTGACCTTGGATGTTTTTCAAACTGCATCTATTCTTAAAGAAACAAACCTGGATCAAATTTATGTCTTATTATGCTCTGCTCCTGAAACATCCTCCTTTAATTTCCTCAGGTATGGGCACCCTCCCTCGGGCCACCAGCCACTGCAGCACGCTGCCGTACCAAAGAAGCAGCAGCTACGGGCTGAGCACCGCAGCTCTCTACGTCGACCCCTACAGGGTGGCAGCCGAGCCCGTTTTCTCTCATCGGCACTCTGGGCTGGGGGAGCGGGTCGGCACACGCACCCCCTCCATGGAGAGCATACACAAAGACCCCAGGTAGTCACAAAACAAATACAGAGATTCATCAACTTTCCTCCAGCTTTGAGGTTTGACAATAGTGGGAAAATTGGTGAACATACCTCACACAAATTTGACTTTAAAGAGGAATTTTTGACTTTTTGTGATTAATTTACAAAAGCAACAAAAGGGTAAAACATCTGAGACCTAAAAAACGTTTCTCTGACCTCAGGGAGTTTGCTTGGCGTGACCCTGAGCTCCCGGAGGTCATCCACATGCTGCAGCATCACTTCCCCTCCGTCCAAGCCAACGCTGCTGCCTACCTGCAGCACCTGTGCTACGGAGACAACCGGGTGAAGGTGGAGGTAAGGTGACATGACACGCTGAGCAGGATTAAAAATAAAACAACAGACGTCACAGACATGACTCACTCCTCAGCTGGAGGGAGATGTTTCCAAAAAGAGTGAATCGATTTAACCCAAATACAAAAATGACAGTTTGATTTATCTTTTAGTTCTTTCGATAATCTGACAAGCAGAAAAGAATGAGTTCTCTGCAACTGTTGCTCATTTCTGATGTCTCGGATTATTCCTGTGCTGTCTCTCAGTTTACTCTCGGCTTACAGGGTTTGAAATTTAAATTTTATTAACGATCTTTGCTGCAACTCACAGAGCCAAAGCGCCATCTGCTAAAATAAAACTTTAAGTCAAATCTCTGCCAAATGTGCCGACACGCTGAAACGCGGCGCACTCTCTCTTTGCTCTGCTTCCCATGCAATAAATAACTCCAACATGACGGCGAGCGCCTCTCCTCGCGCTGTTTGGTTTGTTTGGTGATGAGCTTTTAATTAGCCTTTCGAGCAGCCTGGACATTCGCCTGCCCGTTTAGCCAGAAACAAATGTTTTCAGTGACGGTTTGAACACAGAATCAGAGACAGACAGGAAGCGTCTGCTGCTCTCCTGAGACCGGTTTTTATTTCTCAGATGAGAGGGGAAAGTTTTTAACACGCGGCGGTGATGCTTCTGCATGATTCAGCTCTGGGCTTTTTCCAAAATATCTGCAGAGTCAGATCGACGAGAAATTAATGCAGGATTGTTTCATTCACAGGTTTCATTTCTGCTAAATATCTCATCAGGATGTTTTGATTCAGATCATTAGATGAAGATGTATGTGATGTTTTTGTAAACAGAAGTTTAACAGGTGGTAATAAATGAGGCCATGAAAACACGTAAACCTCATTTTCAAAACAGAACAAACTCCTCTGAAGTGAGTTTCAAGCATTAGTCACAACATGATTCATGGCGGTGACAGTTATCCCTCTGAGTTTGAGCGACGTAAACCCAGAAAGAAGCTGCACCTAACAGATTTCCTCTGTCTCATTTGTCTCCTGTGATCAAAGTTTTTGTCTGATTATAAAACTCTTCGTCTTGAGCAGATGACGGCTCTTCTGCGGGGAATAAAATGATGTCTGTTAAAACGTTAACACTTTGACTCTTCAGGTTTTCACAGCGATGCCTCACCTGTTAAAGAGATGAATACATAATTTATGTATAATTATGATGACAGATGACAGAGGGATTAAAAGAATAACTGCATCTAATCTCTGATGAGAAGTTTCCTCCTCTTAAACCCAGGTACATGTGTGTCTCCGCTCTGCAGGTGTGTCACCTTGGAGGGATCCAGCACCTGGTGGACCAGCTGGATCACAAGGTTCCTGAGGTTCAGAAAAGCGCCTGCGGGGCCTTGAGGAACCTGGTGTATGGCAAAGCCACGGACAACAACAAGGTGGCTCTGAGGAACTGCGGCGGCGTCCCCGCTCTGCTGCGACTCCTCAGGAAAACAACAGACAATGAAGTCCGAGAGCTCGTGACGGGTGCGTAGAAACACTGTGAAGACAGTAGAGATATCTTCATTACTTAAAAATATACTCAAAATACAAAATAATACACTGCCTGGCCAAAAATAAAGTCTCTACCTGGATTTAACTAAGCCTCCTTTTGGATAATTACTGTACGGGTAATTATCTTTCAGCTGATATAATGAGTAACTTCTTATTTCTTAAACAAGGTCATGTGGTCTGATGAGTCCAGGGTGATGGGTGCATCAGGGTAAGAAGAGAGGCAGGTGAAGTGATGCCCCCATGTGCTGGAATCAAAGCTAAAGGTGGTATATTAGAATCTGTGACCTTTTTTTGATGGCGACTTTTCTTTTTGCCCAGGCAGTGTTGCAGGAATCATGGAACTGCACATGTGCCAAACATTATCTTTGTGAAAACAGCAGAGAGTCCCTCTCAGTGTCCTTGTTTGCACCAGTCTCTTTGGCAAAAACTGCCTGGAACAGTTGGTGAAAAAAAGAAAACAAAAGCATCCAGCTGGTTGGTTAAAGAATTCGAGCCCCTGAAGTCTCCTGCGTCAGCTTACAATGCCTGTCTGTCTCCGTCCTTCGAAAAAAGATTAAATTTAGGTGAAAGAAGCGTCCACATTGACAAAAAAGCAGATTTCAAATTCAGAACTGGACACATTGAAATCCCGCTGTGATGCTCGTGGGCGTCTGCCCGCTCGTGAGGTTCGTTGGCCGCCTAACTGGCCGAGCGTCGGTCTGTGTCACCGTCTGATTGGCTGCCCGGCTGGCTGACTGGCTGGATGTATTAATCCATGTGTCTGCTGTTCTGTGGGAGGTGAGAGCGGCAGCGGCTCAAACACTCAGCGCTCGGTGTTGACAGAGCAGATCTCGGCACAGTCATCGGGACAGATGCTCAGATAGCGTGGTTTGGAAACAGGATGCAGCTCTGGAGCCACACACACACACAAACACACACTCCGAGTCTAGTGACAGGAGAAATTAAGCTGCTAGACAGCTCAGACTCATGAGGAATAAAGAAAAGGAGAAAGTCTTCACTTCTATCATCTCATACATACCCTCCGAATGTTTGAGAGCAACACATTTTCCTTTTCCCAAAGGAGAAATCAACAAAGAAATCCTTTTCCCCTCCCTCCCTGCATATTCCCCCCTCTTTATGATTTAAGCTTTTGTGATGCACAGATAACAGACTTTGTATTTTGCAGCTTGCAGGATGCAGCGAGGCTCTAACACTGTTGCGCTTTGATTCACACCCACGTTAAATTTTGTGCCAGAGTGTACAGCTTTGGAGGCTCCTGTGAAAGTTTATGGTATTTTTTTTTTTTATAGTTTGAGCTTTTGAGGTTTAGCGTGCCCTTGTTGGCTCTGAACTGTTAGTTTTTATTCCTGCTCTTGTGTAGGTAGACTTTAAAAGCTGCTTTTTTAAGGCGAAACAAGACGGTTAATGTGAGATATAAACATTTAAAGAGGGAGTAAAGAGACAGTAAACAAAACGAGGTTTTAGAGTTTTGACGAGAAAGATCCACATCTTTTCTTTTATGTTTACCCGTAGGCGTCCTGTGGAACCTCTCCTCCTGTGACGCGGCGAAGATGACCATCATCCGCGACGCCCTCTCCACGCTCACCAACACGGTCGTCATCCCACACTCGGGCTGGAGCAGCGTCTCGCACCGCGACGAACATAAGGTCAAGTTCCAGTCGTCGCTGCTGCTGCGAAACACCACCGGCTGCCTGAGGTGAGAGACGAAACAAATGCACCCCAAACTGCCCTCAAAAGAGAGAAAAAGATGCCACCATGTTCTGGTTTTCTGTCATTTTACTTCCCTGATTAAGTTCCTGCATATTAACCATCACACAGTGCACACATTTACAATTCAAACTGCTCTTTAAACTCATAAATCCATAAAAGCACAACATGAGCACCACCTCTGTGTTTGTGGAAGCTTTTTCTAGCTCCGTGTTTCATTTTAATGATTGTGTAAAGCCACAGCATGTAATCATAGTCCCATAAAAGGCTCAGCGATGGAGATTTTACACAGCCGTGAAGTCTTAAGTATGCATTTGACCGCATTAGTCTGCAGAGAGGAATAACTGCAGAGAGATCTGCGTCTTAAAAGTCAAAAACCCTGAGATGAAGGTCGGGATAAATTATAAACATTGCACAAATGTCAATACAGCAAGCCTAAGTTGTACTTCCACCCTCACTACTATTCATGGAAACATAAATATGAAACAAGTATTGAGATTATTTGACAGTTATGGTGTCTGATCGGCTAAAATCTCCACATCCGATGAATGAAACCTGCTGAGTGGAGACGTCCCAGTCCACATGCTGCAGACCGGCCTGATTGGACGAGTGCCAGTCTTTATTTGTGTCAGGAAACAATCAGGATCGAGGCCAGGTGTATTTCCTGGAGAAGAAACCCCTCCCGAAAGAGCTTTCTGCAGTAATAACTTAAATTTTAACCACTCAAACAGAATGAATTTTAATGCTGTGGTTAAAGCTCTCTGCAAACAAACTGCTGATGATTTGTTTCTTCTAAACTGGCAGATTTATTCCCTCTGTGCTGCAGGGACTCGGCACAGCCTCCAGCTCCTCTCTGCATTCAGACGGAGGCTGTATATTGATGGTATAGAAATGCATTGTGGGACTCGTGTGCTGTTGTGCAGTCCTCTCATGTCAGCTCTCCATTAGCAGCGGCTGCAGGCTCCTATTGGAGGATCGCCTTGCTCCTTTACTGTATCCGGGCAGGTTTTTCAGCCACCCTGTGGGGGAATCCACACACTGCACCTCGGTCTGAATTAATGAGTGTGTGTTTTTTCTGTGCGTGTGTGTGAGGAACCTGAGCTCAGCAGGGGAGGAGGCGAGGAGTCAGCTGCGTTGCTGTGAAGGTCTGGTCGACTCGCTGCTTCACGTGCTCAAAGCCTGCGTCAACACCTCCGACTATGACAGCAAGGTGCAGCAAAAACACACACACCTGAAGCAACTTGTGAATATCAAATTCATACCCGACAAAATATGAACTCTCACACTTTCTTTCAGATCGTGGAGAACAGCGTGTGCACCCTGAGGAACCTCTCGTACCGCCTGGAGGTAGAGATGCCCTCCTCTCGTCTGCTTGGAAATCAAGAGCTGGACACCCTGCTGGGCTTCTCCTCCCCAGGGAAGGAGCTGGACTACCTCTGCTGGGGCAAGAGGAGGAGGGGGAGGAAGAGGGGAGGCTGGCCTGATGAAAAGGTACAAATCAAAGAGAGAGTGCGGCGCTCACATCACTTTTTCTTTGTCACGTTCTGATGGTGTTTTCTTGCAGTGGGACGGTGTCGGACCGATCCCAGGTTTCTCTCATCCTCTGAGGGGGGCGGAGCTGCTGTGGCATCCTCTGGTGGTGAAGCCATACCTCAACCTGCTGGCCGAGAGCTCCAACCCCGCCACGCTGGAGGGCGCCGCTGGAGCGCTGCAGAACCTCTCTGCGGGGAACTGGAAGGTAAATTTGTGGTGCTTTCTTTTCTTTGCAGACAACGCTTTGCATATTTTCCCACAAACTTCTCTCTTTGTGTGTTCAGTTCTCCTCCTACATCCGAGCGGCAGTGCGTAAAGAGAAAGGTCTTCCCATCCTGGTGGAGCTGCTGAGGATGGACAACGACCGAGTCGTCTGCTCAGTCGCCACCGCTCTCCGAAACATGTCGCTGGACAACCGCAACAAGGAGCTGATAGGTCCAAACACAAACACACACCGTCACATATGTTCACACGCTCTCACAGTTTCCAACATTGTCACAAAAGTGATAAGACAGCGCCCTCATGTGGAGAAAGATGAGCTTGAGGTGTCACCAGAATGACAAGAAATTTCATGAACAAGGAGGCATCTGAGGTAATAAAGAAAAGAGCCAAGAAACTCATTTTTCTGGCTGCTCCTGCAAACAAAAACAACACGTGCAAAAATACAAATGCCTCTACTCGTGTGAAGAGAAAAAGTTGTGTAGCAGTTTTATCAGGAAGTGGGAGGTGGAGTGGGAGTGAAAGGATGAAAAATCAATGAACAGAAATCTAAAATATCCTCTAAAGTTTCAGCATCGAGCTGCAGATTTTTATTTTCCAAAGAAAAAAAATACACAAACAAATTCAGTCTGATCCCAGAGAAAGCACGAGTCAAAAAAAGTTGATTTCCTTCATTTCCTGCTGCAGGAAAGTACGCCATGCGAGATCTGGTGAACCGGCTCCCAGGCGGCAGTCCCACCGTGCTGTCGGACGACACGGTGGCGTCTGTTTGCTGCACGCTCCACGAGGTCACAAGCCGTAACATGGAGAACGCCAAAGCTTTGGCAGACAGCGGAGGCATCGAGAAGCTGGTGGACATCAGCAAAGGACGAGGGAAAGGGTATGACTTTCTTTTCCTCTTCACCCTTTTTCACTTCATCTATTCTACCTCCAGATGAAAACCTGACTCTAAGACTTTTAAAAACGTCCTTGCTGTGTCTCAGGTACTCGATGAAGGTGGTGAAGGCGGCGGCTCAGGTGTTGAACACGCTGTGGCAGTACAGAGAGCTGAGGACCCTCTACAAACAGGTCAGTGATGCAGAAACACAAAGAAACTTCACAATGACAAAGACATGAGTGGGTTTAAGATCTTCACTGGGATTCATTTGTCTCAGCCAGGAAAGAGTTTGAGAAAGTCACGGGTAAGAAACTTCTTAAAACGCTGCATAAAACTCCAGTAACTAAGCATCTCACTGCTCTTGTGTTTGAGCCTCTAAACTAAACTAAACCTGCATTTATCAACCACTAACGTGTGACTTTAATCCTTGATTTTTCAAACACACCAGTAATGAAGTTTTTGTTTGCAGGACGGCTGGAACTACACACACTTCGTCACCCCGGTGTCCACTCTGGAGCGAGACCGCTACCTTTCACAGCCGACGCTGCCCACCAGCCCGCTGCAGATGTCCCCCGTTATCCAATCAGGTGAGAGAACCGGTGAGTGTGCAGGAAATTAGCCTCTCCACTCATTTAAATCCAAGAGTTACAGAAAAATAAAGCTGTAGAAGAAGGAAATGAAGATGATTCTCTCTTCAGGTGGGAGCGCGACCTCCTCTCCGGCGATGCTCGGGATCAGGAGACACAGCTCGAACTATCAGAGGGCGCAGTCATCTATGCAACTCGACACGTACTATGGAGACAACAGTTTACACAAACGGCAGTTCACAGGTTCGTATTGAACTTGGAATATTTAACATCTATCAGATCCTGAACTGACTGACTTTTCTTTTCCACTTCAGGGTCTGAGAAGAAAACTCCATACTTCATTGGGACATATTCTTCTCAGTCAGGAGAGGATCTCAGAAGGTCCCAGGTAAATACTCGCACCAACAAAAACCCCGGATCTTTCATTCACTTCTGTTTCTATTCACTGTTCCTTTCTCTCTCAGCACACAGAGCCATTTTACGACGAGCCCGACAGGAAGAACTACAACAGCTACAGAATGTACCTGTCGTCCCCTCAAGGCTACGGAGACGAGCCCTACGAGGACGAGCCGGTCCACCTGACCCCGTCCTCGCCAGACGGTTACGCCAGCCAGTCGCTCCGGTTCAAAGCCAACACCAACTACGTGGACTTCTACTCCACCACGCGGAGGCCTTCAAACAGGGCCAACAAGTTCACCGGCTCCCCTGACTCCTGGGTGTAGAGACGAAGCGGACGAGGCTGTCAAGCTTTGTTTGGTTCTGTGAGTGTTTGTGTGTGTGTGTGAGAGAGAAAGAGAGAGAAAGAGGGTGAGGATGCATGTGGATGTGTGTGCATCTGTGTTGAAACTGTGCAGAATGATCAGGGCTCTGTTTGCTGCAGCTTTTGATGGATTTACATCTTGTGCACAATCATGCAGAGCAAAATAAACACTTTACAGGTCTGAAATTTTCAGCGGAATTAGGCAATAATTAGACAAAGGATATTCCAAAGAAACTAAACAAAAAAGCCTCTTATCAATTGTAACTTGCTTATAATTAAATTCAGGCACTGTTTTAAAGAAGTCACATTTTCCCCCAATAATCAAGAAATTAGGGGAAAGTTTCAAATAAACAGAGAAAGTTTGTCAAATGATTAACTAATTCCAGTGTAAAAGAAAGCGCTACCATGTTTTACACCTCTTTGGCGACATCTAGTGTCAAAGCTCAACATGGCGTTTTATTTCACTGCTTTACAATTGATTAAATTGGAGATAAGAAGGCCCTTTTGTATTTATCTGCATAGAAATGAAGAGATGAACTCGATCAAAAGCTGCTTCCCGGAAACAAAAAGCCCGAACTTTGTTGTTCACCGGAGTGTTTAAGGTCAACAGATTTCATTTCTCTCTGCAGTAAAAGCGTGCAGTGTGGTGGCTTAAAGACATAAATATTCATCATGAACACGAGGGAATGCTGTAAAAAGACAAAACCTGGGACAAATATTATTTACAGTCAGGGTACAAAACCACACACACTCACACACACACCACCCTGAGTCTTTTCTCTTCTTAATATTGGTCCCCGGTTTGCAGAAAGAGACGCTCACCTTAAAGAGAACCTTTAAAGACTCAGAGATCTGCGGTTACTCCTGTAACTTTTCTGTGAGTTGGCCAAAAAGTGCAGTATATCATAAAACGTGTGAAATATGTGACAAACATGTGAAAATGTATTTGTACAGATGCAATGGTTAAAGCGTCCTGTTCCATTGTTGTACTCAATATGTAGAACTTTCTATGTGATTGTGTGAAGAAGATTTTTCTATTATTTATTGATTATTTTTATTCATTTAACTTGTGACCCGACCAAAATACCCCATTTGTCTGTTCTGTCCCAAAACCGATGATGAAGATGACGATGATGATGATGTGCAATGTTACAGAGGTAAATCTATGTAAAGGGATTAAAGATTATATCACGACTGAATACCTCTTCTTGTTTTGAAACAAAGAAAAGCGAGAGTTAAACAGATCTATCTTTATTGGCTTTAATTGCATCAGTTGTCGATATATTAAGAGTTCTGATTCTGCAGCCGAAAGAAACAAAGAATGAAATAAGTTTAAAAAAAAAGCAGAATGTACATCCTGATGAGGTAAAAGCACAAAAACAACCCTCTGCTTTCTCCTCCCTGAGCATGCCGTTAACACGAGCTCCACTTCATGCAGTTACATTCACGGTTTGGTCGTGTACAATCGTCCCGATCGCTTCAAACAGCCACGAACAAACGATTCAGAGTAAAGAAGCTTAAAATCAGACTCAGAGATGAGATCGTCGTGACGCTCTGTGGCCGTAAAAGTCGACATTCGTATCACATTCCTCACTGATAAAGGAGATAATATTGTGCATTCAGAAACATGCTAAAGGAAAGCAGTGCAGACATTTAATACATTAAAGGGAAATTACAATCTCTTAATTTCTTCGAGTAAAGTGAAACAGTTGTGTTGATGCTGAACGGAGGTTAATTTCTTATCCAGGTGATTCTAAAGGCACAAGGTGTGGCAGAGTGAAAGACAGACTTTCTTTAAACTCATTAGTGTGTCTTATCTGTCTTTAACGTCTCTGATTGGCTGATCAGGAGTGACATCAGAGTCCTGGAAACACCTGATTGGTTGGTCAGTGTTTCTGCAAGACTACAGGAAACCATCAGTACAAACGCCTGTAGGAATATTCATTTAAAGCTTAAACAACTCTTCTAATAATGCGTTAGGGGGCGTTTTGACTTTGTTTTAAGCTCTTTACATTCTGCTTCAAAGGTTTTCTTTTTTCGATGATTGTCACCTGAAGGTAGGCGAAAGTTTAAAAGTGCCAAGAACTCACAAAAAGACGACACAACGAAAGGTTTTAGCGAAAGGGAAAAAAGCTGTGTATCTGTGTTTCTTCTCTGCAGATTTTAATTCCCATCTTCATGACTCCACTCTTCACTGCAAAAACTGACATTAAAACAAGTATTTACGTCTTATTTTTAGTCAGAATTGTCTTTTTAGTCTAGTTAAGAGCCACATTCAACGGACAAGTCCAGAAACACGTCTTATTTCAAGATATTTAGAGACAAAAATTAGGACTGAAACAAGACTTAATAATTTGAAACAAGATATTTTCTGGACTTGTCCAATAAACGTGGCTCATAACAAGACTAAAACAACATTTTTCTACTAAAGATACGACTAAAACACTTGCTAAGATTTCAGTTTTGTGCAGCGTGTTCTGTAAATCTGTTCGTTTACTAAAATGTAAATTAATGCTGGTTGAAAAGTAAAGGATTAAACTGAGAATTAGAATCAAAATAACCCAAAAACTTGCTGCTGATCCACCAGTTTCAAGTCTCCATCCCTCAGGGCCTCATTTAGAAATTTTACACTTGAAATTATGCAACCAAATGCATTTTTTTAACCGTTAAAATAAAACAATTTCTACGCAGGAAAGTCCTGTAAGTGTCTCTGATTGAATGAAAATTTCAGATATCAAGCTGATTGTTCCCTAAATGAGGCCTCTGATATCTACATTCAGTAAATGTATGATGTTTACACCTTTTATCAGTATGTACACCGGGTGATGTTTGCTCCTCTGAGCGCTGACAGTCTGTCGTGATGGCCTCCCATTGGTGCTCCAACAGGAGGGGCGGGGCTTGAGGTGTCCAGGTGAGGTGATGGGCATGCGGTGAGTCGTTTATGGTCTGTCTGCAACGAGAAAAGATGCTATCAGGTGTTTTTCTCAAACAGCAGGTTGAGTACAAACCACTTGAGCGGACTCACAGGGGTTAAAGTTGCTGTTGTGGTTTTAGTTGTGGGTGTAGACTCCTCCCGCTCTGATGGAGCTGCAGATGGGCGACGACAGCGGGTGGTGTCCGGGCCGGATCGGCTTCGCTGCAACACAAATTCACAAAAACATGAATTCCTGGAGTGGTTTTGCTTGTTGAGGTGTAAGTGTGATACTTCAGCTCACCGATCTGTGCCGAGTATCCCCTCCTCGCCATATTCTTGGCGCGCACGGCCTCTTTGATGCGGTCCACCTCCTGCTGGTAGCGTTTGCGGTCCCTCATGGCGTTCTCCTTCGCCTCCTTCAGGGCGTTCTCCAGCGCTTTGACTCTCTCTGCCGTGGCTCGCAGACGCTTCTCAAGTTTGGGCAGCTCGCAGCGGAGGTCAGCGTTGTCTCTAACCAGCTGTGAGGTCGTGAAATCACATTTTATGAAACTGTTCTGCTTATATTTCAGCTTTAATTCCACACCCAAGACTCAGTTTTGTGTCTTTACCTGCTTGTGGACTTTGGTGAGCTGCTCCAAGTTGTTCTCCAGGAAAGAGATCTTCTGTTTCTGAGCCACGTTTCCCAGTCCCTCCTCACAGTCCAGCTCTGCACTCTGAAAAAAACACACACGTGTAAAGGTGGTACGTTCAGGAGGAAAAAAGCACGAACATTAAAGGAGGAGGAGCTCGTACCTTCTTGACGCGGGTGGTGAGGTCCTGGACGAAGAGTTTACGCAGGTTGTGAAGAGTCTGGAGCTCTTTGGCCTGACAGAGAGAAAAAAGAAGATTACAGCTTAACTTCAGATTTGAAATTGCTCCCTGTTTTCTCCCATTTTTCCCGCTGATAGCAGGTTCAAATCAGCACTTTTTTTCTGAATGTGTTGTGTGTGTTTTTTCTCTGTTTTAACTCACCACAGTCTCCTCCAAACCCTTCAGATCCTCTCTGGCCTGTTCGCTCTGCTCATTCAGGAGCCTGTGCACAAAACAGAAGATCTTTTAAAGACAGAAATTGGAGTTTTGTTGAAGTGAAAGTGTCTCCAGGTACCAACATGAGTTTCTGCAGCTTCGCGTCTTTCTCCTGCTCTTCAGTTTTCAGTTTCTCGTAGTCGGACATGAGTCTCTCCTGCTCCAGCAGCAGACCCTGATTCAGACTGAGAGACACAGAAAAATTAAAGATTAGCAGAGTTTCTTTTTCATTTTCCTGCACGGATGTGATGTTTGACGACTGTGTACTCTGTCAGCTCGTCCAGCATCCTCTGCTTGTCTTCGATCTCATCTCTGAGGCGGCTCAGCTGCTTGTGATGAGCCTCGCGGTGGTTTTCTAACTGCTCCTCTAGAGTTTTCTGGAAACACAAACACATCATGTTACTGAAGCTGTTTTCATGTGTTTTTAAACAAAATTTATTTCCAGCTTCTTCTCACCTTGATGTCTCCGTCTCCGTCGTGTCTGCCGATGTCCTCTTTCTCCTTCTCCTCTCCTGACATCTCGTGGCGTTTCTCTGAGGATCAGAAAGAGAAAGTTGACGTCATGTGTGACTCAGTGAACGTGTAACAGAGTGTGATGGTGGTCGTGTGCGTTTGTACCGTGAGCCTGCAGCTTGGCGAGCTCCTCAGTCAGAGCGTCCTGACTCTCCTCCAGCTGCCTCTTCTTCTGCTCCATGTTCTGCATGTAATCCGTCAACGACTTGATCTTCGCCTGGTGCTGCAGCAACATCAAAACAAGGTTCAGTGACAGTTTCAGGAGGTAAAAGTGCGTGATGTTGTTGCAGAAGTGTTACCTGGGAGATGAGCAGCTGACAGGACGCCAGCTCCTTCTCGTTGGCCTGGATCTTGCGGTGAGCGTCGGCCTGCGTGCTCTCCAGCTGTTTGCTGCGGTTCACCAGAGACTTCACCTCCGATTTCATCTTACTGATGTAGAGACGAGCCACCGTGAACTCCTCCTCCACCGCAGAGCCGTTCCCCTTCGACTCTGAGGACTGAGGAGAAATAAGAGGAGAGAAAGTTAAACCTTTAACACTGGACATTTGGAAAAATTAAAGCAGTTTGTGAAAGCTGAGATGTTGCTCTTTCAGCCAGTGTGGTGTTTTAAGGATTAATGAATGTGTGTGTGTGTGTGTGTTCTCACCGCAGCTGCTTTGACGTCGCTGGTCCCGATGATGGCGCCGATGTCGCTGAGGTCTCGTAGCAGCAGGTTGAGGACTTCTGCAGCTCTCTTCCTCTGCAGACCGTTCAGCTCCTGCAGCTGACTCAGCTCCCTCTGCACCGCTGACAGCAACGCCTGTTAACACACACACACACACACGCAATTTCACATCAGCTGTATGATAACATAATAATGAGATAAGATAAAAAGATAAAAAGTCAAATAATAACATAACAAGTTAGAATTTTGGCATTAAATATCAAATAATGGGTCAAGAAGTCATAATTTTGAGATAAAAAGTCAAATAATGAGGAAAGAACTTTAATTTTCTCCTCACCGTCTTGTGCTGCAGCTCCTCCGTCAGCTGCAGGTTTGCCTGGTCTCTCTCCTCCACCTCTTGACTCTTCTGGTCGTAGTTGACGGCCAGCTCCTCCAGCGCCTGCAGCACCTCCTTCACCTCCTCCTTGGCCAGCTCGTTCTCCGTCTGCAGCCGGCACAGCTCCTCCTGGATCTTCTCGTAGTCGCGCCGTGTGGACGCCAGCAGCTGGTGGAGACAGGCGGGTTGGATTAAAGATTAAAGAAGTCAACTAAAAAAAACTGATTTTTATTTAACGTGCTGAGACAAACCTCCTCCTGATCCAACATCTGCTCCTTCAGTTTCTCGGCCAGCTGACTGTGCTGGTTGATCTCATCGTCCTGCAAAGATTTCACTTCGTTTACATCATTTCTTTAGTTCTAATGTGACTGAAAAAGAGTGAAACCTGTCTCACTTTATCATCCAACTGTTTGTACAGGTTAGTGATGTCCTCCTCATATTTGCGCCTCTCCTCCCCAGTGACGGAAACGCCTCCTCCGGCCGGCGGCAGGTTGTCGATGACAGGAGTGTTGTCGTTCTGCTCGATGGTTTTCTGGTCTTTAGAGCTCAGCTGCTCCTCCTCAGGAACGTCCTCACCTGAGACACAAAGACAAGGTGAAAGAAAAGGTTTTAATCTGGAAGAGTCTGACATGAACAAATGGATGTGATCACTTATTTGGTGAGAGCTTACACTTGTTTCTCGAGAGGGCATGTTAATAAATCAGCTTTGTTTTATGCCTGATTGCAAAAAACATCCAATTTTGTATCATGAAACTGCAAGAAGTAGCAGTGACAATAAGTTTAAAGTGGAAAAAATGGTTAAAAATAGGCAGAAGTTGGTGAAAAGGGGCACAGTCAAGCAAAAAAATGTTCCAAAAGCAATAAAAAAGACCATAATGGGCATAAAAATGAATATACTTTTCAGAGGCCTTACATTTCTTTTTATACTTTATATATACTCTTCATTCTTTATAAGCCATAATCATCAACATTTCAAGAAATAAAGGCTTCAAATAATTCACATTATGTCTAATGAATCAAAATAATAACTGGGTTAACATTTCTGAAATGAGTCACCAATAATATTGATTCATTTCATTATGTTCTGATTGTTTTAGATGTACCTGTGAAGTGATTTATTGCTTGTGTTTGCTGAACAACACTTAAGACGTGGATTTGTATTGTATTTTGTATTTGTGTTTATCGTCACATTATGCAGCACTTTTTAAATAATTATGTGTGTGTGTGTGTGTTTAGGATGATCTGTAGCTAAGGAGGGGGAGTTTTATCAGAGAGCATCCACACAGGGATTAAAAGAGCAGAAACAGAGAAAGAGAGAGACAGAAAAGGAGGGAGGTGGGTTTTTGCTGGTTGCTAAGCAACAGATGACCGAGCAGGAAGGAGACTCTGCGGAGGATCTGGGACGTGTGTGTTTTACGAGTTTAAACCCGTCTCACCGTTCCTCCAGCGGTTGAGCTCGGCCTCCAGCCTCTGAATGATGTTTTTCAGACTCTTGTTTTTCTCCTTCTCCTTCTCAAATTTCTTCTTCCACTCCTCGGCCGTCAGCTCCAGGTTCACCGACACCGTGTTCTTGATGGTCTTGGCTCTGAAAGCAGAAAACAAAGCACAAACATTTACATGTCTCTGTTGAATCAGACAGCACATCTTTCTTCTTCTTCTTCATTTCCTGTGCGTTTCTTTGTGAAAAGCACAGATGGCTGCACAGTAATCACTCATCAGTTGTTCCCTGACGCTGCTGCTGCTGTTATTACAAACTGTAAGCAGTTTGAACTCTACGCCCGAGACAGGCTGTGTCAGCTGGAAACAGATTTTAATCAAACATGAGGAAGAGGAAAAATAGAAAAGACAGAGGATTAAAAAACAAAACAAAAAAACAACAGGAACAAATGAAGGTGTGCAGTTTCTATAGAGGGATCTTTAAATAGAAACAAACACATGCACAGTGAGAAACCTGAGGCCATCTGCTCTCCACTTTGAGTTTCTGCATCAGCTATAGTACCAGTGAGTCACCGCGCTCCCACACACACACACACACACACACACACAGAGGCATCACTGTTTCCTGCTTTTGATTCAATTAAAATAATTAAATCATCACTGCACAGTGAAGTCTGCATGGAGAAGAGGTTTGATTATGTTTTGGGTCTCGTAAATTCATGGATCACTAACTGTGTT
Organism: Thalassoma bifasciatum; assembly: GCA_008086565.1. Lineage (NCBI taxonomy): Eukaryota > Metazoa > Chordata > Actinopteri > Labriformes > Labridae > Thalassoma > Thalassoma bifasciatum. Next base: position 35,385 of record RPOG01000450.1, read on the forward strand.
GGAAACCTCATGTTATTTGCATTAAAACCAAAAGATATTCTTACTTTGAACATTAATTATGCTGTATTTCTTCTTCATACTTCCATATATGAATTACTGTGTGGAAGTGTGGGGTCAAGCTTATAAAACCATCACAAACCTTTCTTTGTTTTAATTTACAGGCACTAAAATTGAATAAGAACTTGGTGATTTCAGAAAAGCTGCATTTCTGTTCAAAGTATTCAATAAAATGTTACCAGACGTTAAAGTTTTATTTTCAAACAAACAAAGAGCAGAACGTTTTTGGAGTTTGTCTGTGGAATAATTTAGATACAGACGTGAAAGAATGACAAACATATTGTAGGTTTAAAAAAATTTTCAAACACAAGACACTGTTGTTGACTGTCTGTGTGAAGTTGTGGCTTTGTTTGATGAATTAAATGTCGATCATACCTCTGTCCGAACATGAGAGTGGACTTTGTCTCTGCCTCGTTGTAGACGGACGGCGAGCAGCAGATGATGATGGTGGTGCGGCAGTTTCCTCCCAGAGAATCTTGCAGGATCCGGGTCATTTTACTGTCTCTGTACGGCACGTGGCTTTTCTAGAAAACACAGATTTCACTCTCATAAAAACAGCACACACAGGTTGGATGTGATCAGATTTTTTCTGCCAGTGTAAAATGTTCTTACGGTGCCTTCAGCCAGAGCTGAAATGACGTTTCCCAGCGCTGACAGAGACTTGTTGATGTTCTTGGCCTCGTCCAACACGGCTCCCTCTGCTCCCGTCTTACTGACCTGATCAAACAGACGACACAAGGACTTAACAGCTTTATCCAACCTTTAACAGAGCTTCACGTCAACGATCAGACCTTCTCGCTGCCCGCCAAGTCCACCAGGTAGAGTTTCCCCGACAGCTTCTTCTCTGTTTCGATGTTTTCCTGCTTGATGTTGATGAGGAAGATGCTGTGGCTGCGAGAGCTGTGTTCGTTCATATCTGGGAAACAAGTCAAACATGTTATTTTCTACTTATGCACACAAATATTACCTGATTAAAAGAGAAAAAAGTCACAAAAAATTGGATAATTACTGCATGAGTGATCATCTTTCAGTTTAACCCCAGACTGTGGCTTTTTTTTTATGGTAACATTATTTTTGCTTGTAAAATGCATTTTAAACTTAAAAAAAATAAAGAAAGATGTTAAATAAAGATACTCACTGGTGACTGCCACATGCCGGTTGGCTTTGCCCTCATCAATAACATCCATCACCTCCTCTGGACTGGACACAAACCGCTCTGTGCAACCCTGATATAAAAAAAAAGTAAAATAAAATAAAGATTTATAACCATTCTCAAGTGTTTTTCTCAATAAGAGTTATGAGACAAACTGATTTTTCTTTGTAGACATGAGAAACGTTGAATAAGCAAAAGAAGGCTGTTTAATACACTAATTCAACTTTAATATCTGAAGCAACCCTCGTTTACATGAAGCAGAAATTCTTGTTAACATTTTCTCTTTTTCACCTCATTTTCGCCTCATTTTTACCTAATTACCAGGGTTCCCCTTAGAACCGTGTGCCTCCCTTCATTTAAGACAGTTCGCCACATGTTTTCTTTTGTCTTTATTATGTTATGTTTGACTCTACTGGGCTAGATTAAGTAACACAATTTTAAATTAATACGCTTATCATAAACACTGCTTACTACCTTTAAAAATGAGGTCGGAAAATATTTTTAAAGTTTTAAATGTGATACTTACAATGTTTTTAGGGATATAATTCGGTAAAATGCTCCCTGCATGACGCTAACTCGACGGCGACAGTTACCACGCTGCTTTGCATTGGACCGCATTATACTTGTCAATAAAGTTTGAAAATCGAATAAAAAAGAGAAGAAGAAAAAAAGGTTCTCTCATTGGTTCGAAATCATGTGACACTCGTCGGCCTATCAGCAAAAGGCCACTAACACATTCGCCAACGCGCGTTCATGATTGGCCGGATACCACGTGATAACCTTGAACCAATCAGAGAATATCAGCTTAGGGCGCGAACTGAGCTCTTATCTGATTGGTGCAACCCCCTCCACCAATCAGGAGATCCTTCCAATTATGCTAATTAAGTTGGCCGTCGCGCCGCTTGTGATTGGTCGAGGACCACGTGATGACCTTGAACCAATTAGAAGATAGAGGCTAAGGCCGCAGTCGTAGCTCTTCTCTTATTGGTGCGTCGGTGTTGCAACCTCATCCACCAATCAGGAGATACTGCCAATTATGCTAATTGAGTCGGCCGTCTCACCGCCTGTGATTGGTTGAGGAACACGTGACAACCTTGAACCAATTAGAAGACAGCAGCTAATGGCGCAGCCGGAACTCTTCTCTTATTGGTGCGTCGGTGTTGCAACCTCATCCACCAATCAAATTAAAGCGGCGAGTAGCTATGTCAATACGCGTCTGTGATTGGCCAAGTACCACGTGATAACCTTGAACCAATCAGAGTATATCATCTTTCGGCGCGAACTTAGCTCTTATCTGATTGGTGCCTCGGTGTTGCAACCCCATCCACCAATTAAAATATAGGTATGGGTAACTGCGCCAATGCGCGTCTGTGATTGGCTGAGTACCATGTGATGACCTTGAACCAATTAGAAGATAGCGGCTAAGCACGCGGCCTATGCTCTTCTCTTATTGGTGCATCTATGTTGCAACCTCATCAACCAATCAGGAGATACTGCCAATTATGCTAATTAAGTCGGCCATCTCACCGCCTATGATTGGTTGAGGACCACGTGACAACCTTGAACCAATTAGAAGACAGCAGCTAACGGCACAGCCGGAACTCTTCTCTTATTGGTGCGTCGGTGTTGCAACCTCATCCACCAATCAAAATAAAGCGGCGAGTAGCTATGTCAATACGCGTCTGTGATTGGCCAAGTACCACGTGATAACCTTGAACCAATCAGAGTATATCATCTTTCGGCGCGAACTTAGCCCTTATCTGATTGGTGCCTCGGTGCTGCAACCCTGTCCACCAATTAAAATATAGGTATGGGTAACTGCGCCAATGCGCATCTGTGATTGGCTGAGTACCATGTGATGCCCTTGAACCAATTAGAAGATAGCAGCTAATGGCGCAGCTGTAGCTCTTATGTGATTGGTGCGCCAGGACGGTAACTCCATCGACCAATCACTAGGTAGTATCAATTATGCCAATTAAGTCGGCCGTCACGCGTCTGTAATTGGTTAATTATCACCTGACATACGTGGACCAATCAGGAGATAGCAGCTAAGGCCGCGGCCGAAGCTCTTCTCTTATTGGTGCGTCGGTGTTGCAACCTCATCCACCAATCAAAATAAAGCGGCGAGTAGCTATGTCAATACGCGTCTGTGATTGGCCAAGTACCACGTGATAACCTTGAACCAATTAGAAGATAGAGACTTAGGGCGCGGTCGTAGCTCTTCTCTTATTGGTGCGCCGGTGTTGCAACCTCAACAACCAATCAGGAGATACTGCCAATTATGCTAATTAAGTCGGCCGTCGCGCCGTCCGTGATTGGTTGAATACCACGTGATAACCTTGGACCAATTAGAAGATAGAGCGTAAGGCCGCGGACTTAGGTCTTTTCTGATTGGTGCGTCGGTGTTGCAACCTCATCAACCAATCAGCAGATACTACCAATTATGCTAATAAGGTCGGTCGTCGCGCCGTCCATGATTGGTTGAGTATCACGTGATAAGCTTGAACCAATCAGAAGATAGAAGGTTAAGGCGCGGTCGTAGCTCTTCTCTTATTGGTGCGTTTGTGTTGCAACCTCATCAGCCAATTAAAATATAGCAGCGAGAAGCTACGTCAGTAAGCGTCTGTGATTGGCCGAGTACCACGTGATGAACTTCAACCAAGCACAGCCAATCACAGCCCCCCAACACAGAGTTGCCCTCTCTGAGGAAACACTGGAAATGGGATAAAACGATAAAACATAAAACCATTAAAAATATAAATACATGCCTAAATTAACTATGAAGATAAATATGTAAAAGAAGGCTAAGATCAGAGAATGAATACATATAAATAAATAAAATTAAGATAACATAAATAAATAAATAAAATGAATGAATAAATAAATACATAAAATATGAGTTTTGTAGGAGTTGTAAACCAGAGATGTTTCTTTTAGGAAGACCAGAAAGCAGGGCATTGCAATAATCAATACGACTGGAGATAAAAGCATGAATAAGGATCTCTGTGTTAGCTTGGGAGAGAAAGGGATGGACTCTGGCTATGTTCTTTAGATGATAAAATCCTGTTTTTGTTGTATTTTTAATGTGGGCAATAAAATTGAGCTCAGAGTCAAAGATGACGCCCAGATTTTTAACTTGATTGGATGGGTTTAAACGCAGTGTTTGCAATTTAGATCGTAAATTCTCTCCCTGAGCCTTAGGATCGATGATTAAAACCTCAGTTGGCTGTTGCGCCGTCCGTGATTGGTCGAGTATCACGTGATAACCTTGAACCAATGAGACGATAGAGACTAAGGGCGCGGTCGTAGCTCATCTCTTATTGGTGCGTCGATGTTGCAACCTCATCCACCAATCAGGAGATACTACCAATTATGCTAATTAAGTCGGCCGTCGCGCCGTCCATGATTGGTTGAGTATCACGTGATAACCTTGAACCAATCAGAAGATAGAAGGTTAAGGCGCGGTCGTAGCTCTTCTCTTATTGGTGCGTCGATGTTGCAACCTCATCCACCAATTAAAATGCAGCAGCGAGTAGCTATGTCAATGCGCGTCTGTGATTGGCCAAGTACCACGTGATATCCTTGACCCAATCAGAATATATGATCTAAGGGCGCGTCCTAAGCTCTTCTATTATTGGTGCCTCCGTGTTGCAACATCATCAACCAATCAGGAGATACTAACAATTATGCTAATTAAGTCGGCCGTCGCGCCGTCCATGATTGGTTGAGTATCACGTGATGACCTTGAACCAATCAGAGTATATTATCTTTCGGCGCGAACTTATCTCCTATCTGATTGGTGCGTCGGTGTTGCAACTTCATCAACCAATCAGGGGATACTATCAATTATGCTAATTAAGTCTGCCGTTGCGCCGTCTGTGATTGGTCAAAGACCATGTGATAAACTTGAACCAATTAGAAGGTAGCAGCTAGGGGCGCAGCTGGATCTCTTCTCTTATTGGTGCGTCGGTATTACAACCTCATCCACCAATTAAAATATAGCGGCGAGTAGCTATGTCAATGTGTGTCTGTGATTGGCTGAATATCACGTGATATCCTTGACCCAATCAGAGTATATCTTCTAAGGCCGCGTCCTAAGCTCCTCTCTTATTGGTGCGCCGGTGTTAAACACCTCAACCACCAATCAGGAGATACTACCAATTATGCTAATTAAGTCAGCCGTCGCGCCGTCTGTGATTGGTCAAGTATCACGTGATAACCTTGGACCAATTAGAAGATAGAGGCTAAGGGCGCGGCCTTAGCTCTTTTCTGATTGGTGCGTTGGTGTTGCAACCTCATCCACCAATCGGCAGATACTGCCAATTATGCTAATTAAGTCGGCCGTTTCGCCTTCCGTGATTGGTTGAATACCACGTGATAACCTTGACCCAATGAGAGGACAGCAACTAAGCGCGCAGCCGGAGCTCTCCTCTTATTGGTGCGCCGGTGTTACAACCTCAACCACCAATCAGGAGATACTACCAATTATGCTAATTCAGTCAGCCGTCACGCCGTCTGTGATTGGCCAAGTACCACGTGATAACCTTGAACCAATCAGAGTAAATCATCTTTCGGCGCGAACTCAGCTCTTACCTGATTGGTGCGCCGTAGCTGCAACCCCGTCCACCAATTAAAATATGAGGACGATTAAGTATGCCAATGCGCGTCTGTGATTGGTCGAGGATCACGTGATAACCTTGAACCAATTAGAAGATAGAGGCTTATGGCGCGGTTGCAGCTCTTCTCTTATTGGTGCGTCCATGTTGCAACCTCGTCCACCAATTAAAATATAGCGGCGAATAGCTGTGTCAATGGGCGTCTGTGATTGGCTGAATACCACGTGGTATCCTTGACCAAATCAGAGTATATTATCTGAGGGCGCGTCCGTAGCGTATCTCTTATTGGTGCGTCGATGTTGCAACCTCATCAACCAATCAGGAGATACTACCAATTGTGCTAATTAAGTCGGCCGTCGCGCCGTCTGTGATTGGTCAAGTATCACGTGATAACCTTGGACCAATTAGAAAATAGAAGCTAAGGGCGCCGCCGGAGCTCTTCTCTTATTGGTGCGTCGATATTGCAACCTCATACACCAATTAAAATATAACAGCGAGTAGCTACGTCAATAAGCGTCTTTGATTGGCCGAGTACCACGTGATGAACTTAAACCAATTAGAAGATAGGAGGTAAGGGTGCGGTCGTAGCTCTTCTCTTATTGGTGCGTCCGTGTTGCAACCTCATCAACCAATTAAAATATTGCAGCGAGTGGCTATGTCAATTTGCGTCTCTGATTGGCTGAGTACCACGTGATAATCTTGAACCAAGCACAGCCAAGCAGAGCCCCCCAACATAGAGTTGCCCCCTCTGAGGAAACACTGCAATTGGGATAGAACGATAAAACATAAAACCATTAAAAATATAAATACATGCCTAAATTAACTAAGAACATAAATATGTAAAAGAAGGTTAAGATCAGAGAATGAATAAATATAAATAAATAAAATTAAGATAACATAAATGAATAAATAAAATGAATGAATAAATAAATAAAATCTGAGTTTTGTAGGAGTTGTAAACCAGAGATGTTTCTTTTAGGAAGACCAGAAAACAGGGCATTGCAATAATCAATACGACTGGAGATAAAAGCATGCATTAGGATCTCTGTGTTAGCTTGGGAGAGAAAGGGGCGGACTCTGGCTTTGTTCTTTAGATGATAAAATCCTGTTTTTGTTGTATTTTTAATGTGGGGAATAAAATTGAGCTCAGAGTCAAAGATGACGCCCAGATTTTTAACTTGATTGGATGGGTTTAAACCCAGTGTTTGCAATTTAGATCATAAATTCTCTCCCTGAGCCTTAGGATCGATGATTAAAACCTCAGTTGGCTGTTGCGCCGTCCGTGATTGGTCAAGTATCACGTGATAACCTTGAACCAATTAGAGGATAGAGGCTAAGGGCGCGGTCGAAGCTCTTCTCTTATTGGTGCGTCGATATTACAACCTCATCAACCAATTAAAATATAGCGGCGAGTGGCTACGTCAATGAGCGTCTGTGATTGGCCGAGTACCACGTGCTGACCTTGAACCAATCAGAGTATATCATCTTTCGGCGCGAATTTAGCTCTTATCTGATTGGTGCGTCGGAGTTGCAACCTCATCAACCAATCAGGAGATACTACCGATTATGCTAATTAAGTCGGCCGTCTCGCCGCCTGTGATTGGTCGAAGACCATGTGATAAACTTGAACCAATTAGAAGGTAGCAGCTAGGGGCGCAGCTGGATCTCTTCTCTTATTGGTGCATCGGTGTTACAACCTCATCCACCAATTAAAATATAGCGGCGAGTAGCTGTGTCAATACGTGTCTGTGATTGGCTGAATATCACGTGATATCCTTGACCCAATCAGAGTATATGTTCTAAGGCCGCGTCCTAAGCTCCTCTCTTATTGGTGCGCAGCTGTTACAACGTCAACCACCAATCAGGAGATACTACCAATTATGCTAATTAAGTCGGCCGTCGCGCCGTCCATGATTGGTTGAGTATCACGTGATAAGCTTGAACCAATTAGAAGATAGTACCTTAGGGCGCGGTCGCTGCTCTTCTCTTATTGGTGCGTCGATATTGCAACCTTATTAACCAATCAAAATATAGCGGCGAGTAGCTATGTCAATGCGTGTCTGTGATTGGCCAAGTACCATGTGATAACCTTGAACCAATCAGAGTAAATCATCTTTCGGCGCGAACTTAGCTCTTACCTGATTGGTGCGCCGTAGCTGCAACCCCGTCCACCAATTAAAATATGAGGACGATTAACTATGCCAATGCGCGTCTGTGATTGGTCGAGGATCACGTGATAACCTTAAACCAATTAGAAGATAGAGGCTAAGGGCGCGGTCGTAGCTCTTCTCTTATTGGTGCGTCCGTGTTGCAACCTCATCGACCAATCAGGAGATACTACCAATTATGCTAATTAAGTCGGCTGTCGCGCCGTCTGTGATTGGTCAAGTATCACGTGATAACCTTGGACCAATTAGAAGATAGAAGCTAAGGGCGCGGTCGTAGCTCTCCTCTTATTGGTGCGTCTGTGTTGCAACCTCATCCACCAATTAAAACAAAGTTGCGAGTAACTATGCCAATGCTCGTCTGTGATTGGCCAAGTACCATGTGATAACCTTGGACCAATTAGAAGATAGAAGCTAAGGGCGCGGTCGTAGCTCTCCTCTTATTGGTGCGTCTGTGTTGCAACCTCATCCACCAATTAAAACAAAGTTGCGAGTAACTATGCCAATGCTCGTCTGTGATTGGCCAAGTACCATGTGATAACCTTGAACCAATCAGAGTAAATCATCTTTCGGCGCGAACTCAGCTCTTACCTGATTGGTGCGCCGGAGTTGCAACCTCAACCACCAATCAGCAGGTACTGCTAATTATGCTAATTAAGTCGGCCGTCTCGCCGCCTGTGATTGGTCGAAGACCATGTGATAAACTTGAACCAATTAGAAGGTAGCAGCTAGGGGCGCAGCTGGATCTCTCCTCTTATTGGTGCGTCGATATTGCAACCTAATCCACCAATTAAAATATAGCGGCGAGTGACTATGTCAATGCGTGTCTGTGATTGGCTGAATACCACGTGATATCCTTACCCAATCAGAGTATACGTTCTAAGGGCGTGTCCTAAGCTCATATCTGATTGGTGCGCCGGTGTTGCAACCTCATCAACCAATCAGGAGATACTACCAATTATGCTAATAAGGTCGGCCGTCGCGCCGTCTGTGATTGGTTGAGTATCACATGATAACCTTGAACCAATTAGAAGATAGAGGCTTAGGGCGCGGTCGTAGCTCTTCTCTTATTGGTGCGTCGGTGTTGCAACCTCACCAACCAATCAGGAGATACTACCGATTATGCTAATTAAGTCGGCCGTCGCGCCGTCCGTGATTGGTTGAGTATCACGTGATAACCTTGAACCAATCAGAAGATAGAAGCTTAATGTGCGGTCGTAGCTCTTCTCTTATTGGTGCGTTGGTGTTGCAACCTCATCAGCCAATTAAAATATAGCAGCGAGAAGCTCCGTCAGTAAGCGTCTGTGATTGGCTGAGTACCATGTGATACCCTTAACCCAATCAGAGTATATTATCTGAGGGCGCGTCCTTAGCGTATCTCTTATTGGTGCATCGATGTTGCAACCTCAACTACCAATCACGAGATACTACCAATTATGCTTATTAAGTCGGCCGTCACGCCGTCTGTGATTGGTCAAGTATCACGTGATAACCTTGGGCCAATTAGAAGATAGCAGGTAAGGGCGCGGTCGTTGCTCTTCTCTTATTGGTGCGTTGGTGTTGCAACCTCATCCACCAATCAGGAGATACTACGAATTATGCTAATTACGTCGGCCATCGCGCCGTCCGTGATTGGCTGAGTACCACGTGATAACCTTGACCCAATGAGAGGACAGAAGCTAAGCGCGCAGCCGGAGCTCTTCTCCTATTGGTGCGTCAGTATTGCAACCTCATCCACCAATTAAAATAAAGCGGCGAGTAACTATCTCAATACTCGTCTGTGATTGGCCAAGTACCATGTGATGGCCTCGAACCAATCAGAGTATATCATCTTTTGGCGCGAACTTAGCTCTTATCTGATTGGTGCATCGGTGTTGCAACCTCAACCACCAATCACGAGATACTACCAATTATGCTAATTAAGTCAGCCGTTGCGCCGTCTGTGATTGGTCGAGTGTCACGTGATAACCTTGAACCAATTAGAAGATAGCAGCTAAGAGCGCGGTGGTTGCTCTTCTCCTATTGGTGCATCGGTGTTGCAACCTCATCCACCAATTAAAATATAGCGGCGAGTAGCTATGTCAATTCGCGTCTCTGATTGGCCGAGTACCACGTGATAATCTTGAACCAATTAGAAGATAGTGCCTAAGGGCGCGGTCGTAGCTCTTCTCTTATTGGTGCATCGGTGTTGCAACCTCATCAACCAATCAGGAGATACTTCCGATTATGCTAATTAAGTCGGCTGTTGCACCGTCTGTGATTGGCCGAGTACCACGTGATGAACTTAAACCAATGAGAAGATAGCAGGTAAGGGCGCGGTCGTAGCTCTTCTCTTATTGGTGCGTCCGTGTTGCAACCCCCTCCACCAATTAAAATAAAGGTGCGAATAACTACGCCAACGCGCGTCTCTGATTGGCTGAATACCACGTGATAATCTTGAACCAAGCACAGCCAACCACAGCCCCCCAACACAGAGTGGCCCCCTCTGAGGAAACACTGGAAATGGGAAATAAGGATAAAATATTAAACCATTAAAAATATAAATACATGCTTAAATAAACTAAGAAGATAAATATGTAAAAGAAGGCTAAGATCAGAGAATGAATAAATATAGATAAATAAAATTAAGATAACATAAATAAATAAATAAAATGAATGAATAAATAAATAAAATCTGAGTTTTGTAGGAGTTGTAAACCAGAGATGTTTCTTTTAGGAAGACCAGAAAGCAGGGCTTTGCAATAATCAATACGACTGGAGATAAAAGCATGCATTAGGATCTCTGTGTTAGCTTGGGAGAGAAAGGGGCGGACTCTGGCTATGTTCTTTAGATGATAAAATCCTGTTTTTGTTGTATTTTTAATGTGGGGAATAAAATTGGGCTCAGAGTTAAAGATGACGCCCAGATTCTTATCTTGATTGGATGGGTTTAAACCCAGTGTTTGCAATTTCGATCGTAAATTCTGTCCCTGAGCCTTAGGATCGATGATTAAAACCTCAGTTGGCTGTTGCGCCGTCCGTGATTGGTCAAGTATCACGTGATAACCTTGAACCAATGAGAACATAGAGACTAAGGGCGCGGTCGTAGCTATTCTCTTATTGGTGCGTCTGTGTTGCAACCTCATCCACCAATTAAAATAAAGGTGTGAGTAACTACGCCAATGCGTGTCTGTGATTGGCTGAATACCACGTGATAATCTTGACCCAATCAGAGTATATGAACTAATGGCGCGTCCTACGCTCTTCTCTTATTGGTGCGTCGGTGTTGCAACTTCATCCACCAATCGGCAGATACTGCCAATTATGCTAATTAAGTCGGCTGTTGCGCCGTCCGTGATTGGTCGAGTATCACGTGATAACCTTGAACCAATTAGAAGATAGAGCTTAAGGCCGCGGTCGTAGCTCCCCTCTTATTGGTGCGTCTGTGTTGCAACCTCAACTACCAATCAGGAGATACTACCAGTTATGCTATTTGAGTCAGCCTTTGCGCCGTCTGTGATTGGTCGAGTATCACGTGATATCCTTGACCCATCTGTTATTGGTTAACTATCACCTGACAACCGTGGACCAATCAGGAGATGGTGGGAAACGGGTCGGCCGTCGAGCGCTCATGATTGGTTAATTGACGTTACGCCTATTAAACACATTGATATGGTTTAATTCCCATAGTAATGTCTTTTAACCTGTTTTTCTACTATCACAGATTTTCTATTGTTTCAAAAGTAAGTTACCTCTCAAAGTTGGTATTAAATTAGTACTTTGAAGCATTTTCTTTCACTGACCTTGACATAGGGCACTCTGTTTTTGTCTTCATGCACAGAGAGGTTTGTCTTTGACACTTTGAAGAGAGAAAACAAACTTAAATCACAAGATGATCCAAAATTCCAGCCACAGTTAAGACTTGATAAAAAAAAAATCTTTTTTACCATCCAGTAGATCTCTGATCTTGTCCAGGTAGATCTCAAAATAGGAAACCTGCAAAGGCAGTAGCGTCATTTTTTTTTTAATAATAGAGAGACATAAAAGAGCAAGAATACATTTTAAAATAAATAAATATAAAATATCTGTTCTGTATTTTACCTTGATGTGAAACTCCAGGTTCTCATCCATGGAGTAGATGTGATCGAAGATGTCGTGGGCGATGCGAGGGATGATTCCCATCAGCTGAGGATCGTGCAGTTTCCCCTGAACACACACACACACACAAAAACAAAAAAAAAAACCCACAACTGTTTTAAAGAGGAAAAATCAAAGTTCAAGAGTGCAGATAAATGTGTAAACAGTGGTGATTTTTTTTCATCACAGATCTGAGGATTTAATCCAGGCTTTAGGCTGCTGTCTTGGTGGATTTTTACTCATTAGGAGTGAAACAGTGCTCTGGTGTGTCAGATTTTTATTCTTCCAGCATTAAATCTACTTCAAAATGTTCTCACAGCATCTGAAAAAGGATTTAGTGTTTAGTGTTTAGTTTAATTCTGTTACACAACGCCTGCTGTGCTCTGGTGCCTCTGATTGCAGAGTCTAATAAAATGTGTTCACTGTTGGATATATATGTGATAATAATCCACACAAACTGTGTAAAAGTGAAGGATATAAAAGAGTCTCTCACCTCCATGGTGTGTGTTTTTCCAGAGGACGTCTGTCCGTACGCAAAGATGGTCCCGTTGTAGCCGCCCAGCACATCTAGAGATTTAAGGATGATGTAGAAATTTGAGATTTAAAAAAAAACCAACATATTTATGACATAAAAAGTCAATATTTTGAGGCAAAAAGTCAAAATTTGAAGATGAAAAAGGTCAAAATAATGAGACAAAATGGCAAGTATTGAGATATGTGAAAGTTATGAGACAAAAAGTCAAAATTAAGCGGAAAGAATTGAAAATTTGATCTTAGAAGTGCTCATAAATAAATATTCTGAACTTAAAGTCGAATTTCAGAGAAAAAAGTAGAAAATTTAGAGATAAAAACTCATTACTCTGTGATAAAAAGTCAAAATAATAAGAAAATCGTACAGATTTTGAGCTCAAAAGTCAAATTTCTGAAAAAAAATTTAAGTTATGAGATACATTGTCAAAGTAATTGATTAAACCAATCAATATTTAAGAAAAAAGATGAAATTTTGAGATGAAAAGTCACTACTTTGCGATTAAAAAGTCCAAATTGAGAGAAAACAGTCAAACTTTTGAGCTACAAAGTCAAAGTTTTAGGATTAAGTCATAGTTTTGAGATATTTCAGTCAAAATTATGAGGAAAAAAACTTGAAACTTAACTTTTTTTTACTTTAAATTGTTTCTTTTATATGTGCAAAAAAAGGAAATCTCAATGAATTCAGTTTTTTTTAATTATATATGAAGCCATATTTTTAATGGGCAGAAATGGGCTTGAATACATATATATATTTGAGTTTACGTTATAGTAAATGTTTCCTCCAACCCTTGTTTATGTTGCCCTACTTGAGTGTCAGATTTTAAAGCTTGGTACCTTTAACGATCTGTTTGGCGCACTGGTCGTACACTTGTTCCTGGGACGTGTTTGGAGGCAGCACTCGGTCAAAGACGTACGGTTTACTCTGTTTGCACAAACACAGATTATGAAAGCATGAGTGAAATCAAGAGTAAAAAGCTGCATAATTCAGTCTCTTGTGTCTGTGTTTTTTTCTCTGTGCTGTTCTAAAAGTGGACGATGTTCTTCCAGGATCTGTGAGCATCCATCAGGCCTCCTGCTCCTGTCAAACGTCTGACTCCGTCTCTGGGGGTTTGTGGTAAAAAAGCAGCTCTCAGCACTGAAATACGGCAACAGCAGCATCTGAGAGTCTGAACTTCTGAGAGGAAGAAGAGAAACGACTGACACAAACAGGATCCAAGAGGAAAGAGGGAGAGAGAGATGTGCATGCGTGCATATTCATGGGCCCAAAAATAGAAATAAAAATCATTTCTAAGAGTCACACCCAACTGGGATTCCCAGGAGTAGAAAACAAACAGCAGGCCTCACAGATGTCCTTGTTTCAGTGCAAACAAAAGACGACTTGTTTCTGTGCACAGTCCAAACACAGAGACATGATCTTCCTCTACTGCAAAAATTCAACATCTTATCAAGTTTATTCTTCTAATTTCTACTCAAAATAAATCACCACACTTCATCTTAGACACTATTTTTTAAAGGGAAACATTTCAGTCACATATGAAACTCATTTCTCATCTTGAATCCCAGTGAAACAGTCTTAAAAACATCTTTATTATGAGACACTAAACTTATCAATGCAAGTTTTCCTATGTATTTTCAAGCCATCTCTTATCAATTAAAGCTTAATTTTAAGATATCTTCTCTTGAATTACCTTCTTCAACTTGTAGGTTTTATTTTGGGGGGGTGTTTATGTCTTAGTTTAAGCAGAAAATGTCATTTTCCAACATAACATGAGCCATATTTACTTTTCCAGTCCAGAAAAACATCTTATTTCAAGATATTTAAAGACAAAAATGACATCTGAAGTGCTTTGGAAGATTTTTTTTCTTTGTCACAAGCAATTCAGACCTCATTTATGTCTTTAAATAACTTGAAACAAGACATTTTTCTGCACTGGAGAGGTAAATGTGGCTCATATAAAGTCTAAAAAGACTAAATATAAGGCATAAACACTTGCTAAGATTACAGTTTTTTCAGCATCATTATGTCAGGATGATGGCACAAGTATTTATTTAATATAAAAGCATTTTTCAGTATCTTAAGTAAAGATGTATAAAGAAAAATGCACTTGTTATTAGTGAGAATAAGCTTATTTTAAGATACTTCTAGGCTGTCTCTTTGCAGTATCCTGATTCAGCATAAGTCTAACAGTGCTGAGTCATTGTGGGAATAACCTTTGACCTCTGTAGCATCCTCTAAGTGCCTCTAATGATGAAAAATCAATGCACTTTCTGCAGAAAGTCCCTGGATCAATTTTAACACTCAGGCTTTGAGCTGCAGGAGCTTTTCTTTCTGCTTCATGTTTCTCCATCATTACAGTGGAGATATTTGATGAAGCTTCTAATTATTGATGCAGTGAAGTTTCCTGCAGCTTGTGTTTTTTAACTGGCTGTAAAATCACAGCAGGACTCTGTTGTTGTTGCGCACTTGGCACCCCGGCCCCCCTGCAGGTGACTTTGCATCTTCATCCTCACACACACACACACACTCAGACACAATAACATCAGCAGAATAAGAGAGAAATGAACCATGAGACTTGCCGTAATGACCACGGTGTCGTCCTCCTTGAATTTGGGGATGTATTTGTCCCCTCGGTTGATCTCGGCCTCGTTGAGGGGCCTGAAGCGACACATCACCCTCACCCCACACTCTGCAGCATCCATCATCTCTGCAGCTTCTTCTCACACACTCTCAGGTGAAAGCAGGTGCAGGTGAATCACTGAAACCAAAAGGGCCAGACACAGGAGGGGGGGGCAGAGAGGGGCTGCAGTGCGCAACTGAGGATCAGGGACCTCCACAGGGGCCGCGATGGTTCCCTTTGCGTCCTGAGCCAAGTGAGAGCAAAAATCAAAGACTGAGCATGGATTATATAAAAAATAAGTCCGCTTTCCTGGTGTCCTCACCTCGGGAGAGTCAGGAAACCTCCCGCTTTATCCGATGCGCAACGCGCCCTTCATCCAACCCAGAGATGTGCAGCTTTCCTCGGCTGCGCCATGGCCGCACTGGATCCACCGCAGCGCTGCGTCCCGGCGAACAGACCCGGACTTTAGTGCGCAGGCCGGGGACACGGAGACCGAGCAGGAGCAGCAGGAGCAGCAGGAAACAGTCTCAGAGCTCGAACAGATTCACTAAAGGCTGATTGTGCAGGAGCTGCTCGGTTTGCAGGAGCACATCAGCCCGGAGAAGATGCGCAGAAACAACCGCATCGTCCTGTCTCGCAACAGAAGCGCGCTCCCCGCACGATGCTGCGGCGCGCTCCCGAGCCCTGCATCAGCACCATCATTGCATCCGAGCCAGGGGGCGCGCGCATGCAGGAAAACTGCATTAAATCTGCTAAATTTACATCTTTAAAATCAGAAAACACCTCCATCCTTCTTTCAGAGAACAGGCTTCTGTTCATGGGTCTAATTCTAATAAAATATCAGCTTTAAAAATACAAACCACCACTGTTTCTGACTCATTAAAGTCTGCAGAGGCTTATTTCAGTGATTAATTTACTCTATAAATCAAAGAAAGTGTAAATATTAAAGGAAAATAATTCATAAAAAATAACAGAAATAACTTTTTTTAGCTGGAAGAAGTTTATTTATTTCTATCCTCATAGTTTTATTTATTCTCACCTGAAGTGTTGCTCTCATTTTTCTCCACCGGAGGGCGCTGTACACCTAAAAACACCTGCATGACACTTATTAGGGTGACAATATTCTAAAAATATATATATATATCTATCAATTTTTATCATTTACTCTCTAAATACTTAATTTTTATCTCAGAATTTTGGCTTAAATCTCTCAATATAATGAGTATTATCTCTAAATATTGACTTTTCATGACAGTACTTTAATTATTTACCACCTAAAATTGACTTTCTATCACAAAATTTTGATGTCTTGTCTCAAACTTTGACTTTTATATCTCAATTTTTCTTATTTAATCTGGAAAACTTTACTTTTCACTCAGAATCTTGACTGAAATCTCTCAAAATATCGAATTTTCATTAAAATTAGATTTTCCTCCATTTAATTTGACTTTTGATCTCCTGATTTTGACTTAACCCTTAAAATATTAACTTTTAATGTCATAACTTTGTAGTTTTGACTTCAACTTCATCATTTAACCTTCAAATTTTTAGTTTTTATCTCAAAATCTCAACTGAAATCTCTCAAAATGTGAGTATTATCTCAAAATTTGACTTTTTACTGCTATTAAAAGCAAAAATAAATGTATAATTGAAGAGAAGAAGGAGAATTAATGGACATGACACAGTGAGTTATTCAAGTAAGAGTGACCATGTTTTTAATATCTTAAACATCTGTGCAACATTGTTCAAAATGTTACATCACTGCATGACCTGTAATGTTTCACAATATTTACAAAAAATGCTGCTTACATCAAACCATTAAAAAAAGTCCAAACAATCTCAAAATAATGGACTCTGACAAACTATCCCTAGCCCACATTAATGCAAAAAAGAAAAATGAACAAGAGCAATCAAGTGCACATCATACTTCACGCAGGTCTATTTTTTGTAAAGTATATATTAGTGAGAAAATATATACTTAATTACAAGTTGTAAAAATAAAATACTGACAATGAACGGGTGGAGGAGGAAAGTGAGAGCAGAAAAAAGAAGTTTCACTAAAGGGGAAATAAAAATCACTCTCTCACCTCAACACACACACACACACACACACGCACACACACACAATAAAAGAGGAAAAATAGACTGCACAGACAATCTCAAACACAAAAATGCTTTGAACTCTTGACCACAAATAACATGAAACTGATCGAACAGATCCATAACACATGGGAGCCCGACGGGAGAGACGGGTCCTGCATGTAATTGCACAAAAATGGGGGAGGAGGGGGGGAGGCAGAATGAACTTTACCAGAGGAGATCACGTGTTCCTCGCTTTTTTCAGAGAAAACTCAGGATGGACGTTCAGATTTCTCTAACAACTTTTTATTTTCAAATACTGACTTTAAAGTGAGCACAACGAAAGAAAAATGTTTTATAAAGTGAAGTTAAAAAATATTCTGAAAAGTGTTAAAGTAGTGTGATAAACATGATGAGTCACTTTAATAAAGTAGTGTGAGTTTGATTTAGAGGGAATAAAGAAGTGAAACATTGAATCTATCTCTTGATCTTTGCCGTTGATTATTGCACGTGAAAACTCTGTAGTGATTCCAGGTTGTTTCTGATTCATCCAAGTGTGTTTCTTCTTTAGTGTCAAACTGCATTTTCCTTTTCCTGTTGTGCATTTTCATAAATAGTTGAGTCTCGTCAGCAATAAACTGGAACATGAGCTGTGTGAAGGACTCTGAAAACATGCTCTGCTATTATTATTATTCACTGTTAGAATAAAAAAAGAGACAAAGGAAAACACATACACACATATAAGGCTTGAGTTCTCAACTCATGGTAGTATTATTGCCATCTAGCATATTTGTAAAGCTTAAAATAAATATGGAGTACTGTACATAAATAATTTACATCAATAAGCAGAACAAAAAGACAACAAAATTAAAAACACAAGGCCCCTAAAGAAAAACTTCTGCTGTTGAGTTAGTGTTTGTCATGATTACTCTGCAGAATAAAAGATAACGGAGATAAAAATGGTTACAGAGGAACACCGAACTGCTGGTAAAGTTCATTCTGTTTCTTTTTCTTTCTTTTTTTTTTTTAATAATCCAAAACAAACGAACACTTTAACGGGCGTGAAGTGACCTTCGTAATGGAGAACTCAAAGACTCATGCCTGTTTCACTGCTGTTCCCTTACAAAACAAACCAAAAAGAAAACGATCAAACAGCACGTCTTACAGATCATCATCATCATCATCATCATCGTCGTCGTCATCGTCGTCATATAAAAGCTTTAGGCTGTATTCTTATTTATCCTATGCATGCGGCCATATACAGCCACATTTCTGAATAGAAACCAAGACATTGGTACACTTCTGCTTTGTTTTTGTACAATAAAAGATAAAATGTGCATTAGGTATGCTTGTACATGACATTGTACAATATTTACATACAATTCTTAATAGCATGAAATTTCAGGATTATCTATATACATATTGAAAATGTATCAGAAATATTTGGACTGTCTATTTTTCTTAAATATGTAAGGTAATGCTTGTAGCTTTTTTTGTTTGTTTTACTATCTTATACTAGAAAAAAATAGTTAATTCAGTGAGCTGTAGACAAACTGTTTTTGACGTTTTTCCTCTACTTTTCTTTTTTTTTTTTTTTCTTCTACAGTTAAAACTGTAATTGGTGATTGGAATTTCCAGCACCTTCTGTGGTCAGTCATTAAGTCAAGTTGATATCATGGAACAAAGATGTACCACTGAAAGTCCATGTGTAGCACCTGTTAGAGAGCTCAGATCGCATCAAAGGCTGATCGGACGAAGTCTCCGAAGGCTTTGAGGACGACACATTCAATGTTATCTGGATATCTTCCTCCTCTTCGGCTTGGGGAGCTTCACCTGACGATCCCTCGATGGGATCTGGGACAAACACAGAGAGAGAGAGAGAGGAGGAAACGTTTAAAAAAAAAAAAAAAAACAGAGCTTCCTGACTTGAGTTTGTTTCTTCTTCTGTGCTCGCAAACACTCACTGTGCCCGACATCTTATCCAGCTCACTCATGGCCTCGTGGATAGCAGCTTCCAAGTGATTATTCAGTTTCCCCTGTCTGTGAGAAAAACACAGAGTTACACTCACAGGTGATGATCTCTGATCCACACACACTCAAACACGCAGCCAAACTTACTTCAGGCCTCGTTTTGCAGCTCGATCAAGTGCCTCTAAGTCGTGAGTTAGTGTTTTCAGCTTCTCTGGTTCTACCTGCACGAAAGAAGAGAAAACATCTCAGCACACACACACACACACAAACTGTTTGGAAACAGATCCTCAATCTCAAACCAGCCAAAACAAAATTCTGGTGAATATTTTGTACTCTTCACCAGATTTTTTGGCAGTCGCGTTCAGAAGAAGAAGCTCTCTCATTCTGATTTTTTTTGGCAGTAGAAATGGTGAAATTATTTTCTGATGCCAGTGGAAAAACCTGCTGCTTTGAGTGTGGAGAAACTTTATCAGAGACTGTAAAGAGAACGTGCTGATTCAGTGTGTGGTTTTGAAGTGTGGCGGTTTTATTTGGCTGTGAAAACACAGACAGGTGTTCACAGAGAGCTTTCTCACCTTGGCCTGCTCCCGCAGCTGCATGGCGGCGCTGTGCACTTGTTCGTCCCCGGCCAGCTTGGCGGGCCAGGGCGGGAAGCCCTTCAGCTGGCCCCACACCAGCTCCCCCATGTTGAAGGTCCTGGAGCGGTAGTGGAGCAGCTCCGAGGACGGCGAGTCGGGCTGACGCAGATCCTCCTCGCTGCTCAGACTCTTCGTGTCCGAGGGGCTGGGCGCCATGCCGTTAAAGTGGCCGTTGTAGTGGCTGTAGTCTTTGGCCGTAGCCAGCGGCCCCTCCAGGCTGGTGGAGGAGCTGGGGGACTGGTCGTCCCCCGTCAGCTCCTGCCGAGGCGGGCCCAGCACCTCCCCGTAACCCCGGCTGTTAAAGTGGGGGGTGGCGCCGTTGATGTGGGCGCAGCGCTCCACCGTTTGCTCCAGACGCTCCTTGTAGTTCGCGGGAGTCCGGCTGCAGTTGTTAAAGCGATAGCCGTCGTCCAGGAAAGCTTTCTCGTGCGCCAACGCCAGGCCGTGGTCGTTGGCGCCCTCAGTGGGACAGGGAGGGGCGGGGGCCAGGCTCGCCGGTCGCTCCATGCACGGACTACTCCTCACCTGCGTGGAACACTCCAGAAACTCCTCCCCGGCCCAGGCGCTGTTGTTGGTCTGAGCGTCAAAGCCTCCCGCGTGTCCTTCGCCGTCCCACTGCCCCCTGGGAGTCCCGCGGCCAGGAGAGCGGAAGTACTCGTTGGCCTCGTGAGCGTCTGGAGTGCTTTTCCCTGGATCCATGTTCTTTGGACCCGGCCTCACCTGCCTCTGCCTGACCTGCTGAGTCAGCGCCTCCCCCTCCTGGTGACTGTGCAGGACCGTGCTGACGGCTTTGGGGATGTTGACGGGCTCGCCGATGGAGGCGGTGAAGGCACTCATGGCGCTTAGTGCGGGCACCGGACTCGCCTGTGTGGTCCCGCTCACCGTGGTCGTTATGGTGACGTGCATGCCTTTGCTGGCGGCGTCCACCACGGCTCGGTAGATGGCGTCCACCGACTCCGGGCCTCCGCCGGGGCGCCTGTCGGAGCCAGGTGTACCTGCTGGAAGCCCCTCCCCTTGAGGCTGCTGCCCCTCGGGGAACTGTGAGTGAGGCAACATCCCCTGCTGTGGAAACAACGACACGGTCACAAAACGATTCATAAAGACGTTCGTGAAAGTTTATGGGTCGTTTTCTCACCTGGTAGTTCTGGTAGAGGCAGGCCATGGAGCCGGCGTTGGCGTTGCCGCCATCTGCGTAGGCGGGGTTGTCGGAGAAGTGCTGCTGCCTCTGGTAGGGCGGGTGTGAGCCGACCCCCTGCTGCATGGCCTGGTGGACCTGCTGCTGGTACAGCTGACCTCCTCCGCTGTTCACGTGAGGCGGCATCGGGCCCAGACCGCAGCCCAGGGACGACGGGTTTCCTGTAAACGGGTCGACACAAACGCCAATGAGACAAACCAACATTGTTAAGACTCATTTTATATTTACTATCCAGTCTATGACGACATCAGGGATTTACTTTTTTGGCTTCTTCTGGCTGCTTTTTTTTTTTTTTAAAGCTGAGAAAAGTTCAGGCAAATATGTGTTAATAAAATAAAATACATACATATAAATTTGTCCTTTTCTTGATTTAATCACAGTTTCAACAACACTTTTCCTCAAAGTAGTTGAGTGAAATTTAAATATTGATAAATTTACAGCGCGCGCTGCTAAATGAGCTGCAGAGCTGTAAAAGTGTATCTGAATGGATCCTTTGAGTCCTTGGAAAAAAAAAAGTTGCACATTAACAATCTGTTGCAGCAGAAGTGACAGACGGACGAGCTGCCAGATGCGACGTGCAGACAGACTTGTTAGCGAAGCAGGACATGAGCAACATACATGAAGGCCACAGATGTATGAATGAATGAAGAGAGCCCAGCAGCAACGCTGTACAGACAAAGAGGAAGCAAATACAAAATCTCTGAGGCTGAACGTGTGTGTGTGTGTGTGTGTGTGTGTGTGTGTGTGGACGAGTGGTGACTGGAGCAGCTGGTGCGATGCTACGTAGCTGAAGGGCAGCTGTGTGTGCTCTCAATTTTTTTTCTCCTCTTTTCTTTCTCCCTCTCCTCTCCAGCGCGAAGAGCCACGGCCCCGGCCAATCCCCCCCCCAACCTTCCTCCTCCTCCTCCCCACATCCTCCGCTACCGCTATGATATAGTGACGGCTGTTGCCGGGGGAGGTTGCCATGGGAACCCAGTGATGATTGGTGTTGCTGTCCACTGCCAGGAAGCTTGTTGGGGGGAGTTGGGCGGGTGGACGAGGGGGGTTACGGGGTCGGGTGGTGTGATTTTACCCTGCTTGGGGATGTGGGGGTGGTCAGCTGGGTGGCAGGAGGTCTAGGGGGGGTTACAATGAACTTTGGGGTATTTGTTGACGGCAGGGGGGGGTGAAGGGGGGAGTGTTCAAAGCTTGCTAGCTGTCTAGAAACAGATGGTTAGAGGCTAATGCTAAAAAGCCAAAGAGGAGGCTACTTTCAAAGAGACGTGAGTGCTCTTCACATCCAAAACATGTCGTTCAAATTAGCTTCAAGTGTGGAATTACATCTGCCAACAGTGACACAATAATCTGAAACTTCTTCATGTACTTGTACGAGAGTGAGCTGTTTCATTTCTATCACAGCGTGAGAGTTTTAAATTGGTATTTAATCACTTAGCTCGTGCACATTTTACCTGTTGAATGGACGATGCTTCCTGACCTGCAGAGGTTCACCTGAATCTCAATGACTCAGAATAAATCCAAACTAACAGGACACCTGGTGATAAGAACAGGTGGCCTGCAGCAGACCTCAGTGAGATCTCCATTATACACCATACGAGGACATATGGACGCACAATGAATACATAAACTCATCCTCTGCTGGAAGGAGAAAACACACACACACACACACACAGAAAGATGGAAAACATACAGCGACACATGCACGCTAATAAATTAAAACACACACTGTAAACACAAGTAGTGCACACACACACAGTCATTCAAACACAGACACGGGCCTAAACCCTCATCAAAGGCTTCGCTCTGGTCTCTATTCAGGCTCTATCGTTACTATAGCGACCGTTCGCTGGGAGAAGCTCTTTAGAGCGCCCTATCTGGGCCGTTTCCCTTAAAGCGTGATCCAGATCCCATTTCCATCTTCTTACACCATTGACTGATGCTAGCAGACAAATAAAACAAAGAGAAACACTGGCTGACTGACAATTAGCCGGGCTTCCAGAGATGAGGGGCCCGCTCATTAGCTCACACACACTGGAGGAGCCCGACTGTCTCGGCTCGGGGCCTATCACCCAAAATCCTCTGATTTGAGTTCACTCACAACAATAGAAAACAAATCTGCTGCTTTATTATGAGAGATTCACAGCACAGGAAACACTCACCTCCCTCCACAGAGACAGGAATAAGTATTTTAGGAATGACATGAAATTCAAAAACACATTTTGAGTTCACAAATAACTGACTCGTCTCACCTGCGTCAGAGATGTTCTGGTTACAGCTCCCATCAGCGCCTCCATGTGGCATCACCACCATGTTCGTGCGCCCGATACCTTGAAGGAGATTCTGCTGTGACGGGTGAGGGCCCGGGTGAGACAGCGGCGGAGGATTAGTGTTCTGGCGTCCCAGCGGCATCCCGTCAGGGCCCACGGGTCCACCTCCTGGCCCCATAGGCCCACAGTTACTCATGGAGGAGGCCTGCATCTGAGCCATCATGTCAGGAAACTGACCCTGACGTGGAGGACCCAGGTGACCCCCAGAGGCGTCCATACTCTGGCAGTGCTGCATGGGATCTCCGGGGCCCCGCAGCCTCTGCTGAGCCAGGAGGTTCTGCTGGGGGCCACCGGGGACCAAACCTGTGCTGTCGTTGTAGTGCAGCTGCGGCCCTCCTCCTTGAGGACCTGACCCGGGGCTCAGACCTGGACGATGGCTGCTCCCGCCCAGGTTGTGGGAGCTCTGGCAGCTCATGGACTGGAGGAGCTGAGCCATGGAGGTGTTTGGAGGGAGGTTTCCCAGTCGGCCCACTTTCCGCAGCTGCTCGGTGGCGCTGGGCCCCTGCATGTGAGCGCCCCCGATGGCTCGTTTGTTGAGCATGCTGTACACCATGTTGTTGCTGTTGTCATGGTTTACGGCGGCGCCGCCTGACGACTGCCTCCGTTTACGCATGGGGTCCCTCTGCTGCGCCATGAGCTTGTCTCTGAGCGCCGCCCGACCGCTCTGGCCCTCCGGACTGTTGAGCAGCATGGTGGAGTTTGGCGGGAGCATTGAGTTTAAAGTGCTGTGTCCCTCCATGCCTCGAGGGCCGCTCATCGAGCTGGGGTGCCCGCCACCTCCTCCTCCTCCGTTCCCACCTCCACCTGCCCCCATGCCTGCCATACCAACACCACCACCAGCCATGCCAGCAGTGCTGTTGCCAGCAGCGCTGAGTTTGTTTTGATTTGCTAGCTGTGCTTTGGCTGCGGCTGACAAGAGACTGCTGGCGGGGAAGGAAGCAGCATTTTGTTGGTTTAGGATCTGGTTGAGGGGCATCCCCAGGAGTCCTGGGTGGCCCTTCTGGGAAGCGCTGGGGGTGGCCAGGGAGGAGGACGAGGATGAGGAAGAGGTGGGGGAGTACATGGGGTTGCTGTGCTGCTGGGCGCCGATCGAGTTTCCCATCCCTGGCAGCAGCTGGGAGTCTTTGTACTGGTGATGTGGGTCGGGTTTGTTGGTGGAGGGGCTGGAAGGCATGGCTGGCCTGGGAGATCCCATCGCTGACCTGGGGGAGCGCGGGGGGACCTTCATAGTGCCACATGGGGCCTGGTGCCCCGAGGGCATTGCAAAATTCCCGTGGTCAGACGAGGTGGAGGATGAGCGTGAGCGATGAGGAGACGCCTCCATCCTCCCCAGAGCGGGCCCCGCCATGTGGACAGGGGAAGTGACAGGGGAGGGGGACATGGAGGATGCCGGACCCCCCTGCTGAGTCCTTTGAACGTGGCCACCGTGTCCCACAGGCCCAGGCTTCACTGTGGGTAAAGGTAAGTTGCTTGGCAAGGGAACAATGACGGGAGGGGGGATGTTTACATTCATCATTGGTACCTGAGAGTGGATGTTAGGCTGGAAGTTGGAGGGGTTTGGGGCATTGTTGGGGGGCTGGCTGACTGGTTTGCTGGGGATGGGGTCCAGGATGCCTAAGGGGTCTTTTTCAGAGGTTAACTGCCGTTTCTGAAGGGCACAGGATGGTGGTATGGATGACGGAGGGGGTACGGGATGCACGGGGGGCTGTGTTTTATGGTGAAACGCTGCACGGGGAATATCCATACCAGGAGGGAAGTTTCCCCGCGGCATGTTCATGTTCATGACAGGGCTTTTGGCGGTGGCCGTCGGAGAGAGGGGCGTGCTAGTCCTCCCTGTCATGGCACAGGATAGCTGGCCCGCAGGGGAGCCGTGAAGCATTATACTGGGAGGGGAAAGAGGCGTCCTGGTGTTTCCATGGATGGAGACTGAGCCTGGACTCCCAGCTCCTGGAAATCCACAAGGATTGGTCCTTGGAAAGCCCTCAGGGCTGCCGAGAGTGTCCGTGCTGGGAGACTGCGAGCCTTCTCCATACAGCTTAGCACTGGAGGGAGGTGGACTCAGCATCCCCCCATACCCGACCCGGTACGGGGATTTGGGTCCCGGCTCTCCACTGCTCATCCTCTGCTGCCTGGAGTATCCAGAGTAGAGCTCCGGCTGCTGGGCTCCACCCATCTCCTGGGGTGGATACAGTCTCTGCTGCTGCTGCTGACCCGCCGCCATCATCATCTTGAAGGGATTCTTGCAGTCTGGGCCGACAGCATTGGGGAGGCCATCGTGGGGTTTAGTCCTTATTGCTCGTTGAGTCGTGGAATGCGCAGAGACCACAGTTGATGTACCTGAAGTAGAAACACAAAAATATTTAAATTACAAGAAAAAAAAGGGAGTTAGTAAGTGAGAAGAGTAGATAAGAGTGTGCTCGCACCTCCCCCTGGGCTGGTCAGCGTCAGAGGTGGGTGCGTCTCCATGCTCTTGTGCAGCGTGGCCACAGCCAGAAGCTTCCTCTTGTGAATGCAGAGTTTGGTGACGTCTTCATCCGCTTTCACATCCTCCGCTGTCCTCTGCTTGACAGCCGCCCCAGGGTCGAAGTTGAACACCTAGAGAAATTGATACGGATGATATAAAGAGAGAGATTTGCTGCGTGTTTTAATGTCTTAAACCAGAAAATAATCAACTGTAAGCCTGATAATGGCCTGGTGAGACTGACATGGTGACAAATATAGTGTAGCTTGGTCTTTGACGCAGCTCAGCAGAAGCATGAAGCCTATTTTATTCCACACATTGCTGAGCAAAGAGTGGAGATGTGGATTATGCTGCAGGAGAGTTTTCTTTGGACGTTTTATATACTTCTCCTAGCGTGAAAACTGCTCACTTTTGGACTTCATTGTGACGTTAATTCGAGCTGAACACAGACACGGCGCTCTGTGAAGGACAAAACTCCTAACTTTTACAGCCACCTTTGGAGCAGACTGAGGTGAAACAAAAGCATCACTTTTTACAATAGCCTGTCAGAGGTTGTTTTAACCTTGGTTTCGACTTGCGTGACATCATTTCCTCCTCTCAGACATGTTTATTTCCTCTCAAATCAATTTGTCTCATTTTTAGCTGCAGAAAGTGTCAAATAAGAAATGTGTCCTTTCTTGAGTGTAGGACATGTCAAGAGCCGACTGTCTGCTCTTTTAACGACTTGTAGCGAGTTGGATTGAACTCAACACTGAAACAAAAACCTCATCTGCTAATGCGAACTCAAAAATCTGGTTCATACACTTCTCATTTTCAAGTGAACAGCTGATGAATAAAGCATGACCAGGTGCATCACATTGAGAGCAGAAGTACCACGTGCTTCTACGTCTAAAGGTTTGACTGGCAGTTTTAACCCTGCAGAGTTCTTTGTTTGCTTGTAATATTTTGATCAACAGTGTTTTAATGTTATTTACAGATTGGCACTTCCATCTCCTGGAGCTTGGCTGAAGAGGCAGCTGAAAACTCTCCACTGGACTGTTGTGTTTTAAATAAATCAGGATGAAAAAAAGAATTACCTTGTGGAGGATGAGTGGGCACTCAAGGCCGCATTTGCAGGTTCCATCTGTCAGCAGGTAGGTCTTCACCTGCTCCAAGCTGGACAGCAACGAGCCACTGGGACTGCAGAGAGGAGGGAACACTTTTAGGGACGTAAAGACACAGCACACAACAAACACGTCTCCTATTGATCACTGGTTGGTGTGGTTTCTTCCATATGCACCTATACACTGTTGAAGTGCAGCTTTCTGCAGAAACATTACAAAGGTATAGTTCTCCCAACACACATTTATCCCTGACTCAGAAGAGTAAAAGCGTTGCACTGTGGAATTCTCTGCTGACAGACACACAAATGATTTTTTAAGGTGGGTTAGCAGCTGCTTGAGGCAGGCTCTGCTGCAGGTTTTACAGGCTCGCAACCATGAAATCAAAAGGTAAAATCCTCCCACTCAACGGTGCTTCACTACAGTGGAATTCATCCAGCTGTATGAATTACAGTAACAATGGGGAACATTTTTAGTAGCTTTGTAGGAAAGGAAACCAGCGAGTGGACAGTCACATTTCAAACACAAGTCAAAACTTCTGCACAAAATCCTGAAGGTTACCGCTTCGTGTCATATTCACGATATGGTTTTATCGTGACTGTGAGATGAGTAGGGCTGGACAATTAATCCCAAATTGGATTAAATCATAATATAGAGTGCTTTGTCAACCAAAGAGACAAACTGTTGACAGCTGCCTTTGCAGGAGAAACAATCTTAGTGTAGAAAAGTTGCAAAAACAGCAAGAAGTAGCAACAAAAATAGAGTTAAGGTGGAAAAATTGGTGTTAAGGGTTGAAAATTGAGAGAAAAATAGTAAGAAAGGCAGCAAAAAATAAGTGTGAAAAGACAGAGGCCTGATATTTCTGTTTTAAATCAGATTTCCTAGATGAAAGAAAACAGCTTTTCATTTATTTTGAAGTTATTTATTCCTCCTGATATTTATTGAATATGGTGCTCTTTTTTTTATAAAAACTGATTTATTGCTTGTGTTTGTTTATTGACACAAAATAATTGCAATTAGAATATTTTTTCCAAATGGTTCAGCCCTATTAATGAGGAATGTTTAAGGACTAAGAGTGAAGAATAAGAAAGTGCAGGTTTCAAGCTATTAGAGCTCAAAAACCTTAAATAAGTCTCAGGAGAAAGATTTCAAACTGCCCATCAACAAAGACAGAACAGTGTGTACCATCTGCTTATCCCATCAAACGTATACAGTGAAAGGTTGACATAACAACCGGTGGGTGAATCATCAGTCACAGAAAATATGAACAGTTGGACTTCTGTGCAGCAAATGCCCACTTTCAATGTGAAAAAAAAAAGAAGAAAATAACGCGAGGATATACATGTGTGCAGTGACAGTACCAGGCCACGGTCACAGAAGTAGACAGGATTCTTTCCAACCCCCAAAATAAACCTGACACCAGCCAACTGCTTTGGTTCATTGTGGCTGGTAAACACACGTGCTGGGGTTCAAATGCCAGGAAGGACACCAACTTCCAGTCTGTAAGACACGACGACTGCTGGTCCAACTCATTTAACATTCTTCCCTCAGATTTGAACGTTTGTAATGTAGCAGAAGGTTGATTGTGTAGTTTGAAGCCCAATAAGTTCCTTTAAATCCCGCTCCGTATCTTTCTTACCTTACGTACACGACCCCTCCACCGTGCTCCGCCTTGCGATGCCAGCCGATGGGGACCTGGACAGGGACGGCCTGCCTCTCATCTCCCGCGTCACAGTCCTTTCCGCCATTCATTGCTCCGCTGGTTTTACGCTCGACACCTCAGAGGGACATATATCAGACATCAACCAGTGTCTTCGAAACGCTCGTCATGTTCGTCTTCCAAAGCCGTGGTGGTGGAGGAGGAGGCGGCGGGAGGGTTGTAGAGACGGGTAGAGCTGCAGGATTAGACTTCAATGAGGGACTCTGCTCTCAGGTGGAGCTGATGGGGAGGTGGGGGTTTTTTTGGGTAGGGTGAGGCGAGCTCACGACAGACCCTACCCTTCGAGCTGCTTCATGGTTGCGGGGCTGAAAGGTGTGTGGACTTCCATTACTGCATCTTGTCTGATAAAGAGAGTATCAGAAAAGCCTTTTAAAGATAATGTTTAACCATTTGTCCGATGGGATGTCTCAGAAACAGTTCCTCAGTCAGATAAGTAGAGAGTGATCAACATATTGGTTCCCAAACGTGGTTGGGTAGTGGTATTCCCATGGTTCCTGTGGTGGGAGAAGAAAAGAAAAAAAGGACATGAATGAGCGGTTAATGTTAACAGTTAGGTAGCTGCAAAATCCTCAGAGAGATGACTACAGACTGCTGTTCAGTGTTTTGGAGATTTATAATCTTGCGTTAGTCATACTGTAGTCCCTGGATCATATTTCATTGTCTACACAGAGCCTAAGGCGAGACATGCACACCTAGGTAGCCCCTTGTGTTGTTTTAATACAGATCTGAATGCCTGCTGAGGAACAGCTTATAATATTGCAAAGGTTTTGGTATTTCAGAAGCAGGGGTTTTAATCAGAAATGTACAACCACAACACGTTTTGCATGAAATATCTGACATTACAAACGTTTTAGACTTGTATCAGAGTGCAGTGCCCTCCATTAAACGAAGAATTTTGTCATAGAGACGAATCTTTTCATCAATTTATGCAGCAGTGTGGATAGCTTTATTTTCACACTAAAATATTGGCAGTATTTCTCCCCCCCCTCGTCTCTCAGACAGAGAATTTCAAACACTGCTATGAGCCCATCAAAGCTGTTAAATCAGGCTGAACTCTGTACGTGAGTGAAGGAGCTTCATGCAAAGCCTCCTCTCAGCCGCCGGTGCTGCTGACTCATAACTGCCCTGTGAGCTGCTGAGACCAAACCCAGTGACACCACCACAGAGGAAGAGAGGTACCCGTGGCACACGAAAAAAAAACGAAAAAACAAGGCAGCGGCACTTAAACGTACGCTGTTTATCTGGAAAGACACACAGCAGCAATAGTCGCACCTCATCATCTCAGGAGAGGAGCATCGTGTCCTATCACAACCAGCACATCATTAAAATCTCATTTCCCACAAGTCCATGTTTAGAAAACACAGAGGTAACTAAAAAAAAAAAAAAAAGCATCATTCTTTTTCTTGCAAATCTTATTTTACCACCGGAGCTAAATGCAGAATAGTGGCGTTTGAATATCTCTGCCTGTGACTAATCCTCAACCTTGATTTTGAAAAGGTTTCTATCACGTATGTTGTCTCTTTTTTTGTTTGTTCACATCAGAAAGAGAGGCAGAGGTGAAATGCAGCAATAGTCCTGGACCAGATTCAAATCAGTCATTTTGATTAAAAATTACATTTGGATACAAGCCAGTTTCATCTCAACCTTTGGCAAAGCAACGGCCCCTAAATCTGCCACCTTGCTAATGTGAAAGCACAATTTTAGATCTAAATTCTTACCATTTAACCGCCCTTCTCCTCGCACTGTTTCCCAAAAAGGCCCAAATAAAATATATAGCACCTGCAAATCTGTCTGAGATTTTTTTTTTTTTTCACTTTTTGCTTGTAATGCAAATGGAAAGTTGCTGCAGCTAAGTCATCACAAACACATGCTCTCAGTTACATGTCACAGCCACAGTGTCTTCAGATATATTGTTTGCATATAGAACATAATGAGCAGTTAAACCCTAAATCGTCTTTAAAATGACTCATCTAAGCGGAAAGGAAACACAAGTTATCGTTGAATATGTCGATCTCTAAAATGATTTTAATCCTGAGTTTGCCAAAGTTTACTGATCCTGCACAAAGAATTATCTATCATCAAAAATATTGAGGAGAAATTCTTTCATAAATGACAAGAGGAGTATTATGGAGTTTACTGCAAAGTCACTGAGGTCTGTGATTTGAGACAAGACTACAAAATAGAGTGCACGTCATACATTTGTCGCACAGAGGAAGGTTAATCTGACCTTATCATAAATACACAAAAGTGTATCCAATTTTTCCTCCCCAACAAAACATTCAACACATATCTGGAGAAGAGGGAGCGAATCTTGGAGCGGCGTTTTGATGGGAATGC
This sequence comes from Thalassoma bifasciatum, assembly GCA_008086565.1. Taxonomy (NCBI): domain Eukaryota; kingdom Metazoa; phylum Chordata; class Actinopteri; order Labriformes; family Labridae; genus Thalassoma; species Thalassoma bifasciatum. Next base: position 66,466 of record RPOG01000450.1, read on the forward strand.
TAACACAGCTTGGACTAAATCCAGCGTCTAACTTCATACAGTCAGTGTGGAACAAGAAGAGAAGTTAATGCAGTGAAAGACATAAATACAGAAGACTTACAGCGGTGCAGTCTCTGAAAGAGAGGAAATGCTTTGATAAGAAATCGCTTTAACATGACTAGTGGACGCACAGCCAAAAGTTGAGTAACTAAATTTGAAATGAAAATGCTCTGTGGATGCACCAGCAGCTTGTAAATCTGAGACATGGAAGCATTTGGGAGTCCTCGTGTCAAGAAATAAGAAAGAAGAAAAGGTGACGGACAAACAAAAACAATATGTGCACACGACCAGACTGCAGTGACCTCCACGCTGGGGGATACATGTAATAGGAGAAGCCACTCGGGGAATCGTCACGGCAAAAAGATTTGATAAAATGACAGAAAAATATTCAGCCTGTTCTTACAGCCTCATGTACCTCCCTGGTTGTGGGTTTTGTCATGATTGATATTAAATATTTCTATTATTTTACACAGAAAGTGAACATTATATAAGAGATGTGGCAAGACTTTGCAGCATATTACTGTACTATAATTCCAAAACAGAAGAGACTTGGTAAACTTTGCAATTTGGTGTGTGGAAAAATGAGTTGTAAAGTATCGGCACATCGAGTATCTGCATCCTTAGATGATTTCTGTGAAGCACTGTAACAAAAAGCATGTAATTTTTTTGATATACAATCCTGGTTATGACAGAACAAGGTACCTGCAAGCTTTGGCGAGTCAACTTTAAGACTTTTTAAAACCAAAAACACATAAATATGGTCGATGGTTTTAGGGTCCTGCTAGATCATAACGTGTGTCACTTAATGAGACTCATTTGACTTAATTTCTGGACTGTTTATTGAACATAAAGTTAATTAATTGGTTAATATCTGTGTGTAAAAGTGCGAACAGTGATTCATTGTCATAGACTGCCCAGCGAGGATGCTTGTAAGACAGTTTTTATTATAAATCTTCTTCATGAAATCTATAAAACATTAACAAATCCTGCCCGGACACATTTAAGACTTTTGAGTAATTTATCTAAGATCAGAATATAACATTTCAATGAATTTAAGGAACCCTGTAGAAATATGAATATATAAGAAGGTGCAAGTGTGCAGCATGAAAATGATACAGCCTCCTCTGATCTACACATATACAGCACTTCTCTTTTTAGCACCTGGTGAGATTAAACCCATTAATTCTCATCCCAGCACCTAAATCTTGCTGTAACCCCTTGTAGCAGGCTAAAGCTAGCTTTGAGAGTAAATTGTCCTGCAGGAGCCTTCAAAGTTGACAGCACTGCTCCTAACATGACAAGCCCCCTTGTTTTAATTCAGACAACCTGACAACAGCTTGTGTACACTACTACATCAACCCTTGGATGCTAGATAATAGCAAATTAGCCAGACTTGTCTATGAACTGAGCCAAGTGCTGCTTTATTAAGGTGTTAGTGCAGGTAATAATGTCATCTGTGTTGTTTATTCTGCTCCAGGGTGACACATGCAGCTTTAACTGAATAGTGAGGGTATGTGTGTGAAAAAGTGGCCGTGTCAACATCACAGATCTGCTTGTCTGACTGTGTTTTTTGATGCATTGGACCCAGCATCTCGGTAGCTTTGGGGCTAAAGCGTCAGCTGTCTACCGTTACTTAGCTTAGCTTAGCTTGTTGTAACGAAAATGAATTAGAGGGCGAGCTCGAGCTACGCTAATAACGTTTTAGCAACCGATCAACGAATCGAAACCGGACCCGTGCACGTAGAGGACAATCGGTGCTGGTTCCGACTCGAAATTGTCGAAGTAAAAAGCAGCTGGGCCCGCGTTAGGGTTTGAGGGCCAGGGCCGAGTTAGCACGGGTTAGCCTAGCGTGCTAACTAACAGCCGTTGCGTTTGCAGAGAGAGAGAGAGAGCGAAGAAGAAGAAGAAGAAGAAGAAGAGAGACACTAACGTTTCTGTCTGCGTCAAATTAAACCGTTCACACGCCGATCTTACCTGGGCATCCCCGAGAATGCATACCGGAGCTAAACGGGTGATTTATGAAGGCACTAATGCGTTAGTGACCTGTAGAAAAATAAGAATAAGAAGCCTACCCATTAGTTCTTCTCTGCCTCTGCTGGTTCTCCTACACTGGGATATTGGAAATGATGGAGAGGGGCACTGCGCATGCGCGGCAGGAGCAGGCAGCAGATGGGAGAGGTGATGCACAGTTACCTCCAGAGCTCACACACACACACACACAAGGTCTGCAGGGTTACCAACTAACTCTACTCTTCCACTGGTTATCATCCTCTATGGTTCTTGTGTCAATAAAATAAAAAGGTCTGCAGAGCAAAAATCAGGGTTAAAAAGAGGAATAATAAACACTTGACAATAAACCTAAGGAGAAGTCTAAGAGAGAGGATTAGTGCCACTGAAAAAAGGTCCAATGCATTATTTTATATATGTCACTCTGAGAAAAAAAAGTCAGAATTCTAGCCTTTGTGTATGTAGGTGAATGCATGCATGAGTGTGTAACCTAAATATATGTTTATGTGTGTTTGCATGTGGCTATACATGCATTCATATGTACGTGTGTGTATACATGCATATATATGCTCTTTTTGTCTTCCTTGTTTTGATTCATTCACTCATTTACTTCTTTCGTTGAATCTCAGAAATTAAGAAACAAAAAGTGAAAATAAATAGAAAAATAACAAAGGATCAGCACAAAGAAGTGAATGCTTTATAAACAATGCAAATAACTGGACAGCAAATGGGTGTAAAAATGCCCAATTTTTGCATGAAGGTCAAACTTGAAGAGATATTGATATAATTCAGTGTACAGTTGCAGTAAAAAGAGCAGCTTTGTGTATTTTTGAGGGCAAACAGAGCTGAATATGAGAGAGGAGGGGTGTATTTTAGAATAATGTGACAGGCTGAATGTGGAATGAGATAGGAGACAGTTTTGCATTACATCTGGTTGTTTATTGTGGCTTTTCATTTTCTAATTCTACAAAAAAAAAAAAAAAGATTTTGGCAGAGTTTTGAGTTTTTTATTGGTCAACATCTAACTACTAAATAAATAATTTTAAAAAATGAGAACTGAGTTAAGATAAGACTCAAAACTTTCCGTTTTCTGTCATATTTATTACTGTTATGTATATAATAATAGCTGAGTTGTCTTACGCTGTATGTGACGTTTGTTTCCCTCAGCCAATCAGAAGCGGAGAATCACTCAAAGCAGGAAGTTGTCAGTTCTCCTGAAGCAGCATTCCCGCGAAGATTGAGACGATTGTGCTTGAAGTTCAACTTTTTCAAGGTATTACTGTATTTTAACATAATTATTTCCCAAAAACAGACCTATTATAACTTAAATACTTCGTGTACTTAATCTTATGTTGATAACTTTTCCCACGCGCCTCTGCTTCAGTGTGGAGGAACAGAGGCACCAAATTTCATTCATAAAATACAACAGAAAACAAAATTCACATGTTTTTTCTAGAATTTATCAAGTGATCAATAAAAACTTGGGTAATTTTGAATATTAAAGAGTCACTCTTTCATTCGGCATACATCTAATTCAGGTTTGTTGTATATTACTGTAAACAAACATGTAGTAGCTTGTAGTACTTGTTATTTTTCTTGGGATTTAAAACCTTTAAAGTCTCTTCTTAATACGTTGTCTGTGCAAATGCCACAAATCCTCACCAGAATAATATGTTTATATTATTTAGAGTCCCATCACCATGAGTAAAAGGAAAGTGAAAGATGCTCACATGCCTGTTGGAGAATGCATCACACAGGTCTGATTATTTCTTTTGCTTTATTCATCCTTATCTTATTTCTAAACATTGACTTTGTAAATCTTGATGTTCAGGTTCAGGACATTTTAAGGGAGCGGTTTTGCCATCAAAAGCTCCCTGACAAACATGAGGGACTGGAAGCTCAACACAAGTAAGTTAACCTCATAAAAGCCTGGAATTGAAACTATTTTATTTCAGGAATTGAGGAAAAATCCCTGAATTTCAAAATAAAAGCTGCAGGGAAAGCTGTTACCTGTAATGAAGAGACTACCTCAGGTTCAGTGTAAGTTACAGTGACCCAGTTTGCTGATGGCAGACAGCTCTGTCCCAGTTTGGAGCCTGGAAATGCTCCAAGTTCCCACCAGACTTGAACACAACCTGAAATGATTCAATCAGTTACACTCATAAGCCGTAAATCAAACATTAGAACACTTTATTTGCAGATAGCAATGCATTTTGGGTGTTGTAGTGATGACAGTGTTTCTGCAGACACCTCCTGGAGCTGCTGAAGCGAACGGCCGTCCATGGGGAGAGTAACTCGGTGCTAATTGTCGGGCCCAGGGGAGCAGGAAAAACAATGGTGAGTCCCCATTGAAAAGATGATGAATCTTCCTGAAGTGTGTTTTAAATCCTCGGAGGGCTGAGTTGTCTGATGCTGTTTTTGTTTTGTGTGCAGCTGCTAAAGTGTGTGTTGAGAGATCTCCTGGAGGAAAAAGAAGTACAGAAAAACCTGCTGCAGGTTCACCTCAATGGTACAGACTCACTACTAGATCTGGTGCAATTTTTGCATGATTCAACAACCTAAATACTCCACCACTCACCCTTGAATTTTATTCCAAAGGTCTCCTGCAGACGGACGACAGAATAGCGCTAAAAGAAATAACACGGCAGCTCAACCTGGAAAACGTTGTTGGTGACAAAGTGTTTGTGAGTGTTTTACTGGAAAGTTTGTTGTCTGCTATGCCAAAAAACTGCTCCTAAAACATGCTTCTGTTTTATTTCAGGGCAGTTTTGCAGAGAATCTTGCTTTCCTCTTGGAGGCTTTGAAGAAAGGTAAGAAAATTCAGGATATCTGATGTGGTAATTTAAACTAGATGCAATGTTTGAGTGTTTTTTTATCTTCACTGCAGGTGATCGCAGCAGCAGTCGCCCCGTGTTGTTCATCCTGGATGAGTTCGACCTGTTCGCCCACCACAAGAACCAGACTCTTCTTTATAACCTGTTTGACGTCTCCCAGTCTGCCCAGGCTCCCATCGCTGTGGTCGGCATCACCTGCAGACTGGTGAGTCTCTTTCAAACATCCAGATTTTTACAGATAAAACATTCTCTCATCTTTCTGTGTCATTCTGTGGTTTGTTTTCCTCTCAGGATGTGCTGGAGCTGTTGGAGAAACGGGTGAAGTCGCGGTTTTCTCACCGTCAGATCCACCTGCTGAGTAACCTGACGTTCCCTCAGTATCTGGAGCGAGTTCAGACTCAGCTCAGTCTGCCGGACGACTTCCCAGACGAGAAGTTTGCACTGGACTGGAACGACGGTGTGAAGGTGAAGAGCGCAAAAGATCCTACATCAGGTTTTCTGTTTCTTGTAATATCTCATTAAACTTTTCTCTGATTTCTCCTCTCAGACTCTGTGTGAAGACAAATCAGTTGCAGAAGTTTTGCAGAGACATTATAACTTGAGCAAAGACTATCGGACGATGCACATGCTGCTGGTAAAACTCTACATCTGTGAGAGTCTGCATGATAAATATTCAGTTTCTTTCTCTCCAAGCATCAGTTTTGTGTGTTTTTTTTGTTGCCAGATGTTGTGTCTGAGTCGTGTTTCAGTCTCCAAACCCGCCATCAAACCTGCAGACGTGCTGGAGGCCAGCAGAATGTGTTTCAGTGACGCCAAAGCCAACATGCTGCACGGTGAGAATTAAAACCCAAAAGCAGAATTTTAGTCCATTTCACAACTAATTTCTAATCTGTTAATATTTGTGTTTGCTCAGGTTTGTCTATCTTGGAGCTGTGCCTCATCATCGCAATGAAACATCTCAACGACGTCTACGAAGGAGAGCCGTTCAACCTGCAGATGGTTCATAACGGTACAGATCAACCAACAAAAATGTATTTTCTGGTGTCGTAGAATTTAAAAACAAGTCCTATTTTGTTTTTCAGAGTTCAAGAAGTTCCTGCATCGAAAGACGAGCTCCATGTACCACTTTGAGCAGCCTGTCATAATGAAGGTCTGTATTTAACGTTTCAAGAACCTCAGACAGAAACAAACAGTCGTTATTTCAATATTTGAAGATAAAAACGTCCGTCATAATTACAGACTTGACTTTGGTTATTCACTCACATGTCTACAGGCCTTCGAGCACCTGCAGCAGCTGGAGCTGATCCGACCTATCGACGGCTCTTCAGCCAAAACTCAGAGGGAGTACCAGCTGATGAGACTCATGCTGGACCACAGTCAGATCATGGAGGCACTGCAGAAGTACCCACAATGCCCCACTGACGTCAAACAGTGGGCCATGTCAGCATTCGGCTAGGACTCTGACTTCACATGGAGTGTGTTTTTCTTGCATACAGATGAAAGTCTTCAACTAAAACACCATGACCTACAATAGGTCACACTCTGAAATGTGCACCATGAAATGAAAGATGAGTAAAGTTTTTTATGTATTCGATGCAAATGAAATAAAAGCTGAAATGAATTAAAAAGCAGGTTGTGTGCATGAGTCAGGCTGCAGAGTGCTGCCCTCCTGTGGGCACATTCTGTCTTACATTTAATCCTGGACAGACACCTCTTGGTGGATACTATTTTGATTTGTGGAGCTCGTAATAGAGCAGAACATCTAATCCTTACATCGCTTTGATCGGTCGTGATGGCTCACGCTGACATTAGTGACCTTTTCTCTTAAATCGTAAACAAACATTTGAACATGCTGAACATATGTGCAGTTAACAGATGTATAAATAAAGTGCTGAGGGATCAGGACATGTTTGGGGCTTTGCACAGCACCTTTTTGTCCAAACTGAGTCCTGCAAAGACTTTTCAGCTTCTAATTTCACATCCTGCATTGTAATCTGTGACTTCCCTACTTTGAATTACTTTCATGGTCCTCTTGCACAAGGATGCATTATACCTTTTTTTAAAGTCAGTGAAAGAAAGAAAACAGAGTTCACAATCTAAAAACACATTTATTTACATCACGTGGATCACTTCAGCTGATAAAAACTGTTGGCTGTGAGCTGCAGCGCTGACGGGGGATCAGTGTGTGTCCTCTGTGATAATGTTAACAGGGTTTATGGTGTTTCTCTACTTGATGAAGGGAGTCTTTAATCCTGACGACAGAAACTCAAAGTGGGATGCTTTCTCTTCCTACACATTTTCCAGTTTGAAATTCCCGAACCTCAGAGTCTTGTCCTATTTTCACATTTTTCCAGTAACATAAATGTACAGTCACATGTATCAGAAGTAGAGAAACAAGACATTTTCTTTATCTCACACACTTTTTAACAAAAAAAAAAAAAAACAGAAAACATCCCACTTCAGTTTCTGAAAACGTGAAACCCTGCGAGCATCGTTATCAGACTGCGTTGGCAGATCCTGGATCAGCGCTGCAACTCGAGAGCCTCGAGAAATGTGGGGTCAAAAATGCTTGTAGTGTTTTTTCTTTTTTTGTAGAAATTTCAGGCCTGGCAACTGGAGTAATCCGGCTGCCAAGACAGCCTTGGCAGCGAGGTCATTGGAGTTCAATGTTTCCTCTAAAATTCTTGCCAACTGTTGGAAAAAGCAGGAGAGTGAGATGCTGGAATGAAATACCTGTAGTGGGTGATTGTTTTATCACATGTGGAGTATTGCAAGTGCTCTCAAAGAGCTTCAGGGAGTCTTTAAAATGCAACTGTAAGGGGACCCCGATCAGCTCCTCGTGGAGCGTTCTGGGCCAAATGTCCGTCATTCGACTATTTCTCTCTGCCAAAAAACCTTTAAGTGCTTTCTGGGATACCTCACAAAGTACTCCAATGAGCCTCTAGCTTTTAGCTTACACAAAGCTCAACTTAAAGTGAAGGACTTTTTTTTTTCTACAGCCGAGCCGAGCTCCGCTGCTGAGTCAAAACACAAGAAAAAGTATAAATGAATGCAGAGGAAACACTGAAGTTCAACACGCACTTATAAAGATTCAGCTCAAGAGTATATAGTTGATACAGGTATTTATGTTCTCATGTCTGTACAGATCCTAGACTGCTTAAAATAGTGGGGGGCAACAAGACACAAATGTTTCACTGGTAGTTTATATGCACAGCAATGTGAGGTGCTGGGCTGGAGGACGTCTGGTAGAAAACTGTAAAACCAGAGAAAACCATTCATACAACTTTTAATGAGGCTGGTTTTAGACTAAATATGTTTGTTAGGATCATCAAAACTTGAGGAAGCAAACTTTTGCTTGTGAGAGAAGGGAAATCTTCACGCTGATTGGGTTTCGCGACACAAAGTGGAGCAGATTTGTCACCAAATGTTTTGTTTCAGATTGTCTAGAAAATTAGAAAATCACATTTTGTAATTCAACTTTGGAAATCCTTTTCAAATAAAGTGCTTTAATTCGTCCGGGCTGTTCTTGTCTTTCTGGTTTGATTGTGCGCTCGTTTCCCGCAGGTAAAACCAAAAGGTGTATGAATGGATCTCTGAGCGCCGGTTTCACAGGTTTCCACGTCGACAGGGCACAATCACACGAAACCAGCCAAACGCAAAGCCCTCTAAAGTTACACAGGGCCGGGCTCGATCCATCAAAGTACACACAATACTAGAAATCCAGGAGTCTGAAGAAGAACATTCATTCTCGGTCGTTTTTTTGTCCATAGACTGAATAGAAAGAAGCATGTTACAGTTTATATTTTTTCTTTTTGAATTAATGAAAGCATTTCCTGAATTACAACCAAAAAACACCCACCCCAAAACCCTCCCCCGAAAAAAAACAACAAATCGTGCCAACTCTTACAACGTTATTCTGAGTCGCACCTGAGCTTCCATCCCCCCAAAACCTCAGGCCTGTAAATTAAAAAATAAATACAACATATCAATATGCAAGGTCACGGATTTTTAAAAAACAAAATTAAAATGCTACAAGTTATTTGTGTGTGTGTGTTTGTGTGTGTGTGTGTGTATTGAAAGTCACTCCTGCAGCTGGTCCTACAGAGGTGTAGGGTAGTTTGCGGCACTGGTTGCATATAACTCGCGAGAACTTAGAAAAGCATAGTACTGAATCCCTGAATGGTATTTGTCGGTTCAGGGCGGTTTCTCCAGCGCAGTTTGAACTCAAGCTTTCAAACGTCGACCTACAGTACTGTGATGTGGTCGCCAACGTGACGCTGGCAGGTTGTTTTTTTTGTTTTTTTTGCTGCGGCTCTAGCAGCCACTTTGGCAGAGAAATACTGCTTCGAGGGCACATGAACAGATAATACTTCTGCTTTCTACGTCTGTGTCAGTTTGCGTTAGTTAACATTTGAGTTATCCTTTTGTTATTGGGTTTAAAGTCTCATCAAGGGGTGGAAACATTCAAAAAGAAGACTGAGGATTGAGAGTCTGCAGGAACAATTGAATCAAGGAACTATTTTTTGGTGTGTTTGCCAACTTTCTACCCCCAAAGAAAATCCCTGTGAGTGAGGTAGCATTTATCCGAGGGCTGCTGGGGTTTGCAGATCGTCCCTGACTGCGTGGACGATGGCGATATCGATGAAAATATCGTGCTCGTGCTACAGTAAGCGAAGAAGATGATGGCTTCTGCTTCCTTCAGGTTTGCTGTGTTGCTGTAATAATCTTATCCTGTGCTGAAAATAACTTCTCAATCTTTCCGTTTTGGTACAATTTATTGAGGAATCTTTCAATAATTAGCAAAGTTTGGCCCTTGAGAGTCTAAACTTTGGAAGAGAGATATCTCCTTTGAATCGTTCTTGTTTTATTTTCCAGCACTACAGTACGGCGTTTGCTTTCAGCGTGGTGTATGAAAGAAAGAAAGCATCATAATGTATTGCCCTGAATGTGAAATGGTTCAGTAGAAGGATGTTTCTGTATGCTTTGAGTATATCTAACCCCCCTAAAAAGCTTGATTTCAAACTGCGCCCTGTGAAACCGTCCCAAAGCTTGAGGAGAGACTGCAGGTCTGCCGGCACCAGTGTTCAATGTCCCTCAGAAGAAAATCAAGATTCAAAAAAATGTCATTGTTGCCTTTTGCAGCAGTGACAGATACATCCGTTTTGCCTGACATCTACAAGAGTAACTAATGTGGAAACGTAGAAATGGCACCAGGATGAAAGAGAGAAGAAGAGAGTCCCCGTCTCGACTCGAACCGCAGGTTAGTCGTTTGGTTTTTATACGTCCAACGATACAGGAAAGAAAAAATCTCAAACAGGTTTAGGGCTTGAGTTTGAACAGTCCCAAATCAAAACCTGGCTGCAGACAGATCAGATAAAACCCACGCCTTTGAAAGCGTGGATTAAATTTGTATCAAACAATGTAGGGGATGTGTTTTTGGGAACAGGAGCACGACTAATCCCTGAACAAGTCGAGAAGAGACGAGACAGAGAGAGAGAGAGAGAGAGAGGAAGCTTGAGAATCAGCGAAAGAGGAGGTATTCCAGTCCGAGACAGGCGAGGGTGAGGAGGAAGAGGAGGTGGATGTGGTGAGTAGCAAAGATTCCTGAGGTGTTTCAAAAGAGACTCTTGATAGTAATCCAAAAAGAGAGAGAGAGAGAGAGAGAGACAGAGAAAGAGAGATGTGTGTGCGGTCAAATTAAAAAGCAAGCTGGCTCAGCTAAATACAGGTTTGTTTCTGAAGTAGGGCTGGGTACCTCTGGGAACATCCTCCAACAACTTTACAAGTTCAGATTTGTTTTGTTATTATTTCCTTAAAGGAGCAGACCACATAGAAATAGAAGAATCTGAAAGTGATACTGAGTTTCTGCAGGGTACCCAGCGCTAATCCAGAGAGATATAAATACTGTTTATCTCACGGGCAGAATCATGGTGATAAATATTATTACACCGCTGACAGTTGACACGGCAAACCAAAACGATTAAAAAAACACTTTAAACGACAACTTCATCACAGGGAGGGGGAAGGGGGGGATTTTTTTTTCATCTTCAGGAGAAATCCGAACTGAGAAAAAGGAGAAAATGTTCTTTTTTCAGTCAAAAAAATCAGAGACTCAGAAGGGGGGGAGAAACTTATGGCGATGGTGACTACATTACCCATGATGCACAGCAGATTGAGTAGATGTGGGGAGCTGAGAGTGTGAGCCATGATTGTGAAGAGGGAGAATTTAAATTGTGTCCATCTGAAGTGAGGTATACCTGGTTGAAGGAGGTTTATGGTTTTTTTTATCGTTGTAATGCTTGAAAATGGACCCCCCCTCCCCTCCCCGTCCCCCTCACCCCCCCCTTTAAAATAAGCTTGATTACCAAGTTGTCTGGGTCCATGATACACTATGTACAGCAGCATTACACTATAAACATTCAGAAGCCGTTGCTTATTGGCAGAACGATAGTCATTTCTTCAAAATAAAACGCACACGAGAAAACAGCAAATGTATCCAGAGCAAGGTGCTCGTCTTTTTCTTTTTTCTTTTTCTGGTTTTTACACTAAAATGCGCTGAGAGTCCTGTGAAATCTCCCCGCCGGATCTCCTCTCTCCGTAGAAAACCCGAGCGGAAGCGGTCGCCCTCCTATGTGAGTGTATGTCTATAAAAACAATACATGATCAAAGTGTTTGTCCCAGCATGTCGACGCTTTCACTCCTTAAAATCCTGAATCCAGTTTTTCAAACGTTAAAATGTTTAAAATCCTCAGGCACACATATCAAAATGAGGTGGATATCGACTGATGTGGTGAGGTGGGCGCAGGGTGTTTCCTGAAGTAGCGGCCCGCACTTAAAAGGAACAAAAAACAAAAAACGAAGAAGAAAGAAAGAAAAAATACACATCGCCAACCAACCAGGGTCGGCTGTTCATCCCCTCGTGCTGAGTCGTGTTTCTCAAAGCTCGTCCGACGAATCATAAGCTGGACTCCTTAGGCGGGAGGTCCACGTTGGTGACCATCGTGACGACAGTGACGATCTCCTCCGGGCCGATGACGGGGGCTTGGCGCTGCATTTGCCCGATGCGCTCCTCCACGCAGCCGGCGGACAGGCGGGCCTCGGCCTCGTGGTCCCAGCAGTCCTCGATGGTTTCACAGAGCATCGCTAGACCCTGAGAGACAAAAACACACGACACATGACATCAGGGTCCAGACACATACAACTCAAACCTCCTCTTCTTCTTCTTTCAGGCGTCTTCTGCAGATTTGTCTGGCACAACTACCTCGGATCATTCACCATCTGCTTCCAGAAAAGTCCCTGAACATCTCATCAGTCAAAAACTCAACCCTCCTCCTCCTCTTCCTCCTCCTCACCGTGTGTTTCTGCCAGCAGTCTCTGAGGCAGGGCCGCAGCTTCTTATGAACCACCACCTCCTGCATGTCCTCTAGAGACGGATGCTGACCCACCTCCTCCTCAAACGGGAGCATGTACTCATCCACCGGGCCTGTTGACACACAACCACAATCTCAAGTTGTCTGAAAAAAGAAAAAAAAGTGCATGAATCAAAGAACACCAATGCTCCTGTCTCACCGTCTGCGGCTGTGCAGCGCGCCGCCAGCTCCCACAAGACGAGGCCGAAGGCGTACATGTCGATACGCAGGAAGGAGTCCCGCTGGAAGTTGATGGCGCCTTCCAGGACTTCAGGAGCCATGTAACGCCGTGTTCCCACCTGCAGCATCAAAAAGAGGTCAAAGGTCAGCATCAGGACAGGACATGACCAGAAAAACAAGCAAGCGCTGAGCGGGAAGGGGAGGAAAGTCATGACACAGCTCACAGACGGGCTGAGACGGCGAAAAGTGAGAGGGAGGGGGGGGATGCTTAGTCCGCAGAAACATAACACACACAAAAAAAAAAACAGTGAATCAGTTTGAATGTTGTGAATTCAGCAAGTTTCTGTAAATATTTAGAAATATTTAGACAAGAGAGAGTGACAACAGATTTTAAAAAGCTGTACCTGTCCGTGGGTGTCTCCTGCTGATTTTCCTGCTTCAAACTTCAGAGCCAGGCCGAAGTCGGCGACGCACGCCGTCAGATTATTCTTCAGCAGCACGTTCTTACTTTTAATGTCCCTGAGAGAAGGAGAAAGGGAGCAAACAGGTTTAAATCTAACACACGAGGCTGGTCAGAGAGTGCAGAGTAAACCTGGTGTTGATTGGACAGCACACCTGTGAGCGATGGACGGCTTGTGTCCGTCTTTGTGCCCGGGGATGTCTTCGTGGAGGTAGGCCAGGCCGCGAGCCGCCGACTGAGCGATGTGACACAGCTCGTTCCACGTCACCACGTTGGCCTTCAGGTAATCTGTGAGCGAGCCCTGCAGAGAGAAGGAGGAGAAGTTTACATACAAAGTAAAGGCTTAAAATAAAAATCAATAAAAGGTTTCAAAGCATCACTGGCGAAAGATCACGAACACATTTCGATATTTAATTGATTTATTCATTTCTCGCCGTGAGATTACCCACTCAACACGACCAGAAATGTCAAGAAAGTGATTCAGCAGTAAAAGTAGGAATATATGTATAATGCTTCATATCCTTATAGAGATGGCTGGAGCAGGAAAAGGTTTCCATGGTAACAGCAGCATCCCTAATGGATGGAGAGCTTGTGGGTAGTACTGTATTTCACACACAGGGGACTTGGCATTAAAAGAATTGTGGTTGAAATAAGGTAAACTACGCGGAGAGAGATAAAAGCTACGGCTGATGGTGGCGCTCGGTGTTGACACGCTGGAATTAAATTAGGTTTTCAAGGCTTCATGTGAATAAATATCCCTTTATGCATGCTAAGATGATCATTTTTGTTCACTCTTTAAATAAATGATTGAAAATATCATTGGCAGAAAAGACGAATTTCACAGCCAAGATGTTCTAACAGCATCCGCTTCGTTCCTTCTCCTTACACAACATCTCTGCTCTTACATAACGTATGTCAATACAATACAAGGTCACTTCTGCTGAGGCCAAAGACAGATGCAGCGTCTGGAACGGCCACCAGAGGGCAGGCTGTGCTTACAAATAAAGGAATATAATCAGTGTAAATGCTCTGATTTAAGCAGAATGCTTTCTGGTGCTTGTATCTTGAAAAATATTATATCTGAAGAAATAAATCAGACTTCTCAAAGACAAGTGGTTGATGATTATTGATATGCACGATTGGAGAAAAAAGATGAATCACAGGTCGTTTTGGAGAGCCTTGTTTCTTTAAAAGCAAGCTGCTGCATGTTAGAAACACAAAGGCACAAAGCTGCTGCGATGCATCAAACATGAAGGCATAAATCAGCTGTCAGGAAGACGCTGAACTCTGCAATCACGTCTCCAGCTGCGTTACACAAGCTGAGCTTCAGTCCAAACCCGCTCTGACACCTGCTCTCAAAGAACTGGACGCAAGGAAGGAAAAGCCTTATGTCGGTTGAATTTGGTGTTGTAAAATAACACAGAGTCGTTCAAAGCCGGCTCGATGAGGCACTTAGCAGCAGAGCAGTTCCTCAAAATCCTCTGAAAGACATTCCTTCAGTGTTATTTTGTCCTGAGAGCTGCTAAAAATCAGAGGAGCACTTGTAGGGCTGCTGCAGGGTTAAGTGGCTTTCTAAGAGTTGAATTGCTGGGTTAAAGCCTCGCCGCCATCACCACACCCCACGCAGCCTTTAATTTCTCTACCTTTATTCACGCAGGGATGGTTTTCTTAAGCACGAGGATTCAAATTCTTGGCCCTGGCTGTGAAATTCAAGCAAGCGAAGCGTAAGAGAATCACTCCACTTCGTCTGTAATGACCCTCGAAACACACAGGGGCACTTAAAGCTCCGAAAACGCTACAAAGAGCAGTGAATGAGAGGTAAATGAAGCACAACGGGGCCAAGAAGTCCACTTTCTCAGGATAAACAAGCTTTAGAGAAGAAAAATCAGCATGTAGAAACCTGTAGTTATGGATTAGTTAAAAAGGCACACACAGAATCAATACAGGTTAAAGGTCTCATGCTAGTTTCCTCCTTTAACAGGTGTAGCAGTCTGTCCTTAAGGTATTCACATCAGCCTGCAACAAGACAAATCACTAATAAACAAAGTGACTGTTTGAATTAAACCTTATTAGGAGAGGAAGTCAAGCAAGAAAACAAACATTTGTTTACATGCAAACATAGATTTGCATCTGTTTATACGTCTCCTCAAACTTCACCTGAACGATACCTTTCAACAGACTTCCTGCTTTTTTAAACTAAAATATTTGTTCATTTGGAAGAGCAAAGGATGCAGCAAACAAACCCCAATAACTACAGTCAGAAACATGATTAACACAACATCCTAACTTTTCATTTAGCTTGAGTTTGTAGCTGCAGGGACACTTGCAGTCTAGTCTGGTGTTTCTGCCAGCTGCAGGAAGTGCTGAGTTAAAGCTGGCTTGCATTTTATTTAGAAGAAAAGCTGCTTTAAAGGGAAATATTTTGGTATTTATTACTGGACATGCCTCAAATAGAGCCTAAATTGTAAGATCTGGTTTATATCAGCGTGCACGTCCATGCATTCAGCAGAATATTCTCTATTAATCTGCTCTACGACTGAGCATCTTGTTTTTATCAAAGTTCTCTCAAGTAAAAAGTTCCAGCCCAAGCATAAAAACAGGGATCGATACGTATAAGAATAAGCAGAGCGGGTTGTTGTTGGTGCAGCTCTGGGTCCGTGACAGCGTACCTTGTCGTGGTAGGCGGTGATGAGCCACAGCTCCAGGTCCAGGTTGTTGTTCCTCTTCTCCACACCGATGAAGTGGAGGATGTTGTCGTGCTTCATGCCGCTCACGCTGTAGATCTCGTACTCGTTCTGCCAAGACAGCTTGTCCTACACGGAGCACAGAGACAGAAGCAGGTGTTATTTCTGTTATCAGGACGGACAATTTACTACAGCAGCTTTTTTGGCTTCATGAGGACGTATTCTCTGTAATGAAAGCTGATGAAAGACAAGTCGGGTATTTTTAAACCTTACTTATTACACTTTCTGGAGATTGCTTCAGCAAGCAGCTGCAGGTCCAGCTGTAGCTGTAATGTAATCTTCAGAGTCAAAGTTTATCCACTTTAAGAGTTTCTGTGATAACTGCAGGCTCAGATTGTTCTCAAAGCAAGGAGAAAACCTGGAAATCAGCAATGTTACCATCAAGATCTCAAAACCACATTTCAAAGGTCTTGGTCGATTTTCTGTCTATTATTCCTGACTATTCCTAATTTAAAACATTTACTATTCCCACACTGATTGTTCTGTTATCTGGCAAATCTTTTCCAGGTTCTTATGTGTCAAACACCTGCAAAAACTCTGACATCTGTCCATTTTATTTCAGTCAGAAAAACCTCTGAACACTTTCTTTTGGCCTCATTCACCGGAGAAATAAACATCCTGACCTCTTCACAGTCTTGTGTTGCAAGGCCGTGTTGCTCCTACATTCACAATTTGTGTTTTATGGAGATTTTGCACAGATTTGAGGTCTGAAACGCACCTGAATGGGGAAGATCTTCACCGCCACGTAATCGTTGAGCAGCTGAGCCTTCCACACGCACCCGAAGCGCCCCCTGGCTTTCACCTCGATCAGCTGCAGAGGCTTGTGTCCTAGAACGGGAGACGGGGGTGAGGGTCCGGGGTCCTGCAGAGGGGGGAGAGAAAACAACACAGAGAGAGGACAGTGTTATTTTTCCCCCCTTTTTTTTTTTTTTTTTTTTTGCCGGGCATTAAAATAGCATTGGCTTAGAGTGAAGGTGACCGGGCTGTTTGGCTCAGCGACAGCGTGCCTGAGGAGCTTAGACCAGCAGAATCACGATCATCTTCACATCTTCAATCACGACTTACAAATTACTTTTAGAGACTCTCTTTTATGTGATGATGCCTTCATAATATTTTTGCCAAAAAGCTGTTTTTAGCCTCGTTTATATTTGATGCTGTGTTGCATCACTGCTTTCCTTTTTAACTGGCTTTGTTTGCTTGGTGGGTCTGTTGTTTGCTTTATTCGATTGTTAAAGCACTTTGGAAAGTTTAGGAAGTGCTGCATGTTTAATATTGTTATTACTGTGTCGGTTTTTGGCAGAGACGGCACAGCATAGCAAGCAGGGTTTTAGATTAAATCATTAGAAATTCAATTAAACTTCCAGGGCTGCACTTGCTCGGGGGTTTTACAGAAGTGGGACTTTCACTGGAAGGTTGCCAGTTTGAATCCAGTGAGCTGCTGAGGGAAAAAAAAGAAAAAAGGATGTGTTGCAAAGTAAAGAACTGGTGGTGAAGATGTCGTGTGTAACCCTGGCAGGTCAAACTTCATGCGTGTGCTGTGTGCTCATGCCAATCCCATATAAACAAAAGAGGAAGCGAGGAAGGCGAGCGTTCCAAATCTAAAGTAGGTTAAACACAGCTGGTGATCAGGATTAAGCTGATCACTTTCACATGTGACTTCACAGGGAAGGACAGAGGCTGAGCGAGGATAGAAAGACCCAGAGAGAGAGCGAGAGAGAGAAGAAGGTTAAACAGAAGCATGCAGTGAACGAGGGAGTCACATTTCCAGAAAGGATAAAAGGTGGAGGAGAAAGACGAGCACATGACGGATGGCCTTTGATGAAACCAGATATGCTGCTGTAAAATCCTCGTCTTTACCTCCATGACTCTGCTGTCAGGGGGAAAAAAAAGGGAGACGCATTCCCCTCCGCAACACCGGAGATGTTCATGTTTCTACTTGAACTGAAGGCTTACACGGTGCTTGATAAGCCGGAGCAAGTTTCAGGACCCTGAGGCCCACAGGATCCACTCACTCTCCAAACAATATATCAAAAGCTTTCGTCGATTTCAGGTTCAAACTTCTCGTTGAATGACCTCGCTTTGAGGTGCAAGGCATGGCGTTTAATGTGGAAGTGTATCTACATTTTTGGTTCACTCTGAGGTAAATAACGGCGATTTCCAGGGTGAAAAAAGAGCCAAAGCGATGCTACGGGGCAGAGCCAGGAAGCGTTTAACAGCCAAGTGATAAAAACAGGAAGAAGTGGCTTCACTTTCACCACCTGTCCTGACAAGACGGCTGCAGAAGCAAAGTGCAGATCATTCACTCACATTTCTGGCTTTGATTTAATCAACTTCTTGTGTAATTAACGGTTTCACACTCGTAGGATATTCTTTTTTTGTAACCATGACACAGTAGCCTTTGTAAACTCCACATCTTATATCATCTGTTTGACTTTCTGCAGGAAGAAGGAATGTTTTGTGTTTGCAGAAACTCTGCACCAAAGGGTTTGTTTGTCAGTGAGTGATTGCATACGAACATGCTAACCCTGGGTTGTAAACACAGTGAGCATTAAACCTGCTGTACAAAAGAATGTTTGCACTGATATTTAGAGCATTAATGCAGGCTTAAGTTAGCTTAAACCTCAAAGTGAAGCCTTGCAAACATTGCAAAGACTCGCTGCCTCGTTAATTCCTGTTTTATTGTGTGTTATCTTCTTCCCTCGATGACCGAACTACTCGGGTTGTTTCAGAACACATAAGTAAAAGAATAAACTTCTGCACACTGAGCATGGTGTCTCGGTGAGAGAGGGGTTCGCAGGATTGGAGTGGGAACTCGGGTGTTTACTTGAAGTCTTTTCCCTCTAGCACAGAGCTGTGAGGCAGACCTGCTGTCTCCACACGCTGCTTTCACACCGAAATTCAGCCAAACGACGGGGAAAATTACCCACGATGGTTCTGAGGTTGGATTACAGAGCGGCCCAAACGGCCTCCAGTTGGCACCTTGAGAAACATCTTTGAAAAGCACATTGTAGGAACCAAAATAACGGACATTAGGTTTCACAGGATTGTCTCCCTGCATCTGTTCAGTGCATTTCTGAAACCTGGGGATGAGGAGGACGCTCGGATAGAAAATGTGCATGTTTCAGGAGCAAAGTCCCAGCTCTCCTCCATCTTTGCCTCGTTTCTGAAATTCCTGTCACTCTTCCGGGCTCTGCCTGACGAGAAGATCCAGCCCGGCTCGGCTCGGCCTCCCTCGGGAGTCACCTGATCCCTTGTCCGATCACAGGGCGCCGTGGCCTCAAACGGGGGCGCATTACACTTCGTCAGCAGACCACAGGAAACAGGAAAACAGAAACTGCTGCTTCACGCCGTTCTTCCCAACCCTCAACCGTCTCCCGTTGCCTAATCGGGTTACACCTTCATTAAAAAACGTCAGAACGGGTCTTTAAAGCTGGTTTGGTTTCTCGTGATATGCTGTTTAACTTCTCGTCATTACGGGTCACAGAACGTTGTTGATACGACCACAAAATTTCACATCTTTCCAAACACTCAGACTTGTTGTTGTGACCTTAAAGGGCTTCGTTCTACATCTTTAAGATGTCTGCAGCTCTTCTTCTTCTTCTTCTACTCTGATAAATTCCAGCCAAAGCACATTTACTCAGGCTTCTGCTCCTCTCCTACTTAAGTAATTTACACTCCCTGACTTGAAACATGTTCCAGGTAAGTGGCAATTCTCCTACTTATGCAAAATGTATCTGCTCTCCTCCTCAGTCTGCTTTTAAGATGGAAAATCAGGCTGCACTTTCAGTTTGAAACACTCCTGCTCTGTCTCCCTGCACACACACAGGAAACACGGTGAGCCATAGGTCTGAGCAGATACCGTTCTGGAAACTGGGTCACATTACACACAATGCGTTACATAAACATTTAAAGGTGGACATTCATACAAAAAAAGAGGGCTGCATTCGGAGCCGTGTTGGCTTTTTTCCACCATGCACAATACATTTCCAGGAGGGAGCAACAAAGAAATCCATCCATGCAACAAACCGAGCAGAGAAAATAAAATAACAGACAGAAATGTGTTACGATGCTGTTGAAAAAGCATAAAAAGAACAAAATGGTGGTCTGGGATTGAAGTGGAGGATTCATTCCAAGCTCTGAACCCAAAAAGGGGAGAAAACTGACAGTGTTTCAACTTCAATTGAACTGCTCTTACCTCCACCATAATGTGAAAGGCGTGCTTGTTGAAAAGGAACATAAGAAGCAAACAGAGAAATTATTGTCTGTCAGTTAGTGGATGAAAAAGAGGCAGATAAAAGGCAGAGATGACGGCTCGTCCCTGAGCAACCTTTTGTTCTCCCTCGCTCTCACTCCAGACCAGAGGAAGGGGAAGCTATGGTTCAGGGCACATGGAGGGTTACAGGTCTGGATTATAGAGGTGTTAATAAGCAAGATGACACATTTTCAGGAGCGCAAAATGAGACAGCAACAGAAGATGGATTGAAAAATGTTTGAATGGAACAAAAAAAAATGTTCCTGGATCACAGAGAAAGCAAACAAACAGAAATTTAGAGTTCAGAGCGAAAGCCCCTTGATGACAAACGCATAAAAGTGTTCCCACAAAGACACAGAAATGTTGGGTAAAGACAGCGAGTGAAAGGAGATTAACCGAGCGCTCAGACTGTGAAAAATCAGACACAAAAATGTTCTCAACACGAGTGGGATAATGTCTTTCTTCAGACGGAAACAAAATGCTTTTACATTTAACAGGAGAGGCTAGAAACGAGTCTTGTTCAAGTAAAATGATTTGAAAAGAATAAATGCAGGATAATAAGAGTCTCCTTGCCCATTAGGACTTTTTTTGAATACCTTCATCCTGACAAAATAAGAAATAAGAAGCTCAATAATGAAAGGAATGATGAGATTGTGCTCAGAATCAATCGGCACATGGACTGAGATCAGAAATTAAAGGCGAGACTTGTGTTAAAGTGCTGCGTGTGAAAGCTGTGGGTCTGTGTACTCAGACAGAATCAATTCCAGTTGGTCTCCACTTTGCACTGTGGTGTGAATAACGGAGGCCTGGTGGCAAATATGCAGCTCACGATGGACTGTGATTACGACGAAATGACAGTGTGCAGTAAAGTTACTCTGCTGAGGAGAATTCTCTGCATTTCACACTGAATTTAATCCTCTAAAGGGGCGTCAATAAAGTATTAGAGCAGGAAAATCAAACGTGCTTTGAATGTGATAAACCCCTTTCCACTTTTATGAAGTCCTCCCCCACTTCTTCTCTCCTGGACTAATGTAAAGCTCACGACTTTGTGTGAAAGTACAGCAGGAGGCTCTCTTTCTTCCTCGAGAGCCTCTCCTCGTAAAATTAAAAGAACAGAGCTGTGGTAATGGATCTGTTAATGATCATTAAGTGGGAACAATTACTTGTGCATCATGAAGACTGCATGTTTCATTACCTTGGACAGAAAATAACGGCTGCAGCTTAATGTAGTTTTTCCTCTGACCAACTTTGGGATCATTTCCTGCAAAGGAAATCATACAGCGTGAAGTTTTCTACAGCTGTGCTTCTAAATTTGGTAATGGAGACTCTTTAGAGGATTACTTTCTGAATCAAAAACAGAAAATAGAAGAGGAATCAGAAGTCCTCATTGTGCATGTGTCACATCTTTGTCTCTGCTCTCCTCAGACTGCAGCCTCTCGTTCCTGTCATAATCACATTCCTCCTTTTAATTAGAGGTTTAGATTAAATGTGTGCAGTGTGATGCAGAGCTCGGCCCATTATAAAAGACGCAGCACTGCAGTCGGCTCCACTTTCGCTCGGCAGCAGTGAGAAAATGGTCCATTACTACCAACACCTGTGATGAACAACTCCAATAACTTCCTGTACACTCAGCATGCTTTAAAAGCTGTGCAGCAACAGGTGAGACCAATCTGTTAGTGTCACATTAAAAATACATGACTAAGTAGCGTGCATTATGTGCTGATGAATGCAGCACAGTATAGAAACAAGCATGATGAAGCATTCAAGGTTGGACGTACTGTAAAAGATGGATTTGAAGTGTCACTGCATACTTTCAGAACTTTAAACCTGCGTCTTTATTTTCTGTGCAAGAAATGTTTTGGACTTTTTCCAAAAAGAGAGCTCATTCTTCGACTCTGACAGGCCAATGTTGTGTTTTAAAAACTTCTGACAACATTACAAAAGGATGCGTTCAGAGGCAGAACTTTTTAATCAAGGTAAGATCCTGTTTTGAAAGCAGAAAGACCCGTCACATCGCTCGTAGTTTGAACAAAGGATGACAATACTCGTGTTTTTAGTGTCTGCGGTCTGATTTAAGGTGTTTTATTAGTGATGCTTTCACACCATGCGTCCTTTCTAACAGCTTATTTTCACATGTCAGATATCGTTTCAAGCAGAATAACTCCTGTAATGTGTATTTTATAAATATAGGTGTGATTACATCAGGCAGGTGTTGCATGGCATGTGTTGAGCGTGTTTTTTACTCTGCTCGAAGCACTCCTCCGTGACTCTGTGAGTGAGCTGTTTGAGTGATTTTCAGGAGTCACCTCTGCTTTTTTAATGCAGCCTGTGGTGCAACACAAAAACACATTCCTCAACAACAACAACATGGAGAAGAAGAAGAGAGAAATAAATCTCTCCACATCTCCCTCCTGCTGCATCTATCTCTCAGCTCTCGATGGGATTCCTCCATCTCCTATATTGAAAAACCTGCTTTAATCAAGCACCGAACAAGCTGCAGAAGTCACAGTAAATGTGATGTGTTTCAGATGAGTTTGTTTTCGCCTCCTTCACGTAGCAGCCGGGTGGGGTTTACTGCATTAGCTCCTTACAAAAAAGGATATGAGCTGACTTTTAAATACATTCCTGTACGCGTGACCTCCTTTCCATCTCCCGTCCTTGTACACCTACTCATTCATGCGCTAATACACTCCTGCGAGAGAACACACATCCAGCATGACTTCATTTGTTCCATCTCAGCTATTTCATTTCATTTTCTACCCCTTGTGATTTTATGAATATTTCAGCTGTTTGTTTTTTTCCACTGTGTCATCCTTCGTTATCTGATCCTCCTGTTTGTGTTTTCTGCACTTTATTTATTCATTCATAAAATCTTTCCAGGTAAGATATTTCCTCGCCGTGCAGCTTCTTCCTGAGCACATTAGCATTTGTTTCCTGACTGTATTGTATCACTGTCTCTTTATCTTCTCTTTCTATGCTTTAGCACTGTGCAAATACAATAACTTAGCTGAGAGAATTGCATGTCTCTGTTCACTCTCCTCCCACGCGCTCCCCTCCCACCTACCCAACCACCCACCACCATCCATCCTCTGAGGCAGAGCTCTGAGCGCCTCTGTGTTTAGTTTTGTTTGCCTATATAAAGCCTCATCAATAATGCAGAGGCCCCTGACTCCTCTTCCATACTGTGGAGGCTCTGCATGGGTTTTCTTTTTCCCCTGCTGCCGAGCAGCAGAGAGTATACGCTCGCTCTTCAGCTCCAACTGCCTCAGACACGGAGGAAAAAACTGTGTGAATCAGGATTTTAGAGATGCAGAATACAGAAATGAAGATCTGGAAGTGTTAGAAAGGCTTACACAGATGATGAAACTCACATAAAAGTGAAGAACAGGTCACTAATTAGCTAACAACTGATGTAGAATAAGCAAGGAGGGATGAAAGGTGAACAAGTGCAGAAGAATTATTACGATCTGCACCAAAAATTCAAGATTTTAAAGATTCATCTGAAGATTTTGTGGATTTAAAAGCAACACGAAGCCTCCAAATCACAATCCTCTACAGACGCTTTGAAAGCGAGTCTAAGAAACGACTATGAATGGAGCTGAAGGAGAGTTGAAAAGAGAAGGCAGAGCACAAGCTTCTTGTGCAAACTCCAGCCTGCTTGAGGAACTAAGATCATTGACTAATGCAGATAAAAAAGGAAATAAAATCTCCTGAATCAGACTGAGCTGAGTCTGAGCAATAAACTCTTTGAGATTCTTAACCTTGCTGCTCGAGCAGTCTCCGCACGCTGCATTTTAAAGAGGCGCTTTTGGACCGTTTGTCATTTCTTTGTTTGTTTCTAAGCTTCTGATCCATGCAGGATGAACCGGCCCGTTTTACATTTCTCCTTTGTTTGCAATTAACAGATGAAATGGGATGCAGAGGCCACCGCGGCTGAACAGACAAAAAGAGAAACTCTAACTGCTTCAACAGCAACTTTGAAGAAAGGGGACACCACTGTCCCCGCTGCCACTTTGATTGACAGGTGACCTCTGGAGCACAGTACAGTGATGAGTGTTAGGGAGCAAAGATGAGGACACAGGAGCGCTCAGGAAGTGCTCGTTTCTAACCTCGGGGGGACTTACATGTGTGGGGACCAGGGCGGCCGGGTACGCCAGTTTGTGATGCCTCCACATCCAGAAGGAGAAGAGGACGACGGCGGCCAGGCCGATGATGGGAACCAGGGAGTAGAGCAGAGTGCTGAAGAGCTGGGGCTTCTGGGAAAAGGGGTTGGAGGTGGCTGTGGGGGGAGAAGAGGTCGAAAATTAACAAAACAGGCTCAGAAGAGAAAAATTCAAACTATATAAAGAAAAAAAGGAGAAGTTAAAGTGAATATCATGCCTGATTTCCCTGACTTTGTGCAACATCATCTGTAAGTGCTGCAGCAACTGTGCTCACAGCTTACTGCCACTGTGCTTTGGGATCATATCATTGCACGCACACACACTCACACTGGAACACACACTCACACACACACACACACAGCAGGATTAGCAAATCCATCTCGTGACATAACGTAATC
Organism: Thalassoma bifasciatum; assembly: GCA_008086565.1. Classification (NCBI taxonomy): domain Eukaryota; kingdom Metazoa; phylum Chordata; class Actinopteri; order Labriformes; family Labridae; genus Thalassoma; species Thalassoma bifasciatum. The sequence goes on from RPOG01000450.1 coordinate 90,952, forward strand.
CGCCTGCCAAAAATAACAGAGCTCTGAACTGTGTCCGACCCCCGCAGGAGGCGCTGGGTGACGCCTGCTGGCTCAGCCTGTCCTCCCCATCACAAGGTGTGACAGTCTGATTCGGCAGTGCTGTCAAAGCACCAAACGCCCCGGACGCAGACCGCGGGGGGCCGCCGGGGTTTGCACCAGCTGCATCATGGGACTCTCGGGGTGTTTTTTTTTTTCTTTGCAGGGAGTCTGCAGGTTTTTAAGGGAATGCAAAGAGACAACTGAGCTGTGACGTGATGGGGGCAAGGACGGGAGAGCTGCTAGCACTGAGCTAACTCTTAAACATCATTTGGACGTGAGCCCGCTATAAATTAAACCATCTTAAGTAAACGAAATGCATTAGCAGCAATAAACGAATCAGTATGTGCTTACACTTAAAGCAGCTGTTCAGAACGGGGAGCTTAGTTATGGAATCAAATGCGACGTAATCAAAGCATCAGATGCAAATATACTAATGATTTCTGTTTTAATTTGCAACATTAACTTCATTTCGTCGAGGTTAGAGCAGTTCCACGTCGACCCTAGAGTGTGTTTGGCTACCTGAAACGCTTTTTGACACCTGGAAGCTCAGTAGCTGGCAAATATCCAGAACACAAGTACCTTACATCACACACTTTGTCAAGGGCTGTGTCCTCAAAGTACAACAAGGATAATGTGTTCATGTTCAGCAGCGGAGAAAAAAAGTTAAACATACATTAAGCTTCTTAACTGCTGCTGGTATTTTAAACATAATTAAGAGAAAGAGAAGAAGAATATGACAAACAAAGAAGTTTAAGGAAGAGGAAGTACGAGGGGAAAGAAAACCGTACTTTGACACTCAAAGAAAACATCTCTTGGCACATCTATAATCCAAATCTGACGCAAATATTCAGAGGAACATATCCGTGTGTGTGTGTGAGAACATGTTGGACTGTACATACTGTAGGCGGTCGAATGGTGCGGGTCACTCTGTGGGGGCGCTTCTGGAGCGTACAGGAACTTCTCGTTGCACATGTTGCCTTCACAGCAGCAGAAGAAGACATCGGGGCTCTCCTTCCTCTCCACGCACTCGTTACTGCAGAGGACAGGCAGGTGGAAATCAGGAAACCAGGAGCACACACTGAATAAAACCTCTCCTGCAAACATGGACGCAGTTTATGAACCTCATCAAGCGAGGAACACTTATATAAATGAAGCACTCACTGCAGAAGATGTATTTCCACCACTTACACACATACACACACTCCTCTCCTTCCTTTCTATACCCCCTCTGCTGCAGGAGATGTGAAGGAAAAACATTTATAAAATAACTCCCACACATCACCAATACACACGCGTGCAAACAAACACACATGTGCGCCAACAATCACACACACACACACACACACACACACGGAGCCTTCACACTCGCACAGTCATCAGATAAAAGCCAAAGGAAGTGGCAGCCGCCCTCGACTTGCTCTGGACTCTCCAGGGAGGCGAGGCGGCGCCGTCTGAGCAGAGGTACCCAAACTGTGAGGGCTGCAGAATCTACAGCAACTTTATCACTCAGGAATCAAAGACAAACAGGAGCAGAACCGGCTCAAACCAGCGAGAGGGGACTATGATAAAACCATCTATTAAGTGTTTTTGAATCTATTCACTCCAGCTTTGCTTCATGGTGCCAGCTTTGTCCTGAGTGGGGCTGGAAATTAATCAACAGCATGTTTTAGCAAGGACTTGTGCCTTGATTGAAAGTGCAAAGAGGTTCGTTTGCTCTTGCTGCAGAGGCGGATGAATATATGGGCTGGCTTTGAAAAGTTTTGGATAGACCTAACGACCTTTGTAGAAAAAAATCAAGAGTGGTGTTTGAATGTTTGTGTGAGAAGAGACAAGGGCTGGGCAATTAATTTGCAGATTAGATTGAACCACAAAATGTCTTGTTGCAATATTTGAATCACAGACAGTGCGTTATTTCTATAACCTGAAATGTGTCAAAGTATTATTTACATTTTTTTGCAGCAGATGCTTTCTGATCTACACCAGAGTTACTCAACCCTGCTCAACTTAAGAGACAAAAAGTTGAAAACAACCTTTACAAAAGAAACAATCTAAGTGGAAAAAAGAGGCAAAAACAGCAGCAGAGGGAAGCAATAAAAAAAAAGAAGTTTAAGGGGGCAAAAATTGCCACAGGGCAACAAAAAATTGGTAAGAAAATCCTGGAAAATACTCAGAGAGTTGCAAAAAATGGGCCAAAAGTGGCAAAAAAAAGAGTGTAAAGTGACTAAATTGGACTACAGACAGTCTTAAGTTGCACTCGTGGGTTGCTGTTTTGCCGTAAATAATGACACTGTTCATTTCTTTCAACGTGTTTGAAAAACGTTAGATAGGGAACCTAGAAATAGTTGCACAAACAATGGGAATTAGATAATTATTGCAAATCGTTCATCCCTGGAAGCATTAATGTTTTAAGAATGTATGTGGTCCTGTTTCTCACGCACCTGTCGTAGCAGTTGACGTCGTCCAGCCAGCAGCCCTGCTTGACGATCTCGATGGCGCCGGACACGTTCTTCCAGGTGGCGAAGCAGTGCCGCCGCTTGTCTTTCTCGCCGTAGCAGGGCTCTATGCCGCTGCGGTTGGTGCGCTCTTTCTCCCAGCTGGAGTTGTAGAAGGCGCACTCCTGCGTCTCTGAGCGTCCCAGGATGGCGCCTGGAGAGGACAAAAAAAAAAACAGGACATTACTTCACATTTCCTTTCAAATTGAAGAGAAAAATCAATGCATTGTTGACTTCACTGCAGGGGGAAAATTACAGCTTCTTTTTCAAATACGTTTTCAGATAAACCTTCAAAATCTCGTAAAAGCAGCTTCTGAATTTGGGGATTTACAAGCCACTGAGGCGAGGAGATGAAAGTGATTTTCCTCCAAGAGATCATTTATTTTGTATCAATAACTGGTGGAAGGACACGTCTTTACAGGCTCAGAGTGTGAAATAAAGTAAAGAGCCAAACATTTAGGGATGGGAAAATCCACTTCTCAGGTTGGAGAGTCAATAAAGTGAAGAAAAGTGAGAGCTTTTCAAACACCAACACGAGAAACCAGCCGGGCATGACTGAGAGAGAGAAAAGCAGAAAATCCTGTTCACAAGCCAGCCAATAGTTTCCCTCCCCGCCAAAATAAAAGGGACTCTGATTTCCAGGCGGCAGCTTTTTCGCAAACCGATATCCAGAGGAAAACTCTGCATGACAGCTTGTCAGTTTAGCATTGCTGCCGCCGCCTCTCATCACCTGTCAGAGAGTTAGTCCACTTTCGACTGCTGACGAGACTGAAGAGCGGCGGCCTCGCGTTTGTTTTCTTCCCTGGTGATGAAACCAAACAGCCCAGACTCACAGGATTCACTTCCTACGTAACTCAAACTCTTATTATCCCTGCTTTTATTAAGGTGACTTTATTTATTTTTCACTCAGAAGAGACGGCAGAAACTCACACTTCAACAGCCAGCTTCCTCCTCCCTTTTTCTTTTTTTTTCTGAAACTATTACTTAACTTGTTTGTGTGAAAAACACATCATCACGCCCGGGAAAGAGAAGGCGTGTGCGCGTGTCAAAAGGTTATCGACTTCCTCAAGCGCTCAGTGTTAGTCAGAAAAGTTCGCCTTTACGCACTGCTCTTGTTTCCTGCCGTCCTCATAATGAATGCATGGAGTAATTTCATTCAATATGTGGAAATGGGGTCAGGTTTATCTACTCTCTTTTGAGTCCCCTCTGAATGCTGTTCCTTTTGTGAAGTGTTAAACTGTTTTTTTTTGTTGTTGTTGTGTTAAAAAGCCTCTCAGGCAGATGTAACTAGGCTATTAGCAGAGCATACTGCACAAAAAGCCTCTTATTTATTTGTTTATTAGTTAAAATTCATCTCTCTTTCTATTCTTCCCTCCTCCAAACATTTGCAATCCTGCGAACCTTGCCTCTTTTATTTATTGTCACTTTTAATGCACCAAAACGCTGTGTAATTCAGAGGAGAGTGCAGGGCAAATAAAGAATAATGCTCCAATTTAAATGATGATTATCCACTCTCCTCCTGCCAGGAAAATTAAGTCACAAAGGAGGAGTGTGTCCTGCACCTCCCTGACCGCATTCACTCCAGTCTCAGCAGAAACTTCCAGAAATTGGGGCTCAGTTTGCATAATGGAGATCATGTATTTTTCAGTAAAATGGCTGCTTATGTAGAGCTAGTTAATACCGAAAAGCGTCAGCTCTTTAAAAAAAAACAGCTGTGGAAAGACAAGCAGGCGAGGTCACTTTAGCATATCTATTCGACAAAATCCAAAACTAACATGCATGATTCAAAAAACCTGCGGAAACAAAAAAACAGGAGAAACCGCGAGGTGTATCACATCACAGCTCAGGAATAAATAAAGTTGCTTAAACGCCAAGGGGTAGGTGACATCACTTTCTGTGTGGTTCATGTGGTTAAAAACCCTCAAAGCAAACATATCACATTCTCCATTTCTTAATTGTTCTCTTCGTTAGATAAGCAAAGTTATTTTCTCTGCAAGATCTTGAAGGGAAAATGTTTTTTTTCCATAACAGAGACGAGCCAAAATACCTTTCAGCAATACGCATCTGCAGCAGAACAAAGTGTGACAAAGCGATGTTGAGGAAGGCACTCTGAGAGAAATAATGCAAACATTGTTTACTTCACTGAAATCAAGGACTTGGTAAAAGCCTTCAGATGTCCCATCATGCCTTTCAGGTGTTGTTCGCCTCCAGTCGAGGTAAGAAAATAAAGATGTTTTGCTGTGACCGGTGATGAATGATTATATTTTTCAACCGCAGATCAGCTCCAGGCTCCAAAAGATAAGGAATCAGGTTTGATGTTTTTCTTGGCCGCTCTCCTTAGATAACCTTCTTTCTGTGGTGTGATTCTGCATCCCATGATGGATGTCAGAGGATTCTGGGTAAAGATGAGCTGTCTGTGTGTATTTAATTTATCCCTCCGGCCCTTTCTGCATGCGTTGTATGGCGTACGGCTCTGGTTGTCTTCATTTCACTGGCGCTGGATGGGCACGAAGGCGTCCGTCCCTTCCTCAACCCTCGCGGGAGCTGAAGGCGATAATTACAAAAAGGCATGCAGAGGTAAAGCTGGAGGTTAGCTCATTAGCTGATTCGAGGGTAACAACATTAGCCATGCTGGCGCCGATCCCCATGGACGCTGCATGGACGCCGCTTGTTGCATATATATTTTGATTTTACCCAGACTGATTTACAATGAACGCAGCAGACAGAGGAGCCTGAGTTCCTACATCAACTTTGCAACAAGCGACTCATAATAATGAGCGTGTGGCTCACAGAAAGAGGGAAACAAATACGGTGGAAGTGATGCATGATTGATACCGAAAGATGAAGGTGAAAATGACACAAATTATCAGAGAAATCTTGAAATCTGACGACTTACTTCTTATTGATCTGTTGATCTTTTTTAGGTGAGCTGGTCCCTGAAATATGACATCAATGCAAATATTATCTGCACTAAACTACTTTGTGTCTCGTGACAGTTTGATGTGAGCTCCTGCTCTTTGAGAGTCTTGGGGTCATGACCCCACCTGGGATCCAAGGGTACCCTAATATGTCTAGTAATTTATATAAAAAAAACGAAACTGATTAAAACATTTTCTCCAGTAATTATTGTACTTTTTAAAACTAAAACCAACACACTGAACACCTGTATTTTATATTTTAGTATTTTGTTAGCATCCGTTTAAAACTGCATTTTCCATCTAAACCTACTCCCACTTTTTCTTTTTTTAATTTTGTTGTTTTTTTATTATTTTTATTGTGTATTTCTGTTTTTAGTGTGGTGTGAAATGTCCTTGGGTGTTGAAAAGGGGCTTTTCAGTGAAAACGAAGTAATAAAGCTTTTTACTGGGTTTGATATTTTTAGCATTTTAAGCAGTAGACTAATTTTACAGTGCACTTCTGATCTTTGTGCTGTTTGTTTCTTGTGTTTTACATTGTTTACTGCTCTGTGTACCTTTAATTGTCCCTTGGGGGATAAATATCCAGATTAGGGAACACAATAAAGAAAAAACTTATTACAGAAATAAAATGTTTCTAGGAAATTTGTGAGGTCACAGCCCCTGCTTTAAGGAATATTTTCCTTTACTGTGAGATAAGTTATCACATCATTAATTACAGCTATAGTCACTGATCCAACATGTTTTCAGAGGCACACACACTCTGCTCCTCCCTTTACGTCAAAGCTCTGATTGTTTGGATAAAAAGCTCAGCCACGAAGGCAAACTTTACCTAACCCAAAGTGACACTCGACTAATGTATTTCTGAGAGTAAAAGCAAGACTTAGAGCTGTTCTTTTTTCTGTTCTTTTGCCAAGGCAAGCTGCAACAGCTCATCAGCTCCATTGATAACGCCTCCCCTCAGGTATTACTGTGTGAGAAACAAGCTGCCAGCCCTGTGAAACGCAAAGGCAGCCCTGCGTTGTAAATACAGCCGTTGAGAGCACAAATCAATCACTCCTCTGAATCGAGGCGACTGCCTATAGAGCCGTGTGCCAAAGGTGGGCAAAGAGCTGCGTGGCAGTATGGCGGATATGAAGGATAGAAAGCAGAGAAATCAATCTTCTGACTAAGTCTCTGCTCAGAGTTCACTAAAGCGGATAATGTCACCAAGTGCAGAGCCTACACGGAGCAATTGTGCGAGGACATACAATAGGGCTTCCACCCACGAGCACACATCCAGGCAATAAAGAGAGAGGAGCTCTTTGTCTAAGGAAATATTTCACGCATGGAAATGTCAAACATGAGTGGCACAGGCTCGCTTTGTTTGCAGTAACAAGGTTGGTGCTGAGAGAGATCGCGCAAGAAATACAGTGTTTGGATGAATGTGGCGGCATGTTGTTCGAGCAAGGTCATTCTCTCCGTAATGATGCTTGTAACATATATTTAATTCATAACGCGCTAAAAGGAAAGTTTCACACAGCGTGGATGCTGAAGAATGGAAAGAAATGAAACAAAAGTGAGAGAAAAGAGGGGAAATAAAGAGCTGAACGCGGTTAAATCTTAATCAGCATGTCTTGTTAATTAAAAATAATGTGAGACCCAGTGGAAGGTCAGCTCACTTGGGGCTAAATTAGCAAAGAAAGAAGTGTTTGAACAATATATGCCTTCATGCTTCAGCTGTGAGAAACTCCAACAATGCAGCGAAGAGTTTTTGTGATGTTTAATTGATCACCCAGCGAGCAGAAAGGGAATCTTTGTCCTTTAAGATGAATGTTTGCTCACAAGGGGCACACCCCATCAGTCAAATCACTACAACACCTTAAAGCTTTCCCTCCTTTTACACTTTCCTTTCTTCTCTTGAATAAAAATGGACCACATAACATTTTATAGAGGCTCCTTTCTCTCTCTCTCTTCCAGTCATACAGGAGATTTATCAAGGTTAACCGTGACCTATTTAGAGGCGGACATTTCTGCAACGCCTTCCACTGCAAAACGTCTGAAAACACCCGACCCATTTCTCAATCCACCGGGGTTTTTATTCTGCTTTCACCCCTTCCAGCAGCCTGTTGCCTCTGAAAATCCACTCTGACATTTTTACATTTTTACATTTCAGGCATCACGCTAATGCTCTTTCCACGTCGATTCGCAGGAAACTCAAAGAAACAGCCTGGAAAAGGTTCAAGATGTTCCTGCAGCCACAGAGCGATCAGATAAAGCAATTAGGCGGGAGTTTTAAAGAACAATTAGGCTGCAAACAGGAGATGTAATTCTGCAGAGATGATGTAATATGAAGATGGAAAGGGTTGTTAGTTTGGAAGAGATGCTGCGACAGAAGGAAATGACTGATTATCTGCAGCTGGTGCTGAAAACTCGATCTTTTGTGTGACAGCCAAGGAGGTCACGCTAGGTAGAGTCAATTCAGAGCAGCTGAATCTGAGAGTTACAGTGGGAGGCCGTGACACGGCGAGCACGACGAGAGGGCGAAGCTTTCCTCTTTGATAGCGAGATGCACCGTGATAGACCTGAAGGCTGACAGCCAACTCGCTGCTGGCCTCAATTCACCTGAGGCTTCAAAAGGAAACTGTATCCAGAGAATTGATTCAAGCTTTCAGAGATTAAATGTTCAAAAAAATGATGTGTGGAGAGAAGATTTGCAGCAATGCTATGGATATTTCACAAAATCAAAGCTAGTAAATGAGATACGCCAGCTCAGACAGGTTGCTTTTAGGATGCATTCAGATAGAAAGACGTGTTGGTTTGAAGAATCAATGAAATCATTTTCCTCAAATGTTAAACAAGAGCTGAAGAGCGAAAAGACTTTGCATCCTTGGTCTGTCCTGAGAGCTCAAACTCGTCAAAGCACGCTTGGTTTTGTTCCCAGAGGAGCTAAAAACTTCCTCTCTGAAAGGTTGCGTCACATCCCGAGACTTAAACTTTGTGTTTCAGATGTCTGAATCTTTTCTGAGTTTGTTGTCAATTATCTCCAGAATTGGAGAATGTAACTTTAAGAAATGTATCCTCAAAGCACATCACTTTATGAGACAGTAAGAAGCCTGAGCTGAGTAATGGCTCAAATTCACTTAGTTACTCAAATGACACGCTCTCTCTCTCTCTCTCTCTCCAACACGAGCCAGACTCCCTCAGAGGAAACAAAACTCACAGAGGAGAGCTGCGTTAAATCCTGTGTATTCAAACACATCTCGTTATCAGCTTGAAGGTAGAAGAGCTGCTTCTGCTCTGATGTGCAGCCAGGGCGGTGAGGTGCATGCTGGGTGGGAAATGACCACCAACAACCTGCCAAATGTTGCAGAAAACTTTAACGTAGTCACTTTGGACGGCGGCCAGCTCAAGCCCTGGGGTTTTGTGCTCTTTGCTCTGGAAGGAAAGCGGGCGGGTGAAAGGGAAAAAGTGATTTATCTAAGAATCCTTCAGCAGCATTGTTCCTGTGAGCTTTAACAGTATCGCAAAATAATAACACCTGGCAACGAGGCTGCGTTTAAACCTCACAGCTCTCGACACGTATCATGACATTACATTGATAAATGTTCACTTGGCGTGCCTCCATCACCAGCTGTATTAACACTAAATGATTCAGCTGACTGTATATCACATTAAAGAAAGCTTCAGAGAAAACTGAGAAGGTGTCACGTGTCCGGGTTCACTGACAGGTGATCTCTGCATCATGCAGCAGAAGCTAAAAAGGAGGAAAAAGTGTGTTGAAATCTTAGATATCAGACTCAAAAGCGGTCTGTTGAGGATGTTTTGGCCTGAGAACTGCAGAGGAATCCAGGAACTACTATCTAATTTCCTCTCTGGCTGGTGGCAGAGGCCGTCCATGCAGCACTCTGCTCTGTAGCCTCATAATGAAGTGGCATTTTGGCGGGCCAGGCCTGCACTGAAGTAGGTAAACAACTCATTCATCAAGGCTCTTTTTGTGAGGCTGCCAGGAGTGGGGATTGTTCGTTATGATGGAATTTGTTCTAAGGATCAACTTATCATCTGCGTCCAGTCTTAGATGAAATAGACTCAGGGTGATGTATGGACGTTTGGGGCGCTGGTTTGTGTGGGAATGGGAGGTGAAAACAAATGTGAGCGATGATTTTTTAATAATAGTGATGAATAAAGAAGTGAGACCGAGGTCAGGAGTCAAGCTGATGTCTGCCAGCAATTTGTTCTCACTGCTGGAGCAATTTGACACGACTGCACGACGAATCTGACTGGAGACATGAGGAGGTACGACTTCAGCGTGTGCACATATCAAAAGAAAATATCCTTCTGATTTCCTTACACAAAATAATCTTATTACGATAATTCAGATAGTGAAAATCTAAAATTCAGTGTCTAAGAAAGTTAGAACATAACATAAGATCGATAAAAGGGAGATTTTAAACAGTCAGGCTTTGGGAAAGTTTTGCTACTTTCTGACAATTTTCCAAGTTTTTCTTGCCAATTTTTGTATCTTTATATCCATTTTAGTCACCTTTCACTCTTTTTTTAACTACTTTTGTTCCATTTTTGCTTCTGACTGACTGTTTTCCAAGATTCTTCCCAACATTCTCGCCATTTTTTTTCTGCTCTGTGACCATTTTTCCTCCTTAAACTTCTTTTATTGATCCTTTTTTTGTTTATCTACCATTCAGATTGTTGCACTTGCAAAAGTACTTTTGAAAAGTTTGTCTCTTTAAGTTGAGCAGGATTACTACTGCAACTGCTGCAAAAAATTATCTGATTTTCTGACATATTTGCACCGTTGGTGAATACAATAATCCAAAAGGCCATTTTGTGATTCAATCTGATTTGCGATGAATTGTCCAATCCTAGAAAGAGTGTGAAGGAAAACCTTCAAATAAGCGTCTCTACAATTCTCCCGCAGGCTCAGTAAACTGCTTAGTCACTTTATTTACATCATTCCAACAAACTAATTGGTTTTTTTGACTTCTCTGTGGCCACTGCCGGTTAAAAATTCACATCACCACTTGCCTCCCGGGCTGCTCCCAGCTCTCTGGATTAAGATTTTTATTCTATATATAAAATTTATAGATGCTATCACACACACATTATGCACCACAGGCTTCATGTGAGAGTAGTGGCCGATGGCGAGGTCATCACCTGAGCTTAACTTTCACAGATTCAAGTTGGATAACACGTTAGCCTCGTAGCTCCTGTGATGTGCTGGTAATCATCATACAAAATGATTATAAAGGAGATGAAGATAAGAGCACAGATGGGGTTTGTTCCTTCCATGAGATGATGTATTTCAGGGGGAAATGTATAATTATATTAGTTTCATATTTGCTCCAGCAGGAGTGGTAATCTCATTGCAGCAGCTGAATGAATAGAGAGGTAACAGTGTAGTCTGAGCACAGCCAGACGCTGTTTTACAGTAGACAGGGTTTAGCCCGAGCCCTGCTTTAATGTCCAATCAGATGGTGTCGTGACATGGCAGGGGTGGTCGGGTTGGCTCGGGTGAGCTGGTCACAAAGGCTGCACTCTTTCCACAGGGGCAGGAGGCGGGGGCATGGTGGCGAGCTGGTGGAAAGGGAGGAGGAGGAGGAGGAGGAGGAGGAGGAGGGGGCATTAAAAACCACAGCACTCAGCAACTGAATCCAATCCCTTTAATCCCTGCTGGTATGCCCGAGCGACAAACGCCCATTGGTCTCCGCCTCAATTAGCGCTGATGGAGCCGGTTGCTGGACAGGTCAGGAGGAGGAGGAGGAGGAGGAGGAGGAGAGAGCCAGGGTGGACTGGATCATTTTGTACAAGAAGGACATGCCAGCCTGTGTCGCTCGTGCGTAATGCAGTCAGCCAGAGCATGCTGGAGATTCTTTACAGGACGGGCAATTTCAAACTCCTCATTATCTCTCCTATAAGGATCTGTAAAAAAAAACAAAAAAAAAAAACTCCTCTCTCATCCTCTCTCCGCTCGGATTGTTTGGATTTATTTGAAGGGTGTGTTAAGTGCCACTCGGGCTTAAAGCTGTACGGTGTATTGAGTTTGCAGTGATATTGCAATATCACAAAGCCTGCAGCACGGGCATTTCAATTCATTTTTATAAAACAAGCAATCAATGAAGGGAGAACGGAGGGAGAGAGAGGAGGAGGGAGACTGGCAGACAAGCTATTATATATATGAGGAGATTGGTCCTTTGTGAGTAGAGTCCAGTTCAGTGAGATATATTTCCCATAATCCACTGCTGTAAAGCTATTGAATGTGCCTCAAGCACCCATCGCAAGGTAATGCAGGCTGGCAATAAAACCTTCAGAGAAACAGTATCGCAATTCATATTGCAGCGACCCTTACAGTCAGTGTAATCAAAATACGCTATCATGTTCCCCCCCCTGCAGCTCTGCTTACGCCTGAAAAATCAAAATAGGAGTCTTGGGGAGCTAAAAGTGTATAAAAATACACACTGTGGTCAAGGTTAGCCCACGCAAGATCACAGGCTACTGCTGCAACCGCTGATGTGAGTAGCCAAGAGACCTCCCCATTCTGAGTCATCTCACGTGGCCCCTCCAAGACATGATGTCTGCCGTTCAATTATGTTCTCTGTTTGCACTCACCGGGTTCACATTTGTACAAGACACACCAATAAACGGTGGAAGTCAATAAATCCCCCTCCTCCGTCTTTCATCCACGCAGCCATCAGACGACCTCGCTGACTCCTGCTCTCATCTTTATATTTAGTGTAAACTAATGACGCGTTCCAGTCACACAGCTCCAAAATAAATGTGTATTTTTAATTGGGGTTCAATTTCATGTGCGGTGGGATAAGAATTGTGGCTCCACCTGATGCAGAGGACACCGATGTTATGTTGAGTATCTGCAGGGCTTTTAGGCTTCGGTATCAATACCAACCATGACTCAGTGATTACCAGGAAATTACTGCCATTACAAAACTCCTTCCCATCAATACTTCCCAAAGCATTAAGAGTTTCAAGACTCAACACATCCCCTCTTCACCTTACTGCTAGATCAACACCGAGGTTTAAGCAACAAGTGAGCCACACGTGTCAAAGAGGAAGCAGATTAAAGAGCTTAACCCACAGAGCACGGTTAAAAGACAAACCAGTGACTACAGTGGGATTTTGGATCACTGCAATTTTTTTCTGAATTACAATTTTAAAGGGGATGGTATTTTTATGGCTTGCAGAAAATAAAAACCCAAAATTCAGTGTCTCAGAAAGTTAGGATATTCCATAAGATCAATACAAACGGAGATTTTAAACAGAAATGTCAGGCCTTGGGAAAGTTTTGCAACAATTTTCCAATTTTTTTTAGTCACTTTTCACTCTTTTCTTGCCACCTTTGGATCATTTTTTGCAACTTTCTGACTATTTTCCAAGCTTTCTCCTAACAGTCTCACCAATTTTTGCTGCTTCATGACCATTTCTTCCAACTTGTACTTACTTTTATTGCTACTTCTTGCTGTTTTTGCCGCTTTTAAAGGTAATTTCAGCAATTTGAGTAACGTAGAAAACATCTACAGCAAAAAATATTGTCTCTAGTATTCTGACATATTTCTAGTTAAAGAAACATTGCACTGCTGGGGATTACAATGTTTCTAGAGAACAAACCTTGACTGCTCTTGCAAACCTAGCAGATCAGATTGTTTTGCTGACATAATTAGGTGATCTGCAAACTTAAAGTGGGAAAATAACCACCACTACATTTCTGTTGCACAAAGCATGAATGCTCTTTTATCAAAAAGCGTAAACAAGGATCTTCTAGGAAGGTTTAAATGCTTGTTTTCAAGCAGCTTTGATAAGCATAACATTATTTCAGTCTTCAGCAGCATATCCACTCTGATTTACAAGCTTATTCCTCATTCAATTTCTCTAAATGTGTTATTTGTGTTGCTAACAGGATAATAAATGTCACACCAAAGACCTGTTGATGTTTTTCAGCTCACATGGCTGCATCCTAAGTGACATTTAAGGTTTATTAGATAGTAACGCAAAGTGACAGCGACAATAATGCCAGGATGATGAACCCACATTATCACCAGCGAGCAGTGTTCAACCCGGCCCTGCCGAGTCCCCGAGAACCCATTACCCTTTAGTGGTTCTGGTGATAAGAGGTTACAGCGACCTTCATGACAGTGAGGAATCTTGGCGAGAGATGGACGAAAGCGAGCGAGCGAGGAGGAGGAAGGAGGACGAGAGGAGGAAGGAGAGAGCGTGAAGCAGGCGAGGACTCTTGAGAGAGCCTGAAACAAGAGCATGATGAATGTACAGCTCGCAGTTTTTAATCAAGGATCAAAGCAGGGCCTCTCCGTCTGAGCAGCCAGCCTGTCTAGACTCAAACTCTCCCAAGCACATAAAGCAACATCTGCAGGATGCATTAATTACAGTAAAGGACTGATCTGGACTATTCTCTGGGGCACTGACACTTCAAGTGGCGTGGACTAAAATAAAATAGTCCTGCATGTATTGTATGTCCATATTTCGCCGCCCTGATGCTGCAGAAAGACACGACTCCCCGCTTAAGGTGATGCTGCTTTTTTTCAACCTTCGACTCACCGTCCTCGCGATCATTAGTTTTAATTTGAGTCACTAATGCTTACAGGGACAATTCATCGACTTCCCATTACAGAGGTGCGCTCCGTCTGCATTTACATTTTAGGCTTTTAGCTGATGCTTTTACACGGCATGACTTACAATAAGCTGAGCAGGTAAGCTTCTGCTCAAGGACGTGCTGACAGGATGAATGCCTGTGCCGGATGTTGAACATGTGACCCTGCTGGAAACAGGTTGAACTCTTGTTGGCCCTGCAGACCCACACTGCTGCTGCTACAACAAGATTAAAGAGGGATTCTTCACTACAAAATGTTTTGCATTAAAAAAAATCACAACTAGGGTGCAAGTAACAAGATTTATGCTCTGTAAATATAGCACCATACTCATGATTATGATTTAAGTGAGCGACAGTGTGGCTCCAATTGTTGTCTTCACGTCCACACCTCTGCTTCCTCACAGGAGGTGAGTCTGAATTAAATATGTATGTTATTTTAGGCTCTTCACTGGCTCTACGCTGGGTTATAAAAAGATTCAGAGCCTTCAATGTTTGCAAATAATCCTTTGCATTTCTTTGGCCAGCTTGGTGCATGTAAGATTTATTGCATCAGATGGTGTCAGCCTCAGAAAAGTACACTAAAGTGGCTTTCAAATGATTTCCTCTAATTACTTAACCTCTGTGCTGCTTTCTCCGCTGGATTGTCCTGTGTGGCAACACTCAGCCCAGTGATACCAGGAGCAGGTTGGAACAAATCGCTGCAGCAGGAGAAAATCCCCTCAGCAGCAATTATGGTGTTTGGATGACTTATAATCGTAGTGAAAGTTTAGATAGTCATTAATGTGGCGAGTGTTTCAAGAGGCCTCGGGCCTTTGAGGACCTGTCATAACATTATTGTGTCATTTTTACAAAGGTTACCTTCTTCATATAATGAACATGATTAATCAAGTCAACAGAGGAGGATTTAGTTTCAGCGTAGCTCAGTGACCAAACCAACAATCAGAGATCCTACTGAACTTTACAGAGGTCATCCACACTTGTTTTTCCTTTTCCAAAACCACTGACAAGAAAAGCTGCACAGATTAAGACGACTGCAGGGAAGCAAAATTAGACTAACAAAGGTTTTGTTTGCATGAAAAAGAGAGCTTTGGCTGGGGTCAAGGGTCAACTTATAGGTGCACATGGTTGATAAAACAGGATTAGTAAGATTTAGCTGTATAAAAGTGATGAGTGTTTTATTTATTTCCACCTCTTAACTGTGATATCCTAAATTTCCCTGCCATAAACATGCGAATTCAACTTCTCTTCATCTGTATGAGTGCAACAACAGACTCATTAATCACTATAAGAGCAGCAGAACTGCTCCTGCTGTGTGTTTAGAGGGTTCAACATCCGTCACAGTCTCAATTTAACCAGAGCTACAACCATGTCATAACTTCCTCAGCTCAACCTGCCAATGTGCTGCTTCTGGTTACAATCTCACCTCCACGAGCATAAACTGATGCTTGTTTTTCAAGCTCAGAACGACACACGACCCGTAGAAGGAGGCAGTCGGACTGGCAGGGCCTGATGGGAAAAAGAGGCTACATCTGGACTCCACAAACACACCTGTGCGTTTGGAGCCTGATGCATAATGTAGGAGCTCATATTAGGAAAAGATAGAGGAGGAGCGAGCTGGTTGAACACAGCAGCAGAGGGGCACACGATTAAGACGGAGTCTTTAGTCTCACTTTAAATGGACTGGATGTAGGGATGAGTTACAACCTCATGAACATCAAATGTACCAGACTTCAGTTCTGCCATATTTCCTTTTGCTTTATATGGATTTAATGTTTACGAGCCAGATACCAGATCACAGAGCCTTCGAGCCTCGGCACTTAAATACATGTTATATGCGTCTTTTTTTATTGCTTGCTAAGCTTCATATGAGGAGAGATACTCTGTTTTTACTCAATTGATACACAAGTGATGGTTTTTCAACTTTTACAGAGTAAATAATCAACTCAGCGGGGCAGAGTAAACATTACTTTTAGTCAGCTATTTGGACAGTTTGTTACAGCAGATACTGGAGAGGATGACTCCAAATAACTGGGCTGGAGTTTCTTTTCTCTGCATGGTGTCTGAAGAAGAAAATGTTCTTTTAATAATTAACTGTGTCCAAAAGGTGCTTTTGAACATTGTCTTGTTAAAAAATATTGCAGACATGTTTGTTGGATTCAATCCAAAGAAAGCAGACAAAAACTTTCTTCCATGCTGCCAGAGAGAACAGGTTTTTATCCTCAGCGTGGAAGTCAAAGGTCAGTGTTGACTGGAAATCACCAAATTTACAAACAAACTCAATTCGGCAGCAGGAAGCACTTAGAGTTGACTGAATCCATTGGAAGCCACTCAGCTTTCCCAGCAAAAGTAACTGGTATTTGTTCTTTTAGTCAATGAATCAGACAGCAGAGACCCCGGTCTGATGATAAACTGATTCCAGATAGTTGAGTTTGATGTGTTGCAGAGCTAAAACTGAATCATCAGATCTGTTTTGCTGCTGAGACTTTAAAAAAAAGACCCCAGAGCTGCTCCATCCTCACCATATTGATGTAACCTTACACTGGTGTGCAAGAGGATCAATGTCTGTGAGAAACTGCTGCAGTGTACAAAAAAGGAGGCCAAATGTGAAAGCAGAGCATGAGACGAGACCGACCCATCTATCGGCCCCTGGAGTGAATACATGCAGAGAAGCAAACAGCCATTTTTCTTCCAAATCATCAGCAAAACATGACTTTTACACCGAGGATGACCTCTGCAGCCTGTGGTTGATTGACTGAGTTCCACTTGCATCACATCAGAAAGAGCGAAGGAAGAAGAGGAGGACAGAGCCCTGTTGCTTCAGCTTAGAGACATTAACTCATTGGAGAATATGAGACGGTGATGGGGGTCAAAAAGTCATATGTTGCTAACCATAGAAGATATACAGCTGATATCTTCAGCTTTCAGTCAACACAAACAGCTGTGTGTTTATCTTTAAGGAAGCAGTTGTGTTGATATGCTTTTACAATTTCACTAAATGGGAAATGTCAGGGTTTCTCAGCTATCTCAAATATCTCAGATCAAATAAAACCCTATTGAAAGATGTGCAATAAATGTTTCTTTCTAAGCTAAAATCACAGCTTAAGTTGTTAACAGAAGCTCAGAGTTCCCTCTGTTTAACTATCTGCTTTCTTCAGGCTGTTGTCATTATCAAGATCTTCTTTTAACAAGCTGCACAATTACCTTATAATTTGTGAAGATAATAATATTGTTCAGCACAAAAGAAATCATGGTGATAATATCAAAGCAGGATTGCTCAGCCCTGTTAAAACCTGCAATAAGTTAGGAAGCAGCACAGTAAATATTTACAGATTAACAGTTGAGGCGAACACGTGATCAGAGGCAGAGGTCGCCCTGAGTTCAACATCCGCCTGCACCAGCGGCACATTATCAGATCAGTGGAAGTAAAATGTCATTTTCCAGTTCAGCAGAGGCCTCATACTTTTTTAAAAATTATTATTAAATGCAACCAAAAGCAGCAAAAATGTACACAAGTAGCTCGTTGGTTCACTACCCTGTCACATCAACGCTGTGGCGGACAACCTTGACCCGCCATGTGTTACAGCAGAGCTTAGACATGCCAGCAGGGATCAAAACATGGGGCAGCTGCTGGATGCAACAATAAACCAGGTCAAATTTCACATTCCTGCCTGTCGGACACCTTCGCCTCCTTAATAAAGGTGTATTACAAAAGCATGCTATGTCTGGTTTTTAAGGCTTAACTAGGCAACTCCGAGCATTCATAAATAGACAGAAGTCCTATAAAGGGAATCCTATAAACCACATATAGCATGCTAATCCTTCACACTATTATATTAATGACTGTCCTAAAAGTTGAGACACAAGTGAAGACATTCATTGGCTGAAATACCAGAAAACTGATAGAAGATTCCCACATCAACCAAAGGAAAGTCTATTTTCTACTCTTTTTGATGATTCTAAGTCACAGATTAATCAACAGCTGCTTTTAAAGAGCTAATTTCTCATTTAATTACTTTGTCTGAACTCTAAAGGCTGGGAATCTCAACATTTTCTGGACATTTTTTGGCATGTAGCAGTAAAAAAACTCTCTCTGGGCTTAGTGCCTTTCTCGCAGGTTTTCTTGAGCTGTGCCAATTCAACTTGTATTTCAGAAGGATTATTATTCCATCTCGAGGAGAAACTGTTCATTTCCCCACTTCAGAGCGTAATGAGCAAGTGGAATAATCATCTGCTACACTTTGCTTCAGCGACAGCACCTGGCTTAGCCCCCAACCAAGCCTAAGTATCACTGCATCTGAGAGGCTTTTTAATTTCTTCTCAAAGACACCCCTGGGCTCGCCATTAAAGGACAATTCCCCTGCAACTTTGTATGTATTTAACACTCTGTTTCTTCAGTCTTTACAGTTTTTATTAAAGCATACTCGAGCCAGGTTGTTCACTTCGAGACAGCACGGAAAACCGGTTTGCAAAGTTAAACAAGTACCTGACCATTTGTCAACAACACTTTGCATTTTTAAAGAAACTTAATACTCAGATTAATAAACAACAACAGACAGAAAATCCTGCCCTTAGGTGTGATTTTTGCAAATGAATAGCTCCAACTGGGGTCAATGACAATCCAGTCAAACCAGCAGGCAACACAAAGTGAAACTAAAGCTGCGTTGTTGTTGTTATCAGATTGGAAGTGTTATTTATGGCAGTCGCTGCAAGAAATGGAAGTTTAAAGCACCGGGTTACAATTTGTCACCTTTCTGGCATGTGATGAAGTAAGCATCAGAGCAAATTTAGGCATTATGATACTTGTATTAGCTTCCCACCAGTATTTAGACTTTGTTTACTCATTAGAGAAGGGCCGCCTGCTTGGCCAGAACCAGTTCAGGGAGGATGAGCAGGTTCACTGAGTGCATAAGGTCCCCCAAAACACATGAAAAAGAAAAATACAGGGCTGTAACAACAACTGCATGAATCAGGGATTAAGCTGCAGAACCATTTGAACCATCGTGCTTGGGTATAACTGATTTTTAAGTTGATAAACTGAAAGATAAAAGCCTTAATTGTGTTATTTTCTGGGTATGTATTTGATAAGCAGTTATAATTGTTTTACACTGCTGTCCCTGTTTGGTTGCAACAGTAAGGACACTGCTGTTATCCTTATATAAACCCCTACTCCACCATTATTAAGCTTTAAAATGTCAATTCAGCCCCTTTAAGGACCCCTTGAGGTCTTCTGGCCCCATCTTGAGCTCTGTGTACAATGGATGTCAACGCACATCCACATGCACACATGGAGAATGCAAAGAAAAGGGCATCAATAATGAAGCGGAACGGCAGAGTGGGATTTTCCCCCTTCTTCCCACAGGCTTGTATTGCATTGCATTTCATTGCATTCTCCACATGCAACAACCAGCTATGCATTGCACTCTGCAGAAGTAACAATAAGCATGGAATTGAATTCTCCACTGCTGACAATAAACCATGCATAACCCCCCCTCCACACCCACCTGAAGAGCAGGAGATGAGGAAAACGGCGAAGGCCAGTTTGGTGGCGTCTCCCATTTTCCATCCGAATCTGATCTTCTGACTGGAAAGAGAATAAAAAACAAACCAAAACCGACGAAATCTCTAAATAACTCAGTCAAATTAAATGTCTTGGTGCCTTAAAGAGCACTGTCTCTGCATATAGGACATCTTAAAATGTCAAAAATCGAGCTTGAATCCAGAATATCCCAGGTACTGACTGACTTAGTGGTCCAAAAATAAAAAAAATAAAAATAAAAAAAGAAGAAGAAGAGGCAAAGAGCAGGGCTGATGAAGAAGATGGTGGTATTTCCAGGTTTACACACAAGCAGCTGACTTTTTGGCATTAAAGCCAGGGCTGTCATGCACTTGCCAGATCTGCAGCATTGTTATGATCATATGTGTTCACCTGTGCCTGCTGTGGTTCAACCGAAGGGGGAGAGAGCAGAGCCACAGCCGGGGAGGGCGAACATCCATCGGACTGGAAATCAAGCGCACTTCGCCGTCCTCCAATCAAACTTATCCTGGAAAAAACCTCCGTCGCATTGCTCTGAAACGTCAAAACAGCGTTGAAATCAGCATCCCCAGTCTTGTGTAAAAATCAGGGTTTTTTTTGAGTGAGTATTGCTGTTAGTGTACTCCGTGTGGAAGCGTCAGAATCGTCCCGGCCACAGCCACAGCTCCGTCCCCTACGACAGGGAAACAACCGATTAAAGGGCTCCCTCTCGTCTTATAGCTGCAACAAAGTGAACTAAACAGCCTTTCACTGTCGAAATAACTTCAACTCACAGGTGGAAACCATATCATAAATGAGTAATAACCCCTGATGCTGCTGTTAATCCGTGTATCTGAAGCAGATATTGAGTTTAGGACGAGCTGGTTTTCCAGAGTCCGTCTCCTCTTCTGGTCGGGACGATTTCAAGATGGCGTCATTGTCCGGTATCAAGTTAAACCAACCGTCAAACTGGTGAGTTCAACTTCCTCCGGTTTTTAAAATAAAGCAACACAAATGCGACATATTATAGTTTTGATTGTCAAATAAGAATAATATCTTTGTTATAACTCTTTTTTGACTCTGTCTTTCGTTGTTTAAGGGATTTTATCCACATTATTTTTGTAACTAACGTCTCACCACCAGTTAATTAACCGTTAACGGTCCAACGGTCAAGTCTCATTCAAACTTATGATGAATAAAGTAAACGTTATTTACACGATGTTTAAAACAAGCACTATTTTAGGCATATTTTCAATCAAATGACACTTTATTTTTTTTAATTTCATCTACAGGCCACATTTAGAGAAGCTTCTCGCGTCATCTAATGGTGAGTTCACAACTTTGCATCCATTTTTGTGAGAAAAACAGTGTAGATATGAACCCTAATAACTAAAATTTACACATTATTTTCTAAAACAAGCAATATGTTCAAAGGGATGATACTTTCTTTTTCAACTTTCATCGACAGGCCACATTTAGAGAAGCTTCTCACGTCATCTAATGGTGAGTTCACAACTTTACATTCATTTCAATGAGAAAAAAAGAAAAGAAAAATCTAATTTATCCCAAAAGAAAGGAACATTTTTAAATGAGATGCACAACAGACAAAAGCCCGGGTCTGATTACGGTTAAAGTTAAGATTTCTACATTTATTTGACAACATTTTGAAGTCAAAACATGTCTTTTCCGGTCCAGCCTGCTTTATTTTAGCTAGCTTGCCGGAACTGCTTTACGAGCAGGGGATTGTTTTTAATTCCGGAGGGATGCTCGTTTTGTGCTCATGTTTGCACCGGCTCAGAAAGAGTTGGGCGGTTCTAGTTGGACTGGTGTAATCTGAAACCAAGAAATGTAATAAAACATGTTCATAGTTAGTGACCAACTATCTTTGTATATAGCAGAGTGTTATCTGTGTAATAACAGGTGTTATTACAGGAAGTATTATCATGACTATGTTTATAACAGCCCCCAAAATACATTAAACTAAAAAATGCCATGTTAGAGAGCCTAAACAGCATCCATAGCCAAGTATACTTGAGTTTCATAACCATCAAATGTATCCTGTTTTTAATAGGCAGCATACTCATAACATATAGCATGTCAGTGTATGTAGGTCACCACATATTGCACCTACATATAGCCCCATGCTGCAGTATGTGCTACTATACAGTCTCCTATCAGATTTCAACATGTGTTGGGTGCTCAGTAATAAACGCTGAGAATACCATGAAGCACAGATATAGGCTTGGCCTGCTTCCAAATCTGCGTGACACTAATCTCTCTAATAGCCTGGAGCAGATCTCCAACCATAAGCGCTGCTAAACGATTAGGAGGTCAAAGGTCTCGGGGGATTTCTCTGACAAGCTGGAAGCTGAGTCACCTGTTCGATACTGGAGCGTTTGGCTTTCATCCTCAGCAAAACACACAATCCTGAACGCAGCTTAATGTTTGGAGCTTGAGGCCCAGGGTGAGGAGTTCAGTTCCTGTTTAGATGTTGCTCCCCTCGGCTGATTTTGAGTTTCCAGCACTTTCTGGAAGATCTTGTCTCCATCCTTGGCGTGTTTATCATTTTTCTCAGATTACTCGCTGTGAAACATCAGAAACATCTCCCAGGACCTTTGTGGTTTCTCATATCAGTGCATAAGAATGAACTTCATTGTTAAATTCCTTTGTTTTGCGTCACATACAATTAGCTAATTGAATTAAATATGAACTTTACAAGACCTTCTGATTTGATTAAAGCTTCATGCAAAATGACCCCAAGTGAAATGATTGTTGTAATCAGTGATATGATTTATTAATGTTTGTGTTTGGCAGCTCAGAAGTTCTTTGTCGTACCCGTAACTGAAAGCTATAAATATAAGTTATAAATCAGGATTATGACCGTAGCACAAACAGCTGTTAATCATACTTTTGTTTTTCCAAAGACCTTCACTGTCACAACATTGAAATATGAGGAGACATCAGCTAATGTCATCAGATATCAGCGAGTGTTAAGCTGAAGTCAAGCAGCAGACGGCTGTGGGGTTTGTTTTTGCTGGAAAATAGCAATAAAACTGTTATACAGACACAAACTAAAACATTAAACATTAAACATCGTTGAACCTTTCAATCTTTTCCAAAAAAAAGGATGAATTTCTATGAAAAACTGCAACACACAAAATGAATTATCTCTTCATATTGTGTGTTGCACTCTAAGCAAAAAGAAACATATTTTTGCAAGGACACAAAGCTAAAAGGAGAAATCAGAGAACAAAAAAGATATTGTTAGTTAAGCTGAGTTGAGGTACAAAAGGTGTGATAATGATGTACAGTATGTAAACATGCACGTGTAGGGAAAATGGATTAAACAGAACAAAAAGGCCGTCTTAGAAACATGAAAGGAAGATTAATGCTATTGAGAAAAGAACAGCACTGCTCTAAGAAGTCTTTTATGTTAAACAAAGTCCTTACTCACTGTACTTTTCGTTCTGTGGACATTAAAGGGGCTGCTGTTCTCTGTCAGATGTGGAGAATAAGCTAATGAAACCCCCTCCCCCTACAGCTTTCAACATCAGATTAGTGGGAATGTGTGTCCAGCCATCTCTGTAAAGTCCCAACAAACACAAATTTACACTTATAACAATCAAGTGTGTCTCTGTAACAAGTGTAGATGCATAATAAGTATTCCTATATCAATACTTCTTTTTAAACTTGATGTGGTGTGAACATCTGAGAACTATGTATTGATTATCTTCCACAGGCTGAAGATATGTGCCACACTTTGAGCATCTTCCTCCTCAAGGCAAGTGTGCTAAAAGAAATCAAATGACAAACACATTAGTGAACATCCAGGCGTGACACAGGGATGACTTGCATTACGCTCATGTGCAGAAGCCAGGTCAGGTTGTGTGTCTCTGTCTTCCTTTGAGTGGGGAAGATCTCCAGTTCTGGTACTGGAGATTTACCGGCCAGCTAATCCCATTACTCAACTATCAGATGCCAAATCCCCTCTAATGGCATTACACGTGCCAGAATTACGTATGATGATGCTTGCTAATGAGAACTCAGCAGATATACCTTTACTGGAACCAGTGGCCCTTTGCTTCAAAGCAGCCCCGTGGCTCTGCGGCTTAATGGACTCAGTATTGAGTGTCGAGGGAAGTCAAATTTATCGACAAAGTGCTTTTAACAAAAAGCAGGTTGCTGCAAAGTGCAGCGCAGAGCAACAAAGGATGTAAATACGTCTCAAACTGCACGCACACGCTTTAAAATGGTAATGTTGAGGTTAGAGATGATGATGTGTATATGTGATGAGGAGAGCAGCAGGGAAACACCGAGGGGAAGTGGAGACTTCAAGATCTAGATGTGAATGATGAATGAAAGGATGGAGTTTCCCAAATGTGAGACATGGCAGCTTCCTCTCCTGAAATCTGATGAGGTGATTTTCAAGAGGTGGACGCCTGTAATTATCTGCTTCGAGAGCTATTTAAATGTTTTGATTCACACTTTGCAGCCAAAGGTGCCTGAGCACCAAACCAGTTTTGAAAGGGAAGCTAAACAGAAGCCAAAATCAGAGCTGGGTTAACTCGTCCTCCTGCTGCAGAAATGTCTCCCTTCACTTCTTTGATTTACCTGTTGTTAAATCACTCGTTAACATCTCATTCCAAAGCCATGAGTAATTCTCAGCTGTTCTCACAGCCCCCCTCCTTTCCGGTTAAAGTCCTCCCAGTAGATTTTAAAGACTTGGCTGCAGGGATTTGATCCCATTCAGGCAGCAGAGCATTAATGAGGTTCAACGCTGATGCTGGAAGATAAGGTCCAGCTCACAGTTGGCGTTCCACTTCATCCTGAAGGTGTTCGAGGTCAGGGCCCAGTACAGGCCAGTCCAGTTAAACCACATTAAACTTGGTGTTTTTATGGACTTGGCTTTCTTCACAGAGGCATGCTGGAACTGGAAAAACCTTTTTTCAAACCGTGACACCACGATAGAAGAACATGTTGCTTAAAATATCTCAAGATTCACCTTCATTGGCGGGAAAACAGAGCAGGAAAGTGTGACACAAAACGGATTTTGCCCAGTGAGTTTGAGAGGCTGTTTTGCATAGTGAAGAGAAAATATGCAGGCAAGCTCAGGAGCAAAAATAGACTCGAAGTCACATTAAAGAGACAGTGAAATACATTTTCTACTAAACCAGGCAGCAGTCCAATTTGGACCCTTGTTGGCCAAAAATGCTTTTCAAGTCTTCAGTATCTTTTTAAAACTCAGCAAGAGAGAAATGTGTATATTTTCTGCGTTGCATAAAGTACATATGTGATTAAAAAGGATCAGCAGGTATTTCAGTGGCCAGGTTATGGCTCCCCGGCTAAAATCAAAGCCTTTCCTTCTGCTCTTAAAGCGCCCGGGAAAATGATTTATACGCCTGCTTTGGACTTGTCGCGATGCCACTCAGAGCGATTTATCTTGTCTTGGCTGCGGCTTGCTGTAGCCAGAGCCAGCCAACCCTCCTCCTCCCTCCTTTCTGTTGTTTCAGCATGAATGATCTTTTCCATTGACAGCTTTGTTCATCCCCGCAGGCAGATCTGCACCTGTAACCAAAGCCCGGTGGATACCGGCCTAATTACCGTTCTCATCTGGCACCCAGCTGCTTTCCTTGTCCTCGCACGAACCCTGCACAGAAGAGGAGGCATTAGTGAGTTAAAAATGAGCCGTCATCGCTCGTAGCTGCACTTTATATCTCTGCTGAAGCACAGATTAAGACGAGCAGGAGGAGTCTTTTAGTTTTCAAGGTCAGGAGGATGTAGCTGGAGAAAGAGAACAAACCTGTGGTTACATCCTCAGCCCTGGTTGGCAGCTCACGCTCATGTCATGGAGGCAGGTATCACTGTCTCCCTAATCCTCAGCGTGCCAGCAGAGATCTGCAATAGCTACTGTTTTTACACCCAGACATGCAAGAGCTGTCAGCAGCATAGCCACGAAAACCAGGGCTTTAGAGGTCAACGGGGAGGAGATCTAAGCTACTTGAGCACGAAACATTAAAGCCCACAGAGATGTGGTTGGAAATAGTAAACGCAGATCTGATATCAAAGATGAGAGTGCCTTAGAGCATGCACAAGAAAAACCATTCATAAAACTGAATTAGAAATATAAACACACTGCTGATATTACTCAATCATTTAGAGCTGCAGACAAATTTGGTAGACAGTCAGCGCCTACAGAAATCAATGCTGAATATCTACAATACACCTTAAGTTACCTAAACTAGCCTTGTGTTGATTTGTTGAACCTCCAAACAGAAAGTCAGTGCACTTCCAGTGGTTGAATACCAGTACGTATTCGTATGTAAGGCATGTGGCATTGAAGAATGAGCATGCAACCTTCCCTGCTTCAATAAAGGTCATGTAAACAATATATCCTGTGTGTTAGAGAGAATATTCCTCTCCTGGATGGATGTACTGAAGCAGAGCAGATGATGACGCACGCTGCAGAGATGCATATTGTACCGTGTACACTCGACGAAGGACAAACTTATTGTATGGCTTTAAAGCTGCGGCATCAGATGCTTTTCATTAATTCTGTTTGGAGCTCAAAGCTTTATGCACTCGTATCAAGGCCTGCCGCCGCTGCATTTAAATGCAAATCTTGGCCTTTGCCAGGCTGTTAGATGCATCCTGTACATCTCAGAGTTTCTCCCTTTCATTCTTATCAGCTAAGCAGTTGTTTTTTAGTCAGATTCCCTTCTAGATTAAGCTTCTGTGTAGTCATTTCAAGCCACAAAGCAGCAGCGTGAGTCCTCTGAGCTCTGATGAGCCGCTCTGAACATGCATTTTGATGTTTTTGGGTTGAGTTTAGGATCAGTCACCAAACACTCGAGCGTTGGTGAACCCTTCGACCTCTCCCGACTTGTTCTGTTTCGCTCTCTGAGGGGATACCAGGGTGTGACGCAGCGCTGACAGCTCTGAATTTAATACGAACACGACCAAAATACGTGTCGGCATGACCAGGCTAGTTTGAAAATAACACCACGGTAAAGCCGAGGAGGCCGCATGCTCGGAGCATGACGTGACGGTTATGCAATCACAATGAAAGCGTGATATTTGGGGAATGTAATTCAACACCCTGCATCTTTTATAGACAGGTTGTTTCCAACGTTTAAGAAGGCAACATTCATGCACGGCAAAATAAAAGAAGTTCTTGCAGAGTGACGTCAGTCAGTCTTAATTAGTGATTAATTCAATTCACCTAAACCCACATTTTGATTCAAGATATGTCCTCCTGACATTGAATCTGCATTTGCACCACTTAAT
Organism: Thalassoma bifasciatum; assembly: GCA_008086565.1. Classification (NCBI taxonomy): domain Eukaryota; kingdom Metazoa; phylum Chordata; class Actinopteri; order Labriformes; family Labridae; genus Thalassoma; species Thalassoma bifasciatum. The sequence continues at coordinate 117,829 of RPOG01000450.1, forward strand.
TAACAGAACACCCAGACTGTCATTAAAAAATCACAGCATTTAAAAAATCTAATTAAAAGGTTTCAGGCTTTTCTGAGAGTCATATTTGATAAAGTGGTATTTAATTCTGATTCAGTTGTAAAAGTAAAGGTTACCCATGCTTTCAGGGATCTATCCTGGAAGTTTTTTATATTCTAGCTGTGTCCTAACTTATTAGCAAAAGAAAACATATTTTCCATCTTAATTGAAACAGCACAAATTGCCACAGGTGAGCAAATTTTTTTAATCCATCCAAGTAAGGCCAGTTTCTCACATCCACGCCATTGTTATTGGTGTTGATGATTATACCTTTTTCTGCATTAATCTGGATGCAAACAGACAGTTATATAACTTCATTTTGCATTGTTGCTCATTAATTCGTGAGTAAAATCTCGCACTCTTGCATAATTCCCTCATTCATTTCTCCCCATCTTTTCTCTCATGAGACAAAACATCTCTGTTGTTCTGCAGCAGATGGCTCTGCTCCGCCACCCCCTCTCCCACAATGCACTGGGGCCCCATGTGGGCGTCGAACACAGGCAACAACATGGCCTGTGCATGCACATACTGCTTACCTGTTCTACTATTTACAGTCATATTTACATATCCATCTCCTGTGTGTGTGTTTTCAGTCAGCGGAGAAGCTTTGACTCAACTCGACATGAGTCACTTTTTATTTAAATCATCCAGAAATTAAGAAATCTTTAACATAAAGGTTGGATTCTGGAGCATCTTTGAATCCTCTCAACCTACACAAACATTTCTCAAGCATTCGTGACATGTTTTTATGTATTTATTCTTCTTTTTTCATCCTGACTCAAAGAAAAGAACAATACAACTTTCAGAGATGCAAAAAGGTGTCACAGTACTAAGCAGGAAGATGAATTGATCTGCTGGACATTTCAAAACCTCTGTTTGTAATCTGGGACTTTCCTAGAATTACAGACTGAAGGATTAGTTACTTATTCTGGGATTAGTCACAGTGTTCCAGCTTTTGTTTCCACAAAGTTTAGTATGAATGAACTTTCCTGCATCTTCTGCAGCTTTGCACTCCACTGCTGGGTCACAGAGATGTTTCTGTGCCTTGTTTTGGAGCCAAACTCCTCTTGTTTTTCTCTGTCACAGCAGAGGTGAAGGGAGGAACATGAGGAGGAACGGAGGAATGGAGGGAGGGGAAGTTTTCTCGGTCTGGAGGCAGTGACATCAGCAGTGCTTTTCGGCGCCACTTATCTCTGCAGGATCTCCCAGCTGCCCTGGCATTTCCTGCAACAGGCCACACACTATCAAAGTAGAAACACTCAGGGACCATAAAAGGAGATTTTTGGACATAGAAATGAAAACATGAAAATTGAACGCCAGCAGAAGTATACGTCTTACCTGTAACGTGTTTCTGCAGGTGCATCTTGTTGCAGTTTGGTGAAAACTTCATATCTCAAGCATCAACTTTCTGTCATCCTCAGTGACCTCTTTGTGTTTTTATGTGCAGCCAGTTTGGCAGGTTTGATTGGTCTAATAGAGAAATATGAATCTGTTTTTCCTAAGGGGAACAAAACAAAAATCAGAAGCTTGTTTCTTCTTTGATCTTTCAGGACATCTGACCTTCAACTGTGAGGAACCAAGAGCGATCCAAAAGGTCATAATTCTGACATAAACCATCATAATACACTTTAACATTTGGAGACAAAAGGAGCCACGAGGAGCTTAAAGGTGATGTACAACATGGTAGACATGCTTATTGACTGTCACATCTGCTTCTCTTTAAAATATTGCATTACTTCCATAAAAGCATTTTCATGTGCATCTTCAAACAGGAAGAGTGTTAGATTTGCAGTCTCTGTCAGAAAAAAACAACACTTGGAAAGTAGAGATTTATATGTGTGGGTACATGTGCAATGTCTTATCTGCTTGGTTTCTGGATGAAGTTTGATGGTAAAGTTAGGCGCTTTGTTATGGTGAAAGAGAATCATGGGAACGATCTTCATTTTAAAGGAATGTTGTTGTTGCACAAACACCCGACCTCGACATCTTCTGCACGATCTGTTTCATTTCAGAGGGCATGCACCAACAATAGATTGTGTCGGGCTCTTTACGGAGGTGTGTATCTGTTTGGACACTATCGAGGGTACATCGCACGGCTTTGTTTAATACTTGGAGCTGATTTGATGAAGCAAAGGCAGACACAAAGGCGGGAGCTGTGCAAATCTCCAAACACTACTTAATGGACGTGTCTCTCTGGGAGAAGGCTGCAGAGTTTAACAATGCAACAGAGGCAGCTTTAAATGATGTCTTAGTGTAGGAGATATAATAAAGTATAAATGAAATGTATGATGTGAAAAATCAGCATTCAGGGGCATTGATTTCTGTGAGGTGTGTGCAGCTCTTCTGCTCTGCCTTGGCTCCAGATCCCTGCAGAAACAAGTCAGACTGAGCTGGCAGCAAAGGCATGTTTGTGTGCAACAAATTGGCTGTATTGAAGTTACTCGCACTGTTTACAAGATGCATCACAGGAGGACGTTCTAGCTCTGACACGTAAACTACCTCTCATTTAGTGCTGTTTGCTTCTTTGGCTTGTTTACTGTCACACACGCTGACACTTGAAATGCAGCGAGGTTTGATAAATGCAGCTTTAACACAGTTTAAGGAGGATTTTTGAATAAGTGTGCAGAGATGTCAGGACTGAAGCCTTCCTTGTTTATCCCTCTATTAGTGGCAATCACAAAAACAAACTTGCACATAAGCAGTCAACTCTGAACTTCACAGAAATACAGAAATGATCTTTACAGGACCACTCTGCACAGCGAGACAATTCAAACCCCTCACATGCTCCCGCAGCGCTGCCAGGACAGCTTGCCATTAGCCCAGGGTTGTCCGACTCCAGACGATGTTTCCAATCTCTCGCACCATCTGCTCCCCAACTATCAAATAAAAAAAGAGTGCAGCTTCCTCTTCCTCCTACTCCTCCTCGTCCTCCTTAGCCATCTTGTGAGGAGGTGTCAGAAAGCTTAGGGACAAAATACCTCTGAAATTGTTGGTGAAAGTAGGGGTTTTTCACCATCATAACATCACTAACACCAGCCTTTAATTCCAAGAAAGTGATGGATTTTATTCCCCTTGAAGGATGTTAACGACAGCCTTTAGTCTGTCAATAATGTTTTCATTGACGTATGATAGTGTGTGGATGAAAAACAGTGCCTCTGTCAGAAAGAAAGAAAAGAAAAGGAGTGTTTTGTGAATCAGAATAAGTGGATTTCAGAGTTATTTGCTGTTCAAATGCAGCTACATGAAGGGCTGTGCATCCATCCTCCTCTCCTTCAAGGTTGCAGATTGAAAAATGAGATGGACGCCTTGTGCAGAATATAAAGCAGAGGACATGATGCATCACGCCAAGAGCTGACAGAAATACTACATGAATCATATGTGGTGATATTACACAATGTACTCCGGCTCCTTTTCTTTCAGCCTTTTTCTTACAGCGGCTCGTTCGCGCTGACATGAGAGCGCTTTGTTGCTGCTTTATCAGTCCCTCCTCTGAGATAATTGTGCTCCAGTGATGTCCAGTGATGAGGAATAATTGTGCTTTTTATTGTTATTGGAGTGCTTTTTATTTGTTAAGTGATAGCTTCATGTTTCGTTGTGGGAGAGCGGATAGTAAAAATGAAAACCGTTTGAGGAAACTTCAAGGACGATCTCCTCTGTTATAAATCATCCGTGTGAGCAGTGAAGTCTCATTTATTTTCTTTACCTCCCTAAACTTTTAATCCACTCAGAAATCTCCTGTATTACACAAAATGCCTTACAGCAAGCTTTAACAACACCTGAACAGATTTAAACTTTTAAATCATCCATCCATGCTGCTAATTACGTCTCTTATTACTTCCTCCAGCTCGTTTTGGATCCAGCCTCAAGTGGCCGTTTAAGGAACAACAGTTTCTGGTGCTTCAGTCTGCAGCTTTGTTGTAAGTTTAGTCTGCAAATATATACTTGATAAGCTGACCAAACTTGCTGCAAAAGAAGTCTTTCAGCATCTTTGTTCTCCTTTTTGCTCCCTCTTGATACTTCACCGAGCTCCAACCAAACCAGAAAAGATGCCTGAGAAAAAAGAAAAAAAAAAAAAAACACAGAACACAAAACCAGTTATGAGAAAACACTTGAGGAACAGAATGTGATTTGGAGTGTTTTCTGCCAGGTCCTTGAAGGCAACACCAGAGACATTTGAAAGGAATGAAAGGCTTCTAAACCTTTCCTTTCTCAACAGGCTCTTTTCATCCACATTCACCAGCAGTTTCTCCAAATCTTAGACATGTTAATGATGAATTCTTTGGCTTTTTACTCTTCTTGATTTATAGAATTCTCATGTAACAAAAGTCTTCACTTTGAAAAGCTCAGACAGTAACTTCTCCATCCTCTGACTCTGCATGCTGACGTCTTTCTTTTATCTATTAGTGTCTATATTCAACTTCTGGATGTCTCATTCCCCTCCTGGCAACTTAATATTTCTTTTTTTTCTCTTGTGCAGAGTGGTTCGTCCCTCCATCAGCCTCCTTTCAATTCATTTTCCATCTTCCATTTTCATTTTCTTTGGATGCAAACTTCATCTTTCCTCCTCTTTAAGTATTTACCTGAGTCTTAAAGCCATCTATCAGCCGCACGTATCCGTCTCTGTGAATAATTTATGAATGCAGACCTCTCTCTCTCTCTCTTTCTCTTTGCTTCTCAATCTTATTCCCTTTCTTTTCTGCTTTTATAAATGCAGACCCCAGTGCCCTTTCCTTACTCTCGTTTTCTCTCCAGTTAATTACCGCTCTTTCTCCGTGGACGTCTCTCTGCAGCTTTTGTCCGTCTCATTTTTTCTCTTTTGTTGATGGATGCAGGCCTGCGACTCATTTCTTTAGCTGATCAGACCTGTCTCATTTTTCTCTCTTTCAGACTCATTTTCTATCCGTCTTCTTTGACGCGTGCATGTATCCCTCATCATCACTCTTTCCTGAAACAAAAAACAACGTTGTTTGTTTTCCTGTTTACTTCCTGTTTTAATTTCTCTGTTTCCATCTTGTTCTGACTCTTTCTTTCTTTAGATGGATGCGATGAAGTAGACAATACTTAAAGGACTGGATTGCAAAGTTTTACTGAACGATGGAGAAAGGAAGAAGACCTACCGACTTTAACACACACAAAATGTTCTTCAAATCTGAATTTATTGTCTGCTCTCTCTGGGAAAAGCAGACAATAAGACAAGTGAGGAATATAACAAGCTCTGTTCTCTCTTTCTTCTCCCAGGATGCTCAGCCTCATGTTATGTCTGACTCAGTTGTATAATATCTCACCTCAGATGGAGAGCTCCGTCCTAGACTGACCCCCCACCACCCGCACCAAACAGTCCCTGCACCAGAACCATGGACGTGCAGAAACTCGTCTGTGTTTATGTGTAAGTGTGGGTTTGCATCATCTCCCAGTTGCCCTAAAAACCCAGAGGAGGTTGAAGAATTGTTTTGTTTCATGGTGGGAAAAGTTTGTATGCAAGATACAGCTGGACCAAATGGAACAATCCTGCTTTCAACAACTTTCAGATTACATAATCAGAGAAAATATCACCCAACAATTAAGTTCTGAACGTCTCTCTTTTCTCACAGCGAGCCCAGAATGTGTGAGTCTATCGTGAAAAGTGTCTGCCAAACATTTCAGCTTCCTGCCACAGATTAAAAAAACCTGAATATCAGAAGATGTAATGCAAAGTTTTCTGGGGCCGAAATGACGCTAGAGTCAGTTCTGTTCCTCTGAGTCTGTTTGAACCTGCAGAAGTGGTGAAAACGTGACACTACGCTGCTTTTGCAGATGAATTAAGGGCATGTGAGTACAGACGCTGTCAAAACGTCCACGCTGCTGCTGCTGGCTCTGCTCTGCAGATCAGACCAGGACAGGTGCCAGCACACACGCTGATCAACATTTCTGCACAAAGCTTCCAAGCACACTTAATGTGACAGTTTCTGTGTTTTATAACACTCCAACAAAGAGAGGATGCACTCATTAAAAAACACTGTGGCTAATGGCCTCAAAGTGGAGAAGAAAGTGGGTTCAGAAAGTTTCATTGAAGAGGAAGAGCAACAAGTCGGTCAAATTCAGCTCAAAAAGCAGCTTTTAAAGATATTCTGTGTAAAAGGAGACACATTCATGAACCAAATTCTCCTCCATCTTTTCTTGTAGGCACAACCCGGCAGACGTTCCCTCATCCATCCATCCTCGGCTGCTCCTGCGCTGTAATTGCAGCACAGGGTGGTTCAACAGGAGGCTTTTGCTTCCTCTGACTGGGATCGAGGATAAGAGGCGCCAGCCTGCCTTCAGGGCTTTAAGGCTTCCTCAAATCTTTCTCTTCTCCGCCTTTGAAATAAGACACCCTCCCTCAGCTGACTACAGACCACCGAGCCATCACTCTCAGAGGTGTCAGGGCCCCCCCGCCGAGCAGAACCAGGGGGCCACAGACCTCTGTATGAAATGCTTGTCATGGAAAATGCAAAGAGGTGGGGGAAAAAAAATCACTTCCAGGTTGGAGAAACGTGATGTAAAGGAGAGTAAGAGTGCTCCAAGGACAGCCGAGTGATGAAATAAGAAGAAAAAAATGTAAAATATTATTGAGAAATTATTCCTAGATGTTGCTGTCAGCGCTGAAACCTCTGAAATGAAGCTGTGTTAGCCTGATGCAAATGATGTGTCGTTATATATAGCTGCTGGTGTTCAGGAGACGGCTGCTGCTGCTGCTGCTCCCTGGAGATGCAGGAGCGGCTGAGGTACTGACAGGAGTGTGAACGTGTGTGTAGCATTTGTAACACACTAACTCATGCATTCACACAGATCTTGTGTCTCTGCAGTGTTTTGGGACGGTAATCCCAGTTGTTGAGATTCATGATATAGTGTTTATAAGCGTAGCAGCTGAGAAAAGGAGTGGGAAAGTTTAGACAATTTATGACTTTTTTTCTGTTTGTGCACAGCTGCAGGCATTCGATAGAGGAGCAGAGACTGATGATGAACACATCTGCAGCTCCATGGGGTTTCCTCTTGTGGCATCAGGTGAGGACGTTAGAAACGGCAACAGGAGGGATCTGACTCCAAACTTGGGCAAGGTAATTAATCACAAATTAGATTAAATCACAATCTGTCCTGTTGCAATATTCTATTCGCAGACTGTGCAATATTTCTCTAACTCAACCCTGCTCAACGAAAAGACAAACTGTTGAAAACTCTGCAAGATAGTTGTGATTAAACTTGGAAAATAGTCAGTTTGTTGCAAAAAATGGTCCAAAAGTGGCAAAAAAAGTAGTGAAAAGTGAGAAAAATCAGTCCCAGTTGTAGTGGTAGTGGGTTGTTGTTGTTGTGCTGTAATTAATGTAACTGTTCATGTCCTACAAAGTGCTTTTTTAAAAACATATAAGATAGGGAACCTAGAAATAATCGAACAAAAAAATTACTCTTACAATACAAAGGAAAATAATCGCAGTTAGATTAGACTTTTCTTTCTTCTTTGACCATTAAAGGCGCTGGGATACTCTCAGTGCAGCTGACAGTGACAAACTGAGGCTGTCAATCACACAAATGAGCGCCCGTACAATTCCTTATTAACCAATTCTTTTTTGTAGAGAGCAAGAAAGGTTTGCTTTGAGTGACGTGATGCAAAATTTCATCCATGTTCAGTTTTCAAAGCAAACCTATTCAGCCATGTCTTAGTTTTTCTCCTCGGCTCTTCTTTCATCTTTCCCCGAGTATCAAACCTCTCTTTCTCTCTTCATTAATCTGCCTCTTTCCCATCCTCCTCCTCTCGTTCCTTCACCTTTAAATGTCTCATTAATAATGCTTCAGCTCTCCCTCTCCCACAGCGTTCATTATCTCGGCGGCTGCTACACCTACGCTGCTGTAATCAATCCAAATTAAAAACTTAAAGTCGACCCAAAATAGAAAGAGCCGGGCGTCGGGCGAGCGTGGAGGGATTCGCTTTCCTCTGTGGCCCATAGAGGAGAAGCTCCCGTTGTTTTGTTGTTGTTGTTTTCCGCCCTTTTTCCCTCTTGGCTGCTTGAAAATAAAAGCTATAGTAATTGAAATTAATGTGTGTGTTTGCGTCAGACGTGTTAGGGTGTGTCTGCGTGCATGTGTGTGTTGTTGTGGGTCACATTTGTAGAAGAGGAAGACACTCAAATGTTTGCAGAAGATGCACACACACACACACAGACACACTCAGTAATACACACTCACTCTGCTTTGACAGTGATGAAGTGGAGGGTGTGTTGGAGCCAGGCAGAGAGAAGTGATGAACACAGCCGCTGAGACGAGAGGAAACCACCTGGGGGAAATGTGAGCGATTGTGTGTGTGTGTGTCTGTGTGTGTGTGTATGTGTGTGTTCAGAGAGGAAGGAGGGTAAGTGAGGGAAAGTCTGCACTGTTTCCTCTTCAAATATCTTAAAGCAAAAAATATTATGAATAATGTAAATTGAGGATACAAAGCAAACAAAAATGTAAATCCAAGTTGATTTTCTTCTTGCATAAACATCAGCTGATTGTATTTCTGCAAAAAACACTTCCTTGTGCATGCAGCAGGTTTCAGGTCAAAGGTCACCAGTGTTGTCATGCAGCAGTTTTGCAGATACTCACTAAACATTTCCTGCACTCGCTCCAAATATTTGGCGCCTGAATGAACACTGAAAGAATAGTCAGGGCGGAAAACTCGAGGAGTATTGAGCTCGAGGAAGCCAAAGAATTCAGGTGAACTAATCTTTTTCTCAGAATAAAAAAGAAATGTGTGTGAGTGTGAGAAAGAGAGAGGGAGGTCAGAGGAGGGTGAGTGCATTACACTTTAAAACCTGATGTGTGTGAGCGCAAATCCTTCCAGGAAAAGATTGAAAGCTGTGCAGTGCACCCATGTGTGTTTTTGCGTATTTATAATATTAATCCGTCATATTTTCATTCTGAAACTTCCCCCCCTGTGTTTGAAGATGCAAACTCATTTTCTCTCTCCTCTTCCACTCCATTGACCCACTTTCATCCTTCTATTGATCAGGTTTGTTTTTGGCCTTCTCCCTCCGACCCTCTTTAACTAATCCCTAACAGACTCACTTTTAATGACCCATCTCTTTTCTTCCTCTCTGGGTATTTTTCTGTTGCAGGCGAAGCAACAGAAGGCGTGCACTTCTTATTTCTCACTAACATCTCAGTTAAGGTGATCTCACAATGAGGTTGAAAGAGCATGCATCCTTCTCAAACGGAGACGAAGAAGCGCCTACACTGCAGTTACACGCTCTCACATCCACATCCAAGGCCTGTGATGCAACCAGCTTGAGCAGCGTTTCGGAAAGGAGTGTGGACACAGTGTGCAGAACGTTCTACCGAGCTGTTTCATAAAGGTTTCATCTAAAAGCAGGTCTTAACTCCTCTGCTGGTTTGTTTTAAACATCCTCACAAGCGGAGAATTTTCCCGGCATACATCTAGACTCGGCGTCCTCATGCGTCCTCCGCTTTAATCCCTCTCCTGCTGAGAAACACTGATTGTGCTGTGTTTGCATTTTGCAGCGTTGTTCTCATTTCCCGGATGAAAGTGTGCCAATGTTTGGAGCTCTCAGCTTGAGGAGCGAGTACAGGGACAGTGTGGTCTCATGGCGGTGTAAAAAAGAGTCACATGTTTTAAACGCAGCAGTTTAAGGAGATGGAGGGCATTTTTTTTTAAGCAGAGTAAAGGTTGATGTTGGGAGAGTTCTTGTCTTTGTGCACCACATGAACCCCCTCCCTAATATCTCCTTCCCGCGTGAATGTCGTGCATCACTGCTTGGAAACATATCTCATGTGTCCTTGCAGCTCTCGGCCTTTTCATTTCCATCTCCTCGCATCCCGTCGCCCTCTGGGAAGGACCCTGTTATCTGACGAGGCGACGTCGAGGACAAAATGCAAACCTGTGACCTGATGATCGAGCGCAAAAGAAGGCTGTTTCACCTCCTTCATCATTTTCCCTCTTTATTTCCAGGACTTGCATTCACACCTAATGGTTTTTTCCCTTTCAAATTACAGATCTTTTTGGCACCAACAGGGTTTCCAATGCAGAATATCAAGGGCATCAAGGTCTGAGCATGTTTTTGGTAATTTCTTGAGCTCATCCTCACAAACAGCTGTCTCCAGGTTGATGTCTTCTCTATACGTTCTCCATCAGAGTCACCTCTTCCCTTCAGGGATAAAAGCACTACCTAAAGTAGCGACAAACAGACGAGTATCAGCACCAAATGATGAATAAAACATGCAACTTGAAGCTGAGTTTGTGTGTTCAATCAAATCCATTTGTGGAGGCCGGTGGTGGGGAAAGAGATCGATGTTTGCTGGAGTGTCTGAGAGCACAGGGATCCTTTTGTTGGCTAAAAAAGCTCCCCTCTCTCTCCCTCTCTCCCTCTCTCTGCAGGCCTTTCATCTTTCATTTGGGCTCGGGGCATTGATTGAGTGAGTGGGGAGACGTTGACATCAAACCGGGCCGCTGTCTTTTATTCCTTCCAGTCTCATGGAGGGCGAGGATTCAGAGGTACTCCAGTCATCAGGTTTCAAAGATGCAACACAGGATTTGCTTGAAAAGGTGTGATTATTCATTGTGTAAGTCAGAGAGAGAGAGTCCTTCAGCTAATGTTAGGACAAAGGACAAGTAGACGCTCACAAGTACCCTTGAGCAAGGCATTTAACACACGCAGTTCTCATTGGTTCATCATGCAACTCACTGTTTCATTTTTTACCAAACACTACAGAGGATTCTTTCAGACATCTTGTATGCAAAACCACGAGAGAAATGTTTATGGCATCATAATAACGTCACATTTTACAACTCTGAGTCCGGGTCAAGCTGTCAGGAAACACAAACTCTGATCTTTTTGAACCATTAAACTGCCAAAAGTTGACCTTTTCTCTCCTGAATGACTCATGGAGCTCAGATTTTCTTGAACATTTTTGTCGCATGATGTGCAAAAACAATGTTTGTACGTCTGCTTCTGTTTCTGCAGCTCCCGACGAGGAGGTGGAAAAAAGTACGTGCAGACTTGACTCATAGAAGAAGAGACAGAAGTGGAGAAGAAGACTCAGGTGTTGGTGGAAATGGAAAGCAAAAAATGAAAGGTACAGGTGCTGAATTGTCCTCAAAGAAAACATGCCCACCTGGTAGATTTTTGCAGGTGCAAACTTGTCATTTTTGAGAGAAACTTAATTAATTCAGATTTTAGACGAAACTTGAACAATGCACTGAAAACCTTTTGACATGTTTGTTGTTTGTTTCTCTTCCAACTTCTGATTTCGTCTCGGTGTTGGGGAAAGTGGTGAAAATTTATGGGAAATGAGAAATTGTCTCAAAACAATCCATTAATCTTGATGTCACTTGTCTTGTTTGATTCTGTGGATCATTCAGTCCCTTTGATAAACAGTTTAAAACTTTTTTCAGAGACTTAGACTTTGTACAGCTTGATGAAAGAAACTTACTGCACAAAACTCATCTTAACTTCTGCAGCCTGTGCCCCATTTGTAAGGTTTTAAATCAGAAACTTATCGATCGTCCTGATTAAAAACTCTGCTCTGAAAAGTGCATCCAAGGTCATAATGAGAACATGTTGCTCTGTTAACGTCTCCAGATGTTTTCTCTGACACGCTGTCACCCTGATAAATTTGTTTGCGTGCACGTCTTCATTAGACTCCGGGGTTCAACTTGAACCAATCAAGTTGCTCCCTTAATTGCGCGCCTTATTGGAGGATTGATTATAATTAGAGCTGCTTGATGGGAAGTTAATATCCGTCAATTACGTGAGAGGCAACAGAATAACAAAGAAGAAGCAGCAGCTCGTGGTTATTCCCCCGCTGATCATTTGTTTGGAGCAGGGGACAACACAAACTCACGGTGGCCTCAATCTGTCTTCAGGAGAAATACTTCTGAATATTAAATACTTTTTTAAAAAACGGCATCTCTCTGCTGAAGGTTGCCTTAATAACTTGAACTCTTTCCTTCCAAAGAGTGTGAGACAAGTCCTCCAGATGTCAGCAGAGACACGAGGGACACGCTGCAGGTGGATCCACACAAACGTGACAAAACCACAGTGTGAAAACGCCTGTGGTCGACTTAATACGCTGCAAAATATGGTGATAAGCATGGAGCATTCACAGCGGGCCAGTGGGCCGGGCTGATTACACCCTGCAGACCACAAGACAACAACACACACACACAGCAACAAACTGTGTGTGCTCCACCACTTCCCCGAGCACAACAATAACTCACTTCTACAACTTTCTCACTGTTTTATCTGGTGATTTTTGTCGATTTTCTGCAGAGAATTGTACTAAAGAGGTCAAATGTCGGTCAGAAAGTGTGAGAGAAACTTGTGTGTGTGTGTGTGGAGTTGAAATAAGGTGAGAGGAGAACACACAAGCAGCTCAGTCTGTTTACACACGCAGTCGTATCTGTGTGTGTGTGTGCGTGTGTGTGTTGGGGGTCGTAAATATAGCTGTGGGATCCGTCTCTCTAGCCAACCTGATTACTGAGATCAGAACACTTCAGGGGGGAAAGGTGCGACTCTGTGTGTGTGTATGTGTGTGTGTATCGCTGTGAGATCCGGTTTGCAGTCTGAGACCTTGAGACTGAGGACATTTTTATCAGTTTTATTTCCCTCTAACTTAAAGAAAGGTCAGAGAGATGTTTGGAGGTCAATGCTGGAATAGAGCGTAGTTTCAGTTCAGGGTTTTGGGCTGATTTCTCTCAGTTTTATGGCTGTCTGCTCTGTGTCAGGTCACAAGTTATCAGTGTGGCTATAAATCCTGTGTGCGGGTTTGGAGAGGAAGAGATTTCCAATTTTTTTTCTGTCTGTCTCTGTGTCCTTCTGTCCATCCTTTTCCCAGATGTCTCACAGTGTTTTCTGACTTTGTTTGCAGGTTTGTGATTGAAGCGGAGACGAAATGACGGCCCTGACTGCAGAAGAGAAGAGCAGAACCTGCAGCTGCACGGAGCCATTCATCACCAACACAGAGAACATGGACAACAGCTGCAGCTGTTCCTCACACTGTACATCTACTTTACTTGTGAAGGGTGAATGCATTTACCGACCAAGGTCACATCGTGTCTGACTATGAGAGAAAAGAGTTTTAATCAGAGTTTTTGAATAAATGCACGAGAAGAACAGAAAATAAATCACAGAAAATGTTCCTAAAAACATGTCACCAGCTCAAACCCACAGGAAATCATATGCTTTTGCACAAACTGGGGCTGGGTGATTAATCAGATTAAATCACAACGTTTCTATAACCTGAAATGTGTCAAAATAGAAGTATAAAGTGAGTAAAATGTCTAAAAATCAGTCCCAGTTGTCGTGGTAGTCATTTGTTGTAATTAATGTTCCTGTTCATATCCTGCACTGTGTTTGTTTCAAAACATATAAGATAACAAACCTAGAAATAATCGCACAAAAAGTAATTCAGCCCGAGCACGAACACCTTAAAACCAGAACATTTAGGGTCACTAACAGCTTCCTGCGTGCTTACACACGCAGTGTATGAAAAAATATCTCCGTTACATTCAAAAGGACACACCTTTAATTAAAGAAATGCGTTTTTCACACAAACCAAGTCATGCAAAATTTAACTTTAACTGACATTAAGTAGCCTCTGCAAGTCTTGGCAGCGGCTGTGCAAACGGATTTCTTTGCAGCGAACGTGTTTTTATAGGTACAGGTACATGAAGTGCATTTCCTGCCCAGAACTGTCAGTCAAATTAGAGAGCTGTCCTCATGTGGCCTTAAATCTACTCCAGTTTTTTTAATGATTCGTCCTGCAGGTTGTTGTCGGCCCCTAAATGAAGGAATCTGAGGCTGCAGGCTGAAAATGCAGAGTGCAGTGTATTTATTGTTGCACTGATATCATAAAATATGCATATTGCAGCTGCTTGTTCCTCTAAAAGTGGACCACATTTGGCCTCTGCACTTAAATTTCCCTGATTCCAACAGGCTTCAACCTCCAGCCAAAAGCCAGACAGGCGCCACACACACATGCACACACTCACACACTCACACTCACACACACACACTGAACCCCCGGCTGGTTCGAGTCCAGCTTCCAGCACTCCCTGTTTGTGCCAGGACTGTCATCGCTGCTCCAAACACGCGGCTTGATAATGCTGCCAGCTCGCTATCTGATCTAACTCTCTCTTCATGCTATTAAAGCTCAGTGATCGTCTTATGTACAGAGCTGGCTCGAGTGTGAGAGGGGAGGCTGGGGGCAGGGCGTGTAAGTCATTGGGTGATTGGATTTGGCTCCGCCCATCACAGATGCTTCATTGATTTAGTCCTGCAGCACCTCCAGAAGGCTCTGCACTCAGTTTTATTGTTTTACTCTAAAATCTGTGACAGCTTGGAGCAGGAAAATTATGCTTGCCTGTTTTGCAGATTTTCTGTTGAAGAAACAAAAGTTTTTCTTCTTATAACGACCTTTGACACTTGATTTGTCTACTAAAGGCTGTGTGCGATGTTCAGTCTGGAACAAAGGAGCCTTTTGTGTTGAAGAAATCCACTAAAATATATCAAAGTTGAGATTTTGTGGCCCTCAGGAGCCTGCATGTAGATTTCATTATTATTCTGATGAATTCAGATCCTTAAGGTTTCTGTGAATCTTAAAAATCCTTCAATTTTATCCATTAACTTTGAGCGTAGTTTGGACATAAGTTGCATTGAGGTGTTTGACAATCTGCTACTCGCTCCTCTCTTCCTTCCAAAGTCTGCCATATTTAGCCTGTTTGCCTCCGTCCAGAACAAAAGCAGACTTATATAAGCAAAGTTAATCACGTTATCTGCAAATAGAAAGCCTTGGAGTCATTGCATCATGTTTGTTTTTTGTCAATTTTGCAATCTTGCGCTGAACTTTCGACCAGAAAGTAAAACAAATCTGAGCATCAACGCTTTGACAAAAGAAGGAGATGTGAGATATTGGAGAAGAAAAAAGGATGCTTTTTGATTTAAAAGTGTGTTTGCTGAACTCTGACTGTGATTTCTGAACTTCTGTGTTTGAAAGTTGAACATAAAATCAATCGCAACTGATTAGGATGAAATGCACATCCTTCCTGAACAAAAATGTAAAATTGGAGCGGGTGATTTTGTCTAAAATTAGTTCAAAATATCTCAAATCTCCAGATGTAACATCTTGTAACAAGAGTTAACGTGTAGGAAATTAGGCAGAATTGACTTGGAACTCCTGCAAGTGCAACAAGTTTAATTTGTTGTCAGTCTGAACTCAAGCGTATTCTGATAAGATGTCCTTGATAGAAGTTTGCAAAACACGTATTTTACAATTTACTGTCATGCAAACCGGTCAGGTCGGGTTTGTCAAGGTGCATATGAGAAATCTTTGTGAGTGATTGAGACCTTTAGAGGTTGTGCATCTCCTCCGTTTTTGACTCTCAGTGTTGTATTTCTGTCTCAGCTTCACCTCCTCAGGTCTGCCTCTTAAATTTAAAACCCTCTAGGTCGTGTAAGGACTTGTTTTGTGTGACACACATCGCAGCGGTAGATTGCACATTTGAACTGAACCTGAGTCGACCTGGTGACCTCGTCCTCGAGGTGAATCTTAGCTCGTGCCTCTCGGAGCCAAACTCCCCCCACGTGGAACAGACGCTGCTGCGAGCGCTCAGCGTGTCAGAGAGCAGGGGATTGGCCCGCGGTGACGTAATGCACCTGATGAATGCTTACGCCCCCTCTCTCCTTCTTCCTCCTCCTCCTCCTCCTCCTCCTCATCCTCATCCTCCTCCTCCTTATCCAGGCAGCCGGCCAGCAGCATGAGCTCATACGTCCTTGGGAATAGAAAAAAAAAAAAAAGGGTGAGGGGGGAGCATCTCTCATTCTTAAGTAGCCTTTTGACAAATGAAATGGGACTGAAACACTTTTTTCACACCACTTCAAAGAATAAGAAGAGAGCTCTGTGCGGCTGCATTTACATCCACTTATGAGTCCAACTTAATGCAACAGCTCCTTCTACATTTATTTACAATATCAACAAGAGACGGTGAAGAAAACTTTCCTCTTTTGAGTCTAACCACAGTTGAAGACAAAATCCACATTTGTGTCCCCTCTGTTAGTCTAATCAACCTTTTTCTGTGACTTGTGACATCTTTATTATTCCATTTTGAAGCATTGTATCTATGTATTGAAGGTATGTTATCTGAAAAGAAATTAAAGTCGCACACAGAAAACATGAAAATGGGTTCTTGTGTGCTTATTTGCCCAGAAAAATAAAAATACAGGGTGAAATTTAAACAAAACGAGGTTAAATATCTTAAAACATTTGATTCAGACATGCTCAACTGAGGACAAAAATTATCTTTGGATAAATACTACGCAATTTTAGATCAATGTACTTAATTCAAGGAAATAAGGAGTGAATTCTTGAAGCTGATTGGTTCTCCCTCTGGGTTTGAGTTGTGTTTAGATGTGATTCATTGTCTTTGGCTGGCATCTAGTGGCAATATGTTGAACCTGCAATCTGACACAGTTTCTGCATGAACTGAATACTGCTGCCTAAAAACATAAATTAAAAAGAAAATAATACAAAAAATCAGAGTGATAATGTTAATAATTAAAATGATAATGATGTGGGTCTTTTCAATATAGGGTTATATATGATTCACAACAAAAAATGAAAATAAAAGATGAATAAAAAAATATTTAGAGAGAAATAAATAATAAGTCTCAAGAAAATATTATGTTCTAATGAAATTACATCAGGTGATGTCGTTTTCGTAACATGTTATGCAATTTCTAGTATTAAATTGACTCTAAAAATGATGCATCGACTACATTTAAATAAAGAAAGTGGGGAAATGTCGCCATCTCGTGATCGCAGAAGGTCCACTCCGAAATTAATTTTAATTAATTTTAATTTTTGACCAGAGCTATATTATCAGTTTCGTAAATATTGAAACACTTAGGATAATTTATTTTTCAAATAAAAAAAAAAAAAATCGTTCATTTTTATATTAATTTTATTACATACTCTTATGATTTTTTAGTATTCAAAGAAAATTCTGATTTAGTTTAATTTGTGATTTTTTAAGTATATGCATGAATTAAAAAACACCTGGGTGCAATATTTATTTATTTATTTATTTTTACGTTTTTCCGAAATCAACGTCTGGTCACGTGACCTCCTTCGGCCTGTCGAAAGTGTCACAGGTGTTCGTCGTGACAGGTAAGCAAACCTTTCGAATTAAATGACGTTTTTGTAGGTTTTTTTGTGATATTTATGTGAGGAAAAAGTCATTATTTGCACAGAAATAGTTTGTAACCGGTAAAAAGTTGAAAAAAATGCTTTTTTATAAACATTGTTTCTGCAGAAGTTGCACGCGCTCGTCAATTATCCGTTGACAACGTACGAAGAGGAGTTCGTGCTTTTTTTAATTTGGCGACATTTAAGGATAAATGCACGTGCAAAAAGGTAGTGCAAGGAAAAAAATATGCTTGTAAGAACATTTTTTGTGCACATATATGAGTAACAATCATCCCCTTCTGTCACACCTGTTGCAGGACAATTTCAGACGCATGCGTAGTTCGTTCATGTTGATGACGCAGTTTGTAAATATGGGGCTACTGTATACAAAGGTACAGTATTACTGTAAAACAATATTATACAAAATTTACAGCTTATTTAAATAAGTGCAATGGCAAAATAACTCGAATTTATTTGTATTTGTCACTTTTTTGCAGCTTATCTCTGCACGAGTGAAGATGTTTCCTGCACAACCATCACCACAGAAGAAGAAGAAAGAGCATGTATGCACATTTCTGTCTGCAATAAGTTTGCATGAAGTTATAATTGTAGAGTAATGCTGTTTTTTTTTTTCTGTTTACATTGTCCTTTATTGAAAAATTGCATATAAGAGAAACCACCAGCGTCTAATTCTGCAGTTATTTTTGATATAAAAGCTGCAAATGATCACATTCGCTCCACAATTCTGTAAAAAATATATTTATCTTTTGAAGAGTGGAAGCCCCTCTAAGTGAGCTGTCAAATTTGAGCGCCACATTATAAACGTAATAACAGTTTAAGGATACAATCCATCACTGCTGCTCTGTGTCACATCAACCAGAAGAGAGAGAAGGGGGGAAAAAAAGAGTTGATCCGTCTACGTGGGTCATCGTTTTTCAGCACATTAGACGGCAAATAATTGGTCATTCATCAATAGCAGATAGAGGAAAGCAGAAATGATTGATTGCCGTTACAACAAAAATTGGGATGAGGATGGAGATGTGTGGTTAGTGGAGCAGAGAGGATGGAGGGAGGAGTAGGAGGAAGAGGAAATGAAACACACTCAGGAAGGAAAAATTTAGGAGAATAATCTTTATTTCAAGATTACTAAAAAAGAAACAGACCCACATATAAAAACAGTAATCACAGAGAGCAGTTGCATCTATAAGAAATCAATGACTGAATTGTTGCTTCTTGCAGTGACTCCACAATGAAGAGAGCGCGTGATTGTTGCAGAGGTCTTCGCTGCAAGAAATGAGGACGTTGACGCTTCATCGGGCAGTGACGAGGTTGGTTTGATGCAGGTGAGATCTTCTGTCCATGCACGAGACATTTGACACAAGTGATTTTAGCACAGATGGCGTCTTAAATATTGAGTAAACTTCCCTCGCTCCTTGCCTCCTCCGTCCTCGTCTCAGTGTCACCAGGACTTCCTCTCTGCGTCTGTGACTCGTGTGATTCTGCTCACTCTCCCCTTCCTGAGTAATTGAAGTAATTTCCCACCTTGGCTATGATGAATGTGTCCCGCGCTCGCTCCGTGCCCTTCTACTTTAGCCGGCCTAATTAAAGAAAACATTCCATGATTGCCTATTTTTCCTCAAGCGTGACAACCTATTATTCTGCCCAGCACCTGATTAGAGACTTATTATGCTTAGATTTAGATTGATTTAACCGGGCAGCCTAATAAAAGACTACTTGGGCTTTGAATTGCAGGTTTTGGAGCCGGTCACGGTGTGTAATTGTTATTACTGCTTCATGATTCTGCTCCGTCGCGGTGCAGGGATGGAACTTCTTCTCCAAATTGAATTAGAAAATTAGAAGGTCAGTGGGCGTACAACAGGTGACATTTTGGGACGATAGAGCTGTCAGGAGGCGGGACAATTGGGCGCAGATTTGTCCAGAGTGATAAATCACATCCATCAGGAGCTGCAGAAAGTGACATATTTCTATCAAAGCAAGATTAATCTCTCCATCAGACGCAGCAACGTGCCTCATAATCGAGGATTGGATGCAAAACAGGGGAATTGACTGTTTGTGTTGTGCTTGTCCGCCCCGAGTTCATTGCATCCTAATAAAAGAAGGAGTGACACAGGAAACAGCTGCTAATCCTTCAAAGGTCAGAGGTCATCAGCTGTGTTATTTAAAGGTGCCACTTTAACCTTAAACTCTTCGTTTTGTACCTGACGTCTCCTCCCGTCTCGTTAGCGTGGCTCCACTTTGTGACGCGGCTCAGCGGCGTGTTGATAAATGACACGATTAGAGGAAAAATGAACAATTTGACTCGGGCCAACGCTGCGTAAGCTCAGAGGCTTAAAGTTGCTGTCAGACGTCTGAATCAGCTCCATCGTTCATGTGTGAACTCCAGCGAGTGTGTGAGTGTGACGTGTATCAGTGTTTAGGTTATTGGCAGTCACTCCGTCACTGTCACTGTGAGTAATGTCTGAGGAGTGTACTGCACATTATAACCGTGTGATGTATGAAGAGATGAGAGAGTGATGGCTGTGTGTACAGATACTGTAGGTGAATGAAGAGACGTTTCAAACACACTCTCTGATGTTTCTGCTCCGAGGAGATGGATGCTGCAGATATCGAAGTCATTGATTAGATCGGAGACCATGTGTCATCCTGACAGGAGACACAAAACAAACCTCTCATGAAGCTAAATAATGTGCATTTTAATATTTATGGTCATAATTTCTTTTATTTATGATGCACTTTTCTTAACAAACTTTTGGAGTACTTCAGGGAGATTTCTAAAAAGAGATAAATGATGATAAAATCGCAAACAAGCAGAAGGATGATGCACTGAACTAAGGAATCGATGTGAGGCTGCAAAATCATTTAACTCCTAAATTTAAAACATTAGGGTCGCGCAATATTTCTGTGTTTTAGCTTTTTTACTTTATGCATTTATGAGCAAATTTTTAGTGTTATGTTTTTACTGTTACAAATACGGAACAACTGATCACTAGAATGTAAAGATCTTAAATTATTGTGAATGAAAAAGACACTCACAAAATGATAATATATCAGATACTTAACACAAATTTTACTTAGAAAAAATAACAGGAACACAGAAATACATTTACACGTATTTAGTTACCACACCTGACATTCTCGGGGTAGTTGAGGTAAGAATACCAAAAAATTAATTAAATTAATTAAATTTAATGTTGGTTGACTGAAATCTTTTCAAACACATATTCCTTGACTGAAAAATAGTTTTTTACACATTTTCAAAAAAACTTATTGACCCTTTTACTTTAATCTCTTAGGGCCTGAGTATTTGTCTGGTGTGTACACTGCAAAAACTGAAATCTACGCAAGTCATTATGTCTTAATTTTGGTAAAATTTGTCTTATTATTCTTGATGTGAGCTACATTTTACTGATAAGTCCAGGAAAATGTCAAATTTCAAGTTATTCAAAGACTAAAATTATGTCTGAATTGCTTGTAGCAAGTCAAAAAATCTGCTAAAAGAAGTTTCTTGTATGAAGACATCTTTCTACTATCATAAACTTCATGGGTCTGAGAGGCAGAAATGTAATTTTTAAGAGGTTAAAATAACTTGGTTTATCATCTGCAACCTGTAAACAGCAGCAGAATAATGAAACAAAACAGAGAAAAGAGAAAATTCAGGGTATAGAAGATGGAAATCTGAAGCAAAGAGTAAAGAAAGCAGAAGAGGAGGGTGGAGGGAAACAAAGAACATGATCTATAGAGAGTTTGAGTACAGATTAAAGTAAATGACGTGGGAGTAAATAAAGCAGAGAGAGAGAAAGAGAAATCATACGTGCATGATGTTTATTAAGTCGGGGATAAATGAGATGTTGCAGCAGCTGGCTGGACGATAAAGCTAAACATTAAAAATAAAGAGATGATTTCTTTAAAGGATTAATAGCACTCTGAAGTCATTGATGATCACTCACTGAAGACTTCATTATTCCAATTAATGGGCCCCTCCGCTACTTGACCCGACCGTCAGAATTAGTGGCGAGGAACCTTTAAGTCAGATGGATGAACTGCCACCGCCGTGCCGGCTAATTGGCAGCCACAATCAAGAGCGAATATGTATCAGGAGAAGAAGAAGAGCCTGAATATATTAGCAGAATAAGAGAAGAAGAAGAAAAATGAGGCTGTAAGCAACATGGCAGCACCAACTGTCTGGATGTCAGGGCGGGAAAAATGGTGATGGGGGGAAGAGATGGAGGAAAAGATGATGAAGAAATCAAAGAGAGCAAAGATAATGTTTCTGAGCAGAGTTTGTAGCTTTATGTATGAAGACTTTTCAGAGTATTTCTGTTAAAAAGAAGTGGGGAATCTTAACCATCAAAGTGACACGTGACCCAGGATTATTAGTCTAATTCTGATTATGAACACTCAAGAAATGTGAGTCTATTTTGCTTCAGCTGTTGGAGTCAGAGAAACATAACACACCTGCTGCGACAGTCAGATCCTCGCTCTGTCTGCGGTGTAGGCGTAGAGTCGATACCGCCGGCGTGGGCGGTGCATTCAGGGCCCTCGGGGGGCCGTAGGAGCAGAGATGAACGGGGCCCAGGTGAGCTGTGCTGCGTGAAGACGCAAGCTTGTTTCCCTGCTGAAGCAAACATAAGCGATGGCCTCTCCGTGTCCTCACATCGATTTTCTCTTTCAGGGGGAGAAAAGGGATAAAAGATGGCGCCGCTCTCTTTTTTTCATGCATCAGCCAAGTCGGGCATAAAATAGTCCGTTTGGATGGGTGATCATGAACTGGCAGCAACGGGGAAGTTTAGCAGAGCTAAATGGATGCCCTGACTGCACTTTTTATCTGCTGTTACCGCCGTAATTTATGCTAATAATATCCGCAGATGAGAAACGGGCCTCGGCGCGGGGTGTTTACATCGCCCATATGACTCTGAGAAAACAGGAGTTTAAGCGCTGCGGGGTGGGGGAGAGTGTATCCCCCCCACAGGCTGATTGGAAAAGGTGATTCATCCGAGGTCGTTCACAGTTTCAGTGAGCTTTAGCTTTCATTACGGGCATCGCTCGAGTGAATCCGAATGCTCAGAGGCCGTGTTTGCTGCCATGTTGTTCCTCTCTGCAGGGGACGTCTTATATATCACTTTTTTAATATCAACAGCTTCTTTTCTGCTTGCAGCGTGTTTGCAGAGCGTGTGTGTATCCTCCTCTTCTTCTTTTTCTGTGCAGATTTCTCACTACAAAGCTCTCACACAGATCCAGATGTAGAAGTGCAGTGAGGATGATTCAGAGCTTGAGTGCAGCAGGTGATGAAACATGTACGTTTCTCTTCTTTGAGCAGCCCACACATGATGCACCTGGATGCACACACCTCCTCTGTCTTTATCTATAAATAAAACGCTCTTTAACAGTATAGAAACTTTGCAGCATCTGCATTACACCATCTTCCATGTGGTAATTTTACTCATGTAACTGCAGAGTTTCTCGCACAGTTTTGTCTTGGGCTCACAGATTTTCTTGTGACCTTTTTCCATCCAAAGAGAATGACTCATTCTCATCTTGTGCATAAACTTCCTCCTTCCTCCCTTTAACTGGTGACAGCAGACAGAGAGCTAGTTAAGATCATTTACATCCTGGCCATCAAGAGTTTGAGATGGCTCATTAGCCTCTAGCATGTAGATAAAGCTCCAAATTGACAAGTGCAAAGTATGGGCTGCTCCTTCAATTTGGGGGAGAACAGGAGGAGGAGGAGGAGGTGAGATTGATGGTGCTACAACCTCTCGGCTCTGTAGACGCTCCCGCAGAAGTGCCGCTGCGTCCGCGGCCTGATCCGAAGGCCAAATGTTCTCAGAGAACTCAGTGATTAATGAACCTGCTCAGAAAGTTCACTCCTTCACTTTAATCTCTCCTCCTTTTATTTTATTCACTTCTCTTTTTGAAACCCTCTTCCCAAAATGTTTAACCAAACTAATTTATTCTCATTATGCACACCGCCTACTCCCCCCCCCTCCCCTCCTCGCTCTCCTTAAACCTTTCGGTGCAGATTAACGTAACAAAAAGTCTATTAATTAATGTTTTGTGGCTTTTAATTTCTGCCGAGGATGCCAGGATCTCGTTGCAGCTGCCTGTCGAGGCCCGTCGCTGCTGAACCCGTGCCAGGGAAGTGCAGATGTAATTCTGTTATCTCTCGCTTAGTCGTTTACGCAAATTAATTTGAACAATTAGCCCTCTACCGGCCCTTTCATGAATCATGCAAGAGGAGCTGCCAAAAAATTAATACTCAGATTTCCAGTTCAGAGGGAGATAGCTGCCATCTTTGGGGATGAAATGATTCACCTGCTGTGGAACGAAAGGACGCAGATGAGGGGATTAAAAATCGAAAAGCAGATTTGATGATGAAATTCAGGCTGTAAACTCTTTTCTCTGATGCTCTGGGGGTTAAAATCACCTTCAAGAGAAATTATATCCCTTTAAAAGTAGATTTTATTGATGCAAAATGTAGTGAGCAGATGATTTTAAAACAGAAAATCTAATTCTAATTGAGATGCATTTTCATGCTGTTGTTTCCCCAGCAGGGGGCGTCTTCCCTCTACCTCTCGTCCTCCTCACCCTCCTCACTCACCTCCTGTCCTGGCAGCAGTAGAAACAGGCCTGTCTTGGACTTGAGCCGCAGTGTGTGTGCGTGTGTTTAGTTAATGGCTGCCTTTTCTAGCCGTCAGCCCTAACGAGCTGATTGCAAACGGAAATTGAGGCTCTGAAATGTAACTGAATAAGCAGATTCTTGCTTTCACTCAAAGGAGGGGAGGGGGAGACGACACCCGACGATCTCTCCCTCCTCCTCGCCCTTCGCCTTCATCTTCGTCTGACCGCATTCTTTTAAAAAAGAGCCCATTACGCCGGAGGAATCCATACGATGTGCTCAATAATGACATGTAATTTTGTGACAGTTATGTGTTCTTACGCAAATGTATGGACCCGGCTTCTCCCCTGTAAGTGCCCGCTAACTCGATTGAGCTCGTGTATTTCTTCAGCTGTGTGTTTAATGTCCATTAAGAGTTGAGACACTGAGGAATTGTTGGTGTCCTGAGCGTGTTTTCTTCCTGTTACAGACTTTTAGAAGAACAATTTACAGAAAAAACTCACCATCAGTCACAGAACATCTTCTTAGATTTGTTTACCAAGCTCTGATTGGTTAAAACTCTCACAGCATCTTTGATTAACACTCAGTGTTAGGGCTGAGCAATTAATCCCAAATTAGATTAAATCGCAATATGTCCTGTTGCAATTTTCTAATTGCAGACAGTGCAATATTTCTATAACCTGGAATGAGTCAAAATATAATTTACAGTTTTTGCAGTAGATGTTTTCTGCTCAACTCCAGAGTTACTCAACCAAAGAGACAAACTGTGAAAAACTACCTTCACAAAAGAAACTATACAAGTGGAGAAAAGAGGCAAAAACAGCAAAGAGGAGCAATAAAACTTAGTTTAGGTAGTAAAAATTGCCAAAAAGCAACAAAAGTTGGCAAGAAAATTGGAATAAAACCTGGAAATACTCCAAAAGTGGCAAAAAAAAAAGAGTGAGTAGTGACTAAAATCACCAAAAAAGAAACAAAAATTAGCAAGAAATTTTCGAAGAAACTTGGAAAATACTATGTAAGAAGCACAAATAATGAAAAAAGTGACAAAAAAAAAACAGTGACAGGAGGTAAAAAATGGACAGTCAACAAAAAATAGCCAGAAGGTTGGGATAGAATTAGGATAGTAGTCCATTTGTTTGAAGAAATGGGCCAAAAGTGGCAAAAATGAGCGAAAGATGACTAAAATGACCAAAAAGCAACAAAATTTAGCTTAAAAAAATCAGAAAGAAGCAAAAATGGTGGAAAAAAAAGTGAACAAAAACAGTGAATAGTGGCAAAAATGGACGAAGTTAACAAAAATGGCCAGAGACTTGAGAGGTAACTTGAAAAATAGTTAATTTGTTGCAAAAAATGGACCAAAAGTGGCAAAAAATAAAGTGATAAAGTGTCAAAATTGGCCAGAAACAACAAACATTTGGAAGAAAAATGGGGTTCAACCTGGAAAATAGTCAGAAATAAGCAAAAGATTAGGCACCTGGAAATAACTGCCCAAAAAATGGCAATTAGATTATTAAGGAAATCCTCAGCCCTGCTTGGTTTTCAACAGTATTTACATTTCACATCTGCCTGTTGACACTGTGGCAAACAAAGCTATGCAGATTTCTTTTAAAGAGGTAGGTAAAGATGGTTTTTCTGAGGTAGAGTGACCATAACCTTATCCTCCTCTCTCTCTTTATTAACAAACAGCGGCGCTCGGCCTCTTCTCATCGTAATCACCTTAATGTAAAGAGCTGATGAAGTTGCCAAAGCGCCGAGTGCTCCGTCGTGGCCTTTTTCTCTCTCTTGTATATATTTTTTTTCGCCTGTGTGTGTGTTTTTTTTTTGTAATGGCGCTGTCATAACCGCTCTGCTCCGTCTGGGCCTAAGTGAATCTGAGGCGCCATCTTTTAAACGAGGCTAACAAATGAACACGTTTTCCCCCCATCAAACGGCTCGTGACAGTGATGCATGGGCTTCCAGATGAGCTCTGAAAAACTGATGGATCTGCGACGGTACAAGCGCTTAGATAAACTAATGCATGTAATTACGTTTTCCATTCCCTCTCCATTGCAAGGCATCTTATTACAATATCATTAGTTGAAATGGCCGGCAAAAAATTACATACTTTGCAAATTTCTCTCCTCTTCCCTCTGTCTGTTTTTTTTGTGCCATGTGGGGTAATTACTGGAAGTTGATTTCTTTGACTGGAATAAAAACGAATTCAATTTGTTTGCTTCTCAGAGAAGACGTTAGTGGGCATCTACTGACGCTCGTGCAAGTGTTGGAAGCCTGATTCAGCGCTGTGGTGGATAAAGAGGCCGTGAGTGGAGATGGAGGTGAATTTAGCCTGATCTTATCCTGTTTTTTATAATTGACTCCTGGAAGAGATACTCAAGAAGGATCCAAATTCTGCAACTAAACGCTGCCTTCACCGGTTTACAGTTGCAAAAGCTTCAGAGCTTGAAGCTTTGCAGAAACTGGTTACATTAAATCGCAATATGTCCCAGACAATGCAATATTTCTATAAGCTATAATGTGTCAGATACAGTTTTTGCAGTAGATGTTTTCTCTTCTACACCAAGAGACAAACTGTGAAAAACTGTCTTTACAAAAGAAACAATCTAAGTGATGATAGAGGCAAAAACAGTAAAGATGGCCAAAAAGCAATAAAAAATGGCATTTAAATTGGGATAAAACCTGGAAATACTCAAAAAGTACCCAAAAAAAGTGTGAAAGTGACTTAAAAGGCCAAAAATGAGCAAAGTTTACAGTGTAAAAAATTGACAAAATCAACAGAAATGGCAAGAAAGTTGGGATTAAACTTGGGAAATTGTCCGATTGTTGCAAAAAATGTTCCAAAAGTGTCAAAAAAAGGCAAGAAAATTGGGAGTGAACCTGGAAAATCATGAGACGGCATCAAAAAAATGTTGGAAAAATGGCAAAAAAAAGGGAAAGGTGACATAAATGTGAGTGTTCATGTTCTACTATGAGTTGGTTTAAAAACATATCGCAATTGCAATATTGGAAATAATAATAATTGCAATTAGATTATTTTTGCAAATCTTTCAGCCACGTCACGTCACAACACACTGCCCCATCTTCCAGCTGTAGCAAAGCAAAGGCTGTGTGTGTGTGTGTGTGTGTGTTTGTGTGTGTGTCTAGCACCTTTAAGAGTGTTTATGCATGCATATTGAAGCCCTCACTCCCTCGCTCTAATAAATACTCTCTCTCTCTCCCTCTGTTGGAGAGGGCTCTGCAGCAGCTGTGTGTCGTGCATGTTTTTGCATCCATGTACATATGACTGTGTGCACTTGTTAGCGTCTGTATGTTTAAACATGCACATTGCGCCTCTCTGAGTGTGTAACATCCTCAGTGTTGCAGCTGTGTAGTCTCTCTCTCTCTCTCCCTGGCGTGTGTGTGTGTGTGTGTGTGTGTGTGTGTGATGTCGTGGAGGAGCGAGGGCTCATGTTGGAGGCAGTAGTGGAGCTCATTAGGGAGGTACCAGGGGAGCTCTGCTGCTGCAACCCCCAGCTCCCAGCGCTCCTCTCCGGGGTCGGCCGCGCCGCCTGGCCGAGCCCTCAGCCGCAGCCCTTCATCTGCACACATCACGCTGAAGGCTGCGAGCGGCACGGTGGCAATATGCTGTCATATGCTGGGTGACGGCTGCACTTCACACCAGCGACACGTCGTCTGTTTCAGACTCTGACTGGAGTTTGTGCTGGAAGAAAAACCTCATTTTCAGAAAGATGTTTAAATCCATACAGAGCTTACATCTTTTAATTCAGCTGTATTCTGGTTCAAGCTGTTGTTTTGTCAAAGGAAATCCTAGAAAACACACCAATGTGACTGATTTTTATCAACCAGCAGCTCATGAAAACACCAGAATTACCTGATTTGCATCCATGCACGTAAGAAAAGATTGTAACCAGTTTTCTTCTTTTGCATACTCAAATTGCAGAGACACCTTTGCAAATTTCTGCCCATCGTCGTGTCCATGTGATGAAATTTGTTATCATTGGCTGTGAACAAACATGACGCAAGTGTGAAATGTTTGGATATTAATGAGCTCCACAAAAAGAAACCCAGTTAAGGAGATGTTGGCAAACAAAAGGATGGTTGTTTCTGCAGGATCCTGCAGATAAAGAGGTCGAGGAGTGATATTAAAAGTGCAACTCAAGATAAAGATATCATGATGCAAACCAACCAAAACACTAAAAACCTAATCTTCTCTGTAAATATCTCTGAATCTAAAAGAAAGCTTCAAAAATAATCAAAACCTCACAGAGTGAACCGACACTATGCCTCCCTCTCTCTCTTTGACAAATGAGACTCTCATTGGACAATTATCGTTTTCGGGATCGCAAACGTGCGAATAGAATTTGTCACTGTCACTTTGTGTGTTTAAGGGCATATTAATCAAGTGATTAATTGCCACGTATTACCCGCCGAACGCGGCCTGTGTTCCCCTGTTCAAGAGCTCCTCTGCCTGTGAGCGTGATGCTTAATGATGACGTTATGTTTGCAGAGGGATAAAAGTGTTTGTTTAATGTTTACCGGCAGGTTGGAGGGCAATTCTACGTGAAATATGACATTTTTAGCTTCAAAAAATGAAGAGAAAACTATCTATATCACCTAATTTGAGATGCATTTCCCTCTTAAATGAGACTAACAGATTTTGTTTGACATATTTTTTGCACCTAATTGTGCAGGAATAACACCGTGCAGCTCACGTCTTGCTTTCGATGCATCTCTTCTGGTTTTGTTGCAGCTCATATCAGGGTATTAACCCTTTTTTAAAGAGATAATTTGGATGCACTTTTCTTTTGCAGTATCCTGTTTTTCTGCTGTAAACAATCAGAGGCTGTTTGTGTCTGTTTTCCATGTGCACGGCACCAGTTGTCCGCCACAGTTCTGCCTTCTGGTTCGATGAAATTTGATCTTATGTAACTGCGGAACGGCTCCTCACATGCTTTATTCTTAAACAAGAAATCTTACAGAAGCTCTGAGTATCTGAAATATGTATCTGCAATATCAGGTCACTTTCTTATTTCTTGATTCATCATGCAACATGCTGACTTGATTCCCTGGTCAGAGAATGAAAACAAACATGCAAACATGACATATCCTGCACATTTTCTGCATATTTGTGGATTTAAACTTAAAGCATGAGTTGTTTTAGGGGAAAAAAAGTCACAGAATTATTAAATGCAAGCACAACATTTTGTGAAAAGTCCTCCTGAGTCATACATGTGTTTTTCCTCGCTGAAACCTCGTGCATTTATAGACTTTTCTGCCACTCTGTTTGGTTTCAATAAGCAGCAGTTTTCTAATCAAACACTAGAGGGAGCTAAGTTAATGTGTGATGTGAGTGTGTGCAGAAACCCCCCCCTCTCTCTCTCTCCTCACACATATGTCAACACACACTCTTCAGTTTTTCTGCTCCAGTTCAAAAAACAATCCTAATTGGGCCTTTTTGCTCTTCTCCAACTCTGCAGGAAAAGACACGTATGTCTTCTCTCAACCTCCACTCTTAGAAGCACAATTTAGTTTTGACAAATGTGATGTTTCAGTTAAATTGTTAATGGTGCTACAGGACTCTGCAAGCCAGACATCAAAGGGCATACATTAATACATACAGCTCATGTTATTTCTTGTTCTGTTTAGTCTCCCGGGGAGAGGAATCCTCCGTGTTAAAGTCAAAGAGATCCTCCTGTTTTCTTCTTTCCCCGCCGTTAATAAACCCTGATATTTCTTTTCCTAAAGGTAAAGCACCTCAGCACGCAAATGAGCAGGAAAAATGGGGGATCTGAAAAAGAGGGGGCCGAGCCGGATGATCCGCCAACGTTAAGAGGCGCGCTTTGAAGAAAATTCCATCAAAGGAAAAACAATAAGTGAAGCGGTGTGTGTGTGTGTGTGTGTGTGTGTGTGTGTGGAAAGCCGGTGTTAAATACCTCGTGTTGTTCTGAAATGCTCAAAATCTCAATTGGCTGCGTTAACTGGCATCTGGAGAACAATGAGTTGAATCTGTTAGGGGTTTATAAAAGGCTTTTAGTGTTTCCGTCGACTTCCATATGCTGCTGAGTGATTGCTTTGCATCTTCGTATTCGGCTGCACACCTTGTTTCCTCCCCGCCGAGGCTGCACGGTAACATGTTTGAGTTTGCTTTCTGGTGTTTGACACAGACGCAGAGAGTTTAACACTAATTATCTAAAGCTTATTATTGATATTTAACATATATCACATCGACCAGATGACGCTCAAACTTTAAAATTCTCTGCCATGAAACTTCAGCTCCGCAGAGATTAAAAAAAAAGAGAAGAAAAAAAAAGCTTCCTGCCTCTTGTTTAGCAGATGTGTGGAGGAGCTGAAGACATGTTGGTTTCTGACATTTTCCCCAACCTGCTGTGACACAAATAGACTCTCTGTCACATGATGTATAGTCAACGATACATCAGAGAGCGGGGAAAGAGAGAGAGAAAGAGCGCCTGTCGACTGAGAGGAGCAGGAGGCTTTTATAAGGCTGACGGAGAAATTTATAGGTGTGTTATCATCTTATTCTGCAACAAAACTCTTTCCTGAAACCTTTATGGACACAGATTTAGACGCTCTTCAGAGTGATGTACTCGATTTCTTTCAAAACATGAAGAATGGCTTCAAAAATGAGGGGCACGTTAGTTATTTTCTGCAGCTCTATCAAAGGTTTAACATCATTTTTTTCTGTGTTTTATGTCAATAAAAACATCAGATTAATACATTTTTTTAACAGTTACAGCAATTCATAAAAGCAGGCAACCTTGTTTTCTTTTTGTGCACACTATGTCAGGTATGTGTGCATCTTTAGTGCCATGCAGGGTCATGCAAAAGCCTCAAAAGCAAAATAATAAACACAAGGACTCTCAATTCTTTCATAAGTAAGCTTGGAAATTGATTCATTTATTGAAAACCTGCAAATAAGAACTCACACTCTTCTATTTTTATCATGCAACAAAACATAATGCAATCTCATTTGCATGTTATTCCACAAAAACACAACATAGAAATCAACTTAGTTGATGCACAAATAACTGTTTGACTCTCAAAATAAAGGAAAAGTCACTCTGTTAAAGAAAAAGATTTAGCAAAGAACAGTGTTTTTATTTTTGTTTCTGCAAGAAGAGCATGCCGTGACGTTTAATCAAGAATACGATGCAGAAATATTGATTCAGAATAAAAGAAAATACCCTTTCATGCTTCAAATTGCAAGCACATTTCTGTCAACAAAGCTTTTAAATCCCAGAATTTAAAAGCTGTGAGAGTTGGCATCTTTGTAGTTTAACTGATTATGTTTGTGTTTGTGTTTTTCAGTCTCCGCTGAATGAAAAAGGCTCCTCTCTGTCAGCGACTTCACCTCCTCTTCTCACCAACAAGCCTGAGCGTCTCTTAACCAGGTGAGACACACATGACCTCCCCTCTCCACCTCTGCGTCCTCTCCATGACAGCACAGAGAGCTCCGTGCGTTCACCTCGATCGTGTTTGGCGTTTTGTCGTGAAATCTCGGACCTCACCGCCGAGCTGCAGGCTGTTTCCTGTCAGGTCTGAGGATGTCGACGGGGCCAGGTAGAGGTGCAGCTGTCAGAGCTGATCTGTCAGGCTTTCACTCAGAGGTAGAGCTGCAGTTTCAGTGCCATTCAACAGCCATTTGTCTCCTCGGTGCTGTCCAAACAAAGAGAGTCTCCTGAAGAGGTCATTTACTGCCGTCGAGGTGAATCACCTTCACCAGGAAACGATGCAGTAAAGGAGAGCTCTGCATCCTCTGCACAACACGCACCGCAAAAACTGAAATCTAAGCAAGTCATTATGTCTTATTTTTCTTGATTTGAGCCACATTCACAAGATCAGGTCATAAAAATGTCTTATTTCAAGTTATTTAAAGACAAAAATGACTACAAGAAACCTTTTTTCTTATCCCATTGGCAGATTTTTTGATTTGTTACAAGCAATCAGACCTCATTTTTGTCTTTAAATAACTTAGAATGAAACATTTTCCTGGACTCATCAGTATAATGTAGCTCAAATCAAGAATATTAAGACAAATTTGACTAAAAATAAGACATAATGACTTGCTTAGATTTTAGTTTTTGCTATGTGTTTCTAACCTTTTATGCAGGGCTCGACTTTTAACCCCAAATTAGATTAAATGACAAGATTCTAATCGTAGACAGTACAATATTTCTATAATCTCAAATGTGTTAGAATACCAGATACATTCAACTCTGCTCAACCAAAGAGACAAACTGATAAAAAACTACCTTTACAAAAGAAACAATCAAATTGGTAAAAGAGACAAAAGCAGCAAGAAGTAGCAGTAAAACTTAGTTTAAGGTGGTAACATTTTTCAAAAAGCAAGAAAAGGTCTCAAGAAAACTGGGAGACAACCTGGAAAATACTCAAAAAGTGGCAAAAAAAAGAACAAAAAGTGACTAGAATTGGCCAGAAAATTTTTGAGGAAACTTTAAAAAAAGAAAAAAAAGTTAAAAGAGGAAAAAATGATTGAAAACTACCTTCGTAAGAGTAATAATCTGAGAGGTAAAATGGTTAAAGAAGCAGGAAGTGGCAATAACATTAAGTTAAAGGTGACAAAAATGGTCAAAATGGGAAAAAATCAATTCAAAAAAGAGTGAAAGTGACTTGCAAAGATGCAAAAAATATTTCATGTGTGTTGTCATGCTGCAATCATTGCAATGTTTATACTCAAAAATGTGTTTGCTGGACAACACATAAGGCAGAAAACCCTAAAAATAATCACAATTAGATTAATTTTGCAAATTATTCAGCCCTACTTTCATGTGCATTTGTTGCTCCAGCTGCAGCACAAGAAGCAGGATAGTAAATACTTCCTAAGTGACTTCCTAGAAAGCAGAAGTTGTCCCTCTTTAAACTTCTAAAACACCGCCTGTATTTTTAAGTTTAGTGTTTTTATTGTGCTCTTAAAGCTCGGTGGTTTTGATGCTTCGTCCTGCAGCTCAGCGAAGTCTTCAAACATTCACTTCAGACGCCAGGAACACTGTTTGGTGGTGTTTACCAAAACCAGCTGATGTGTGTTACTTTACACTAACATATGAGTTTGTTTTGGATGGAGGTCGTGTATTTTAATGTTTGGATTGCTCTCTAAGTTGTGATTGGAGTTCGTACTTGACTTGAGAAAATAATTGGGGCAGACGGGGTGAACGTGCAGGATCTCGTGGGAATGTGAAGCTCCTCTGTTACAGCATCACTTTGAAGCAAAATAAATGTTTTACACGTGAGACATTTCAGAAAACAAATGTCTCCGCTGCGGTTTTGGCGTCTGTTTTGGCGACTCTGGGATCCGTAACCTTTTTTAGCCCGTCTCCCCCCTTCTCCTGCGCCCTGATTTCCCCAAAGTGTCGTGTTTTATGTGCTTTTCTTTGGAACTGGTGAGGTCGAGAGGAGCAGAGACGAGCGTCCGAGAGAGACGTGGGAGAATGAGACGAGGTGGCTGTTTATTCTCCCCCGCCGAAGCCACATACCTTTTTAGAGTGGCTTTGGAGCGCGGCCTAAAACAACACCAGAGGCCGTGTACACAAATTACACGTCTCGCACTGAGGACGACGAGGGATGGGAGGATGGAGGAGAAGATTTTCCTTCAGAATCAACATTTTTGGAGCATCCACGAGTGCTTAAACAGATGATAAAATTATCTTTATTCTTCTTTTTTGGTCCTACCTTTGGGCAGAGTTCATGTGGAGGGCAGCTGAGATTATACAACATCACTTTAAGAGCTCATGTTTCATCTTCCAGAGGAAACCAGCGCTGACTATGATAGATTACAGCGAGTGAGAATTGTCCTAATTGAAATGAATATCATAATTTTTCTCTCCTGGTATTTTTCTTGTCTGCCCTCGAAACCAGACAAATAAGAGCAGAGCCACGTCGTGTCCACGCTGCAGTAATAAAAACAGAGGTATTAGTGATAAATGCTCCGCCCGAGCTGAGGTTCTGGGATCTCAGGGGGGAAATAACAGCCAGCTGAAATGATGGGGAGGCCCCATCCAACAGAAATATTTAGAAAAATTAACGTCCAGTTACAACCTTTAAACACTTATTAACCCTTTCATGCATGAGTTATCAAATCACATCAGTAATATTTATCTTTCAAACCCAGAAACACGTAAACCACGTCAGACATTCCTCTCTACGGGCGTTTTATTTTGAAGGAGGGATTGTGTGTACTCTGTGAAAAGACAATATATTTGTTTTATACCTTCCCCATATACAAAACTACTGTAACTTCTCTGAATATTTTAGTTATTGGTCATTTTTCTGCTCTGTAGTGTCAAAACATCATATCAGGCAACCGTCCAGCTTCAACTTCTATTTGATAAAATCACTTTAAATCAGTTTAAATATATCCATTTATGTATCTGGCATAATTTCTGACATGTTTTGCATTCACTGACAAAACTATGAAGCATTTGCACTTATATTTCCATCATAATATACAAATCAATGTTGTCTGACCATTAAGAAAACACAACTTTGGGACTTTTATTTTGAAAACCAGCTCAAGGACAGAGTATTTTATTAACCAGACACATCTGAGGAACTTAAAGAAACATCTTTATCTGCAAATCTATAAGCCTGTCCTTCTTAAACTGTTTATTTAAGGACACCTGAACTGATACTTGTTGAACTTTTAGTGATGTTAAAGAAATATAGTAATTTTGAGACAGTTACAGTTGCAAAAATGCATGTGTACAAGTTTTAGTGTTTTAAAAACGGCTCATTCAAAAGTCTTAGATTTGCTCTCAGGTGTTAGCTCCACCTTTACCTGCCCAAATCTGATTAATTTCATGTCTGTTTTGTTATTTATCTGTGCTGCAGCACGAAGAATCCACGTTTATTTTCTCTTATTATCTTATTTACCCGTGTAAGCTCAGGAAAAGTGACAGTTCCTGGAGTGTTTACCCACATTAATCTGCTGTGGGAGCTGTGATCCCGCCTCTTCTTCTCCCCCCCTCCTCCCCCCTTCCTCTCCCTTACATGTGACTGGACCCTGATGGGGGCAGGAAGGGGTCAGCGTGAAGCAGGAAATGGGGGTTCCTCTGCGCCAAAATGATGATGACCAGCGGCCTGGAAAGGCTGCACACATCCATCACGGCGGTCTCTATCTTTGACGGGTGTGAATCGATGTCCACAGTGTGTGAGCAGGAGTAGAGTTTGTGTTTTGTGTTTTTTTTTTTTTTCTGAAGTGATTTGATTTCTGTAATTACAAACTTCACATTTCCAGTTCAGAGAAAGAGAGCGTGTGTGTGTGGAAAGGTGGCTCATGGTTCCTTGGAGAGATGAGACCCAATATTCCCTGTGTGTACGCCCGTGTGTGTGTGTAGGCTCAGTATTGTTTGGCAGTCAAACATGACATTAGTGGTGCTGTGGGCTTTGACACACCCCAGCTGCACTTTGTGTGAGAACGCAGGTTTGCGACTATTTTGGATTTTCCGTCCAGTCTGCGGTGAGCTGAGGCGTAATCACACAGCCGTAGCAGAGCCCCGGTTATTTATTCTCCTCCTCGACAAACACACACACACACACATATACTCAGGAATATTCAAAGTTAGAAGATGAGACACGGAGCTACAAGAACAACAAGAGGAAAAAAAAAAAAAAAATCATGCACAAGTGCCCAAAGGCCGTGCAGAGGCGGCCACAGCTGCCGGCTGGTCGAGCAGGCTGACTGCTCCCAGGCTGTGCAGATGTTGAGACCCTGAAGCACATTAACGCACCTCTTAACCCCCTACCCCCACCCTGATTCAGCTCCCATCATGCTCTCTGCCGTCTGGGAGAGATGCACACTCACATATGTACAAACACACACACTCAGCTCTGAGATCTTGGATGTGAAGCTGATATTTGCATCCTTATGAATTTTATTCATGTCACCTTTAAGCGACTCTCTGACACCGTGAGTTCGTGGAATACCTCTCTAAACCAGCTGAGTTTGTCGTCAGATTCTCTGAGATTAAAAGTTTTGTTGGCGGTTTCTGTGCAGAGGTCACACGTATGCACCCAGGGAAGTCTGCAAATGTCTTTGTGAAGCAGGCGACTCAGCCTGCAGAAGAAAAAACTGCGTCTCCCCAACCGGGGCGTGATGCAGAGGCAAAGCACCAGGGCGGGCAAACAGCCATGAAATCCCTGATGCTCCCTGCCAGCGTGGAGATAGGCCCCGCCAACTGCCCAAATCCAGAGCGAGTCCTCATTCCTCCAAACCGCTAAAGCCTCTCCCAATGTCAAGTGGCATTTATTAAATACACGGAGTGGAGGATGTTTTCATGCGCCTGTCCCCGGTGATCTGTGTGGTCCAAGCCCGAGTGCCAAACCCGTCTTTCTCCTCCATCTTAGCCGCTTCTTCCCGCTGGTTTTGACGCCGCTCCAGGTTTGCGGTAATCCCTCTCAGGCCTGCACCAGTCTCAGGTACACCTTGAGAGCGAACAAACGTCTGAAAACAATAAATAAGCCATGAGAAGAAGAAGAAGAAGAGGGAGCACCTCCGGGACATGCTTTCAAGTCTTCCAAAGAGACGTTTCCAGCCACACTCTGAGGACTTGAGAGGATTTGGGTGCAAATTTGTTCTTTTTGTGTTTTGGTGAGGGGGGTAGAGTAGGGTGGCATCTTCTGTACCCGCCCAGTGGAATCATGGGTGGTAAATCTAGAAACACAGCAGCTCTAAATGAGCTGGGTCTCCTCAGGGGCCTCAGATTATTCCTGTTTTCTACATGTTAGCGCCCTCTGAAGTCAGCGGATCTTATTTTTCTGTTCCACCGCAATCTGCCTGCACAGATGATACCGGCTACAGACCCCGAGTCAGCCGCTTATTGTTCGTTTTGGCTACAGCTGTCCAGCAATCCCAAGAACATGGGAGTTCATATCCAAGGATAATCTGTTTTCATGTTTAATACCGTGTCTCGGGTGGATGTGGGTTTTTTCTCAAAGAATAGAAGTGTTGGAAATAAAAAGAGGAGAGGGGAGGAAACAGCAGCCCTTAATCCTGCGGTGACCACTGGCGAGGCCCAGATGAGCGTGGACTGGAATAGTTTTCAAACTAGCGAGGCCGTCCTTTTGTCTTTCCACGCGGAGCAGAGAGCCGAGGCGGGGCGACATGAGAAGCTGCATTTATCAGTTCACAGTTTGAGGATATTGCAAATCAATTTATTAGATTATGAGGCCTGCTTTGAGCTCTGCTTTTCCTCCCCCCTCCCTCTCTCCTCCTCCTCCTTCAAACGTAATATTTTAAAGAAAACTCTATTTCCAGATTATAGAGCACTTTATCGCAGAACAAGGAAGTATCAATTCTGGCCCAGACGTCCTAAATCCTATTTTCTCTCTCTTTGGTTTTACAGTAACGTTGCTTCATCTCCTCAAGGACGTTGATATAATGGAGTTTGTTCTGCTTTGGTCTGTTTGGGCGACTTTAACCTTACAGATGTGGATTCCTGGAAAAACACAAATAAATTCTGCATGAAGACTTTTTGTTTCAGATTAGAAAACATTTAGAAACTTGTGCATTTAATGATCGTTTCACCAAAAAACCAGCAACACATCAAGCTCTTGGCATTCCCATCCCGTGCATCCATCTCCCTCTTTGACATTTCACTTTAAATAAGCAGTTTGAAGACACTTGGGGAGAAATGGACTTGGCATGTGCTCCTCCGCTGGTGACAGTTTGTGCGGCGGCCCACATAAAGTATAAAGTGTAATAACACGACTCCATAATTAATCTTCCGGCGAGTGATCCAATTATCCAATTGAAGCCGCAGTTTGTGAACGCTGGTCTTGTTATGTTGGAAGATAAAGCTCGGACTTCTCCAACACCAATGAGACTCTCTCTTAAAGAGCATTATCCATGTTTGGAGACGTTTTCTTAACAGGGATTTTTCTCTCTGTGCGTTTCAAAGCGGCTCCGGCGTCGCTGCTGTGAAACAGATAATTCACAATAGTAATCAGCGCCTCTCGTGCTGGGATGACTTGGACTAAGACTCTTTCGGAGGGGGGGACCCTTTCTCCCCTACATCTCATACTGGGATTAATGGGAGTGATGGTTTTAGAGCCAGGCAGTTGTTAGGTGATGTTCCTAAAGGCCTGAAGCAAAACACGAGATTTATCCCGCCATCAGTGCACTTTGCAAAAATATTCTAATTATTATTTCCTATATTGCAATTATTTCCAAGTTCCCCATCTTATATGTTTTTAAACAAAACATTTTGCAAGAAATGAACAGTGACATTAATTACAGCACAACAACAACCCACCACTACTACAAGTTGTGACTGCTTTTTGTCCATTTTGTTCACTTTTCACCAATTTTGCACCACTTTTCTTGCAACAATTTTCCAAGTTTCATCCCAGCTTTCTTTCAATTTTTGTTCA
This sequence comes from Thalassoma bifasciatum, assembly GCA_008086565.1. Classification (NCBI taxonomy): domain Eukaryota; kingdom Metazoa; phylum Chordata; class Actinopteri; order Labriformes; family Labridae; genus Thalassoma; species Thalassoma bifasciatum. Next base: position 156,113 of record RPOG01000450.1, read on the forward strand.
ATATGGCCAATTTACTTATTAACTTATTTGCAATGCAACATTTTTCTGAAGTTGTCAGACTCATATCAAGTCGAAAAAGACAGTTTTTTCTAAAATTAAGACACAAACACTTGATTAGTTTTCAGTTTTTGCAGTTTGCATCCTTTTTTTTGGATTTATGTCAGAATCAGAGCCATATTTATCTCAACTGGCCATGTTTGTGCTGCTGAAAAAAGTGTCAAATAATTTTACAAGCTGCTTTTCCGCGAATTTGACCATCTCTCTAACGTATTTATAAATTTATGAGATGAAAACTTCCTGAACTTTTCTGTTATGCAAAGGTCTTAGATTTTTTTAAATAAGCAAAATATCCTCTACCATAGTTTTCTAGACCAAAATCTGGAGGTTGAACTCTCATGTAGCTCTCGTTGTCTGATAGAAAATTTAGGATCTTTAATGATAAGTGTTTTTTATCTCTCAGAAAGAAATATAACCAAGCAAAGTGCATTTATTTCTTCATCTCAGGGTGTGGAACAGCACAGACGGATCCACAGTTTTGTGCAGGATGTGTAGTTTTCCTTTCCACAGCCACAGAGAGCGTCTGCTGGTTTGTGTGTACCTGTCACTTTTTATCCTATTAGAGCCCAAAGACCTGCAGAAGAGAGACAGTCCCCTGCTGCTTCTGTTTATCCAAAACACTTCTGCTAATGGACTGAGACTCGAATCAAATCTGACCCCGAGAATGAGAGCGAGCATTACCAAAAACAATACCGCAATTCAGCTTTTTTCTCCCTCTCTCTCGCTAATTTGCAGCACAAAGCCGCTTTCCATTTGGTGAAGTCGTTTTATTTTGAAGGAAGAAGAGGGCGAAACAAAAAGTCAAATTACACCAGATTTAAATTTTAAGGTGGATCCTTTTGATACAGGCACCTATGATTGCTTAATTTTTTATGCATCTTCACGTTTGATGCTTGAATTATCATTTAATATGCTTGACTTTCTCTGAAACCAGGATCTTTTGAAGCTATTTAGCTTCTCTGATCTTCTTTCTCTCTATCTGACCTTTGACCTGCTGCAAACACAGTTAAAATACAGCATGCAGTAAAAGAAATAAGTGATTTATAATGTGTTTTTTTTACGCAGGACATGTTTAACCTCTCTTTTCTCTTCATCCTGCTTGGTGTCGACGTACATCTGCAACCCAGAGCTGCTGGTTTATAGAAAACCTTCATGCTTTCTCGTTTAGGAGTTACTCGTATCTCTTTCTGAAACCCAAACACATTCTGTGAAGTCTGCACCGTCCACCTTAAGGGAAAGAGCAAAAATAAAACCAGGGGAATAAGAAGGAGGGGAAGCAGAGGAGAGTAAAAAAAAAAAAAAAAAGGAAAAGAATCAGAGCTGTTGAAAAGGACGTTATTAGCTTGGTCGCGGTCGGAGCCCATTTGCGTCCATTTGCATCTGTGCTGAAACCTGCAGCTGAGAGCATCTCGGCGATGCGTAATGACCGGTTGTCACAACAACACGGGAGGTGGCCCCGCCGGCAAAATGACGGCCCTGTCACTCCTCCGCTGAGACGAAACGCTGGCAACCTGTAATTCCCTCCGCAGAGCTGCTTCCTTCCTGCCCGCCGCCTGGTTAAATGGCACTTTTGAAGGAAGTAAATCTACAAAGTTGTGTTTAATAACGACGCCCGAGCCAAATGTTTGACGGGGTGAGGTGTGTTTGCAGGGGGGTGTGGAGCGAGGGGCTCACGGGGTTAAGAGGGATTTGTCATTTGTTTGTGCTCGCAGGCTTTAATCTGTTCATTGAAACGGCCCATCTTTTCAGCTAGCTGCGCTCAAAGTAAATGAAACACAATTACAGAGCGCGTGAAGGCAAGGTGGGACGCCGGCGGCTCACTGAGGAGGCGCCATCGAAGCTGGATCCCCTCTGAGTCCGGGCTCTAAGGTTTCGGAGTCAGAGTCTGATTAAAAAGACTTGCTAACATGATTTTGTGCATTTTATTCGTCCGAAGTGTCCGTGCGTTTACATCCAGTTTCCTCGCCCTCCCTTCGGCCTGCAGCCCACGCCGTAGAAGGCCGTCCTCCTCGTGCAGCACACTCCATCCACGGCGTGCATCGTGCGAAGACGTGTGACATATTTCACACAGATGAGCCGCCCAGCAGGGAGCCACAGATCTGCAGCTCGGTCGTGATCTACCGAACTCTTCCTCCCCGTTTTCCTCACTCTTTGTTTACTCTCACACTGAGTTAGTGATGGGCGCCGCAGCCCCTCCTCCTCCTCTTCCTCCTCCTCCTCCTCCTCCTCCTCCACCACCTCATTACCTCCTCTACCTGATGGGCCCACTCCTCTTCTCCTCCCTCTCCACTTTTCATTTATATATTTATCTATTCTACCCCGGCTTTGCGGGTTACCGTTTTTAATATCATCGGTGAAACATGATTATTACCTCTTAATGCCCAAATTACGGGGGCATTCTTTTTGTCATCCTCGCCGTTGCATTTTTCCCGCGTAGCACCCCGTGGCAGGAACATCTTTATCTCCCCATGTGCTCCTAGTTTTAAAACCTTTACCCCCGCTGTTTGAAAAATATTTCTCATTTTCCTCCCCCATGGCGTGGAGAAATCCCCATAGGCGAACCATTAGTGATCTTTCTGCCTTTCCCAAACACTTATTACTATCACCCGCACTCCTTGAGCTGCCTCATTGGCTTTTGGTAAATTATGCAAATAAGGTGATGTTCGAACATATAGTTTTGCTGTTTTTCTGCAACTGCGCAAGTTTGCACAGCCTTCCACCGAGCAGCCGCGGCACCATTAAAGTGACTGAGCACGTCAGCAAGATTTATGCATCAGTGACAAATTATAATGCTCTGTCGCTAATTTCCCCGCTGCTTCTTCTTCCTCGCACAGGTTTAGTTATGTGTTTGCCTTTTGGGGAGGCCCTCGGTTGTGAGTTTTAGTGTTTTTTTTATTTTTTTTTCCCTCCTTGCATATCAATGTGTCACTTGAATTCACATCTGCAGAGACAGGAGGCTGCAACCCAAGCGAGTCAGCTCGAGTGTTTGACTCATTACAGACGAGTGAAAGTCTATTCTGGAGTTTCACTTTTTCTTTTAGAGATTGTTGGAGTGACTTTGAAGCTGCAGATGGACGCACGGGGAGGGGAAGTGTTTCAGCTGAGGACTTCTGGTTGTAAAGTAGATGCTTCTGAATATTTTAAGACATGAATACGGGAGAAAACATTCAGTCTCGTCGAAGTTTACCTGCACACCTTTGACGGACAAAATTTGCAGGAGATAAATGTGCAAACTCTCTTCGAATAAAGAAATTTAAATCCTCTAAATGCACCGTTTCATGCACGCAGAGGTGTTTCCTCTCTCCACCAAACGTTTGAGGTAAACCGTCAGATAGAAATCTGTGACGTCGCGCCCAAACGCAGACTCACAAACTCCAAACTCCACTTCTGACTCCCGACTAGCGAGAGTGTTTGTCTGCCACCCCCAGGACGAGAGCTCTCTGAATGTCAGCGGACGCCTGCCTTCAACTTCCCATGAAGAAGAAAACGATAAGCAGGGAGCCGGTTGGAGACGCTCGGTCGGCACAGTACATTGTGATAATGACATTTGGGGAGGGATAGTGTTGCAAAGCTGTTAAGCTCTTTCATTGCACCAAGAAGATTAGTCGACGAGATGGGGCTGAATGACAGCGAAGGTAGCGTCCCCAGCCTCGCCTGCCGAGGACTTGGCATGCAGAGGTCCGTTAAAAGCCAAGCGCTTACTTTACACTGAGGACCAATTGTCCTTCACTCGCAAAGTATCACAAACCCCCACAAAGCAAGGGCATTCTGTTGTTTGTGTCGCTTTCATGTGGACGGATTTACCACTGATTTCTACTTCTGCGCCTGTTTCCTACCTTTCAGTTTCGCTCCTTTCCCTTTCGAGGATGACTTTCACAAATGATCTGCCTCTGTAAAGCTTCTGTTTTCCCAGCATGCCCCAGCGCAGAGGTTGTTTCACACATCCAGAGTCTGGTGAGGCCTGTCTGTGTTTAGTTTATCTACTCACCCAACCCACGCTCAAACCCCAGTTGGTTGCAAAGTCGCCACATTAGGCCTTGTTTGACCGCACCAAAGCAAGACGCGGGAACTCTGGACAGCTTGTCCTATTATCTGGGACAGCGGCCTGCCATGCCTTTAACTCTTTGTCACATTGCCTATTCCCATTATAAGCCTTGGGGGAGCAGGGGGCCGCCCGCCTGCATCCTAAGTGTATGTGTGTATACATCAACGCGTGTGTTGGTCTGCTGTTTTAACCCGAGTTTCCCCACAGGCTCCTGGAAACACTTTGTCCATCTCTTGATGCTCTCTCTCCGCCCACGCAGGAGTCATTTTTATTTATTATCTCCTCTGACAGCGGAGGGAATGACGGGGAGTCGCGGAAAGTGTTTTGTCAGTTCTTAAGTGTCTGACAATCCGAATGAAGTTTAGCATGTGAAGAACAAGCGGGCGTCTCGATTTTTTATTTATTTTCCCGCTGATGGAAAGACGGGGACGGGCCGCAGAGAGATGGAGATGACAGACGGACGCTGAAGCCACCAGTGTATTCGACGCGTCTTCTTTCTGTCATGGCGGAGGGGGCTGGATGCTGCGGCGTTAGGTGGGGAGGTAAGGGAGGGGTGGGAGGAAGTGAGCTGACCTCCAGCTCGTGCCCCCGCTGGTTCCCCTGGCGGCTGCAGGCCTGATGAAACACGCAGGCTGCCAAAGTGACAGGAAGTCGTCTCAGGAGGGGATCAGACTCAAAGATGGCGGCTCCTGGACTGTTCGCCGCTTCACCTCCTCCCTCCATCCTCCCCCTGATCGTTTCATCAGGTTTTAGGAGTGTTGAAACACAGGCGAGACCTTTTAAATCAGGAGGATGTCGACTTAACGTTCACCTTTCATTTTTATTCAACCAGAAATGAAATTATTAACCCAGTCACATTTCAGACCTCTGGGATAAAACATTGCCTTAAAAAAACATACAAAGACAGCAAGATCAGGACTTAACCATGATTATATGGAAGAAACTGGCTCTGTCAAAGTTTATTTTTTTCCTTTTTTTCAATATAAAGTCGCAATGTTGAGATAAAAAGTCAAAATTTCAGCTTCGTATCTCAAAATCTTGATTTTTCTATCTTACAATTTTGACTTTTTATCTCAGATTTGGACTTTTTTGATCATTTTGACCTCACTATCTCAACCTTTTGGCTGTAATATCTTGAAATTTTATGACAATGAAGTCAAAAGGATGACTTTTCATCTCAAAATTGTAACTTAATGTGGGCAAAAGTAATTCTCTCCTCTTTGTTATTCGGGAACTGGGTTTAGCCCCAAACATTTCTGCATCTTGAACCATTTTTATGCATCAACCTTTATTGTTTCTTCGCAGTTTCATTGCTTGTTTTTTATAACTCAACGTTCATTAAGCACATTTTTGCATCATGCTAAATGCTTTTCTTGAAACACGTCAGCTTTAAGAGTTGTTGAGTTTCTGCAGATTGTACAAGGCTTCAGCGTTATCAGTTTTTTTGAGACATACTGAGGTTTTCTTCAAGCACCTGACAGAGATGGTAAATGTGCACTTTATTTAGAAAATCATTGACTTAAGTGACAATGTTAAACAGAACATAATATGCAAAGATACCTCCTTGGAGTGGATCCAGAACAGTTAATGTAACGTTCATGAAAAGTTTGATGCACTTGATGCTTCACCTCTGTCCCCACTGACCTAAATGCTGCAGATTGACGTGTTTATTTGTTGATTTTGGGGTCCCACCGTCTTATAGGTGGTTGTGTTTGCTTGTCTTTCACTGAGAGGACACATCTGTCCAGGGGTGATGTTTGGTCACAGTCTCTCTCTGAATTCCCAGGTGTGAGCTCACGCTGAGGCTGAGGCCCCGAGTGCCGCCAGGACGCCGCGGTGTGCGTCTTCAAACCAGCGTGTCGTGTTGAGTTTGGAGGGCACAGGGAGAGGAGAGGAGGGGGAGTTACGTGATGCAAGGAAAACACACAGAGGTGAGTTTAAGATTCTTGACTCTTTTACTTCACTTACAGTCGAGATCTTTCATGCACGTTTGCAAAACTGCAAACCAAAGTTGCCAGGTGACAACAAAACCAAATATTAAAGTGTTATCGATGTAAAGTTGGCATTTCAGCGCTGATCAAAGAATCTGATTGTGTCCATATGCACTCAAAGATGTAAACAGAAGCAGTACAGTTTCTCCTGCACATACATCTACAGTCATACGAGCAGACTTTGCTTAACTTGCCTCAGCAGTTACATAAACGCAGTCCTCTCTGTTGTAATTTGTGGCCTCAGTGGGTTTCTTGTTTTTTTTTTTTTTTTAATGTGATGTTTATCCCCGCAAACACAGCAAACAGATTCTGTGAGAGCGACGACAGCCGTGAAAAGCCTCGGCGAGCACAGCAGGTACTCCTGAGCTCGGCTGTAACAAATACCTCTTAAAGACTCTTATTTAAATACCCCATCTGCTTTGACAGGTGCTGTTTGAAATCTAACCCCACGGGGGACAACCTTGTAACTTTTTTACGCGCCTCTTTGTAACCGCGCGAGCGAAAACAACGGGGAGCGATCTCTTTTGTCAACCCGTCGCCGCACTTTGAAAAAAAAATACTTTCGAAAAGGAGTATGTTTTTTTGTGTGTTTGTGTGTGTGTGTGGTGAAAACTTTAACTCAAAGATTTCTCTGCATGTGGTTGCTTTCCACACACACATAAAACCCACACACACCCTCCAGAGAGCGTAATATTGCAGATTATTGTTTGTGTGTTTGTCAGTTCTCCTGTAAAACGCTGATTTGATAAAGCCGCCTGTTATATTAGGACTAATAAAGCAGCTCTACCTGCTCGCCTCTGCTTTCTCTACAAAGATGAATTACCCGTTTAATAAATAATGACATGCAGAGCACAATGACAATTACCTGACTTATTTTTCATTCAGGGGAGGAGGGGGTTGGATGGAAGACACCTTCGGCTGTCACGGATGGCAGAGCGTAAACTGCACGCTTTAAGCTTTAATTACCTTGTTGTTTTTGTCCCTCCGTCACACTGGCCCCTGCACTCAATCATACTCCTGCCAGAGCCACGGCTGCACTCCAGAGACCTTCTCACACCCCCTCACACACCCCCACCTCCCTCCACAATCCACTGCAACACATTAAGAATCGATTAATAAACAACATTAATTTCTTTTTTTTCCTCTTTGTCCCTCTCTTGTCCTGATTTTTCCTCTTTTGTTCACCTTTTTTCTTTATTAAATCTCTTGTCATCAGGCTTTGTTCGCTCGCAGAGTTCCACCAAAAAGCATCACATTTAATTGCCCACCGCCCTTGATTGCAAGCTTGTACATGTGCGTGTGTGTGTGTGTGTGCGTGTGTGTGTGTGTGAAGCGGCCGCCATTAAAGCCTCCTGAAGGATAATTGCTATCAGTGTAATGATCACAGCGCTTTCATGTATCGGGCTCCTCCATCTTCCAGATATGTGCCATTAAGAGCAAGGTTGTCTTTGTTGCAGCTCATGCTTGGACATAGGCCAACCCCCCTGAAACACACACTAACACACACACACACACACACACACTCCCACTCTCACTGCTCAAGCTTAGACATATTTCTTATATGCCAAGATATCCTCCTCCAGGGGGGAAAACGGAGCACGTTTGTGTTTTATCTCATCAGACGAGCAGGCCTGCATCATCAAGGTAACGTAAATAATTTACGGCGTCATTGTGGAGCTGAAAAACCATTACCGCCGTGAATTAAAATCAATTAAAGCGCCGCGCAGATAAGTCGCTCCTGAGCCAGGTAGAGCTGATTCTCCCGGCTGATCCTGAAGAAGTGGCAGCGCCGACTTCAAACGGGAGCAAAGGAAGTCTTTATTGTATTATTTCCAACATTAAGAATGCGAGAGCTCCCATAGAAAAACAAAAGGAGGATGAAAAAAAGCAGCAGCCAGACATCTTGGCATCTGTTACCATTAATTTACTGCTCACTGCTTTCAATGTGATTTCCTCCCATATGTTTCAGATGTGTCTTTGCCTTCGCCCCCCTGAAAACAAACGGCTTCTTCTCTGAATTATTCACACACACACACACACATAGAGAGGCAAAAACACACAGTGTAATACACACCCGTAAAAGCAGCATAAACAATTCATCTGCGGCTTTATCATTAAAAGATGTCACACTGACTTTTCATGAAAGATACTCTCCGATTTGGGTCCACATGTCGTGAGGAGTAAAGAGGCTCGTGCACACACACTGACACACTCGTGAGTCCACGTCGTGACTGGACTTTGACGTGCGGACACACTTAAATGTAAAGAGGTATAAAAATGTTGGTGATTATTCCACATTGTTGGATCAGATAAGCCTCAGGTGTGTCTCCTCACACCCCTATATGTTTAGTCTGAACCCGCTCCTGAACACAATCCCCTGCGATGGCTCACAATGAGGCAGGAACCGTCCCTGGTAGCTTTCTCCTGATAACGGGCTCCGCTGTAATGGCTCTCCATTGTTGTGAAAATACAATACGGCTGTGACAGACTGGCCTCGACCTGCCTTTGAAGTCTCAGACTCGGGCTCAGATGTCCTGGTGGAGTCAGCGGCTCGGACTGAATGATTGATGACGCTGATCAGGAGCGGACACACACACACACACACAGACACACACGGGAGGGAAATCGAGATTTAATGCAAAGGCAGAGTTCCTGAGCTTTCACTGTGTATTGTTCCAGTTTTCACATAAGGCACACCTTTCAGTCTTTATTCTGAGAAAATGCACAGCTCGGCCAAAAAAAAGTCACCACAAAAATCAAGGGCTTCAGAGTTGTTTGCACAAGTTTTAGGGTGAAACGCAAAAGTATCGTCATGCAAACTTTTGAAAACCTGAATCAGTCTCCACTGTTTCTGTGTAAACTTCAAGCCGGCGTTTAACTGAAAATTCACATTAGCCTGTATCAGGATATTTTTATTCTTCTTAGGGCCTGAAAAAGTATTTTCACATTTTTTTCAAACATATATATATCTTTTAAAATGTTACAGACGAACATTTGAGGCTGAAAAAGTTTATCAACTAGAAATTATTCAGTGTTGAAATGGATGGAAAAAAGGATTGTTCATGAAATAACCAACCAAAAGAAAAGAAAAGAATTCAAACATAAAAAAGTTCAACCTGTTTTATGTTGAATGCTTAGTGACAAATATTTGAAAACGAAAATGGAAAACTTTTTTTCATGCCTTAAGACAATTAAAGACAAATAAAAGGAAAAATCCTGACTCTGACTTTCATAATTTATGCAACAACAAAAGCGACCTACAGTTTCGTTCTTGTGCTGCTTAACCTACTGACAGCCTTCCATCAAACTGTGCATTTATTGCACTTTTTCTGCAATCAGAGAAAGTTTTTAGTCGTTAGCCGTTGTTACATAAATGGCTCCTCTAACTTGCATGCTACTTCAGCGTTTTATAATTTATCCATTCCTCCAGAGTCCTATCTTTGTTCTGTCCCAATCTCTTGAGTTGCCTTTGCATTGTGCGTGTAGAAATGCTCTTACTTTCACTATTAATCATACTCCTGAGTTCTACTTTTATTTTTCTTCCATTTGATTTGGCAAAATGTTAAAGTGGACGTTTCTTAACCCAATTTTTGTGGTTTCTGTATCAATCTTCTTATATGTTTTCTCTGCCTGATGCCAATGATTTGACCCTTCTTAAACAGACGAACATATTTTATCTCCACTGTTGTTTGAGAAACGAGAAGTTTCTTGGAGTTAAATAACTTGTTTGCAGCTGAAAGATAATCACGTATGTTCACTTCTTTTCAGCTTAACTTTCTTCACTGATTGAACCTTTAAAATGCTAAAACAGAATTATTTAGAGGTATACAGCCTCCTTTCTTCTTCTCCATCACACTCCCTAATTTACTCCAAACAGCCCAGTTTCAAAGCTTTACTCGCCTGTTAAAAAAATTTCAGAATCAGGCGAAAGTTTTCTGCAACTTTTCTTGAATTTCTGATCTGATTACTCCGGTTTTACCGAAAAACTAGTGTCCTGTTTGTTTTATTTAATTCAAGGGAAAACAAGGCGCCAGTGCAGTGTTTACGACTCAAGTTAGTCACAGAAAGAAAAACCTCCCACTGTGCCGTTTGCTACAGGTTTGCTCCGAGTCATACACCCCTGCTGTTCTCCGAAACATATTAGACACACACACACACACACACACACATGGCCTCACAGGCTAACAGCTGACACCTAATGAGCTCGACCATCATCAAAACTCAGAGAAGTTGTGTGTCTGCTCTGCCTCTTTATTTCATCTCACTGCAGCTGATGCTTTTTTTTTTTTGCAACTTTCACTCAAAGTTGCAGAAAACAGGAACGATTTTTGTTATGAATTGCAAATATTGACAAAATCAGATCATTCATAAAGCAGCAAATGTGTCAAAGATAGTGCTCACAATCCTGTCATTTTATTTTAATAATAAAAATGAGTGTTTCTGCTCCCACAAAGCCGCTGTTGTGGTTGTAGTCACATGCTTTCATCGCGGCCTTTCCCCCCAAACTTTCCAGGACCGTCCTGATAAACTGGGTGATGCTCCTTCACACGTCTCCGACACAAAAGCAGCGTCTTTGTTGGTAGAAACGGGACTTTCCCAGCTCTCCTGCCCGGCCGAGCGCTCGGTCATGGGGATGGTTTCATCAGCCGTGAAAAGAAATCCAACGATAACAGACGGCGGGTTGTGCTGGGACGGAGGACAAGAGAAATAGTATTCGGTTTAGTGTTGGCTTTAGTTTGTTTCCAGTGTTTGTAGTTGAACAAATAAAGAAAAATCTGGCACCAAAAAGATGATGAGGAAGATATAAACTTGTAAAAACTGAAGTTGATCCTCTTCAGTTAGGGCTGAAAGATTTGCAAAAATAATCTAATTGCGATTATTTTCCCCTGTATTGCAATTGTGATTTTTTTTTTTTAATGCGATTATTTCTGGGTCTCCTGTCTTATATGTTTAATTAGTGCACCACAACAACCCATAACACTTCTTCTTAACACAAGTCTGTCTAGTTTTATCCAAACATTCTTGACATTTTTTATTACCTCTGGCTATTTATACCACTTTTCCCGCATTTTTGCTCCCTGTCTGGCAATTTTCTAAGTTTCCCCCAAGTTTTCTTGCCAATTTTTGTTGATTTTTGTCCAATTCAATCACATTTTGGACCATTTTTTTGCTACTATCTGACAATTTTTGATCTGGTTTCATCCCAACTTTCTCGCCATTTTGACCAATTGCCAGTTCTTTGTCACTATTTTTACCATTTTTGCTCCCAATCTTTGCCACCTTAGACAAAGTTTATTCACTTTTATTGCTGGTTTTTCCCATATTTATCACTCAGATTGTTTCTTGAAGGTAGCTGTCAACAGTTCGTGTCTTTGGTTGAGCAAAGTTGAGTAACACTGGGCATAAAATATCTACTGCAAAAAAAAAAATCTGTTATTCTGACACATTTGAGGTTGAAGAATTATTGCACCATCTGCGATTGGAATATTGCAGTATGAAATATTGTGATTTAATCTAATTTGTGATTAATTGCCAAGCCCTTCAGGCCTTAAAATCTCTTGAATGTGCAAATCTGTCTATTTAATGTTACATGCATCGTCTTTGCTTTGTGTAGATGCAGTTTCTTCACAGGAAGTTTAACTTTTCATGCAGAAAGTCAGGAATTGCATGTACAGTCAGCAGCAGTAGACCTCACTCTCTGTGTTCGTTGTGTAACTATTCAGACACCGTGTGTGTGTTTGTTGTGTGTTTTCAGACAGTAGATCTCAAAGTTTCCGTCTCCACAGACAGACAAACTGTCCCCAGCGTCTTCGACTGCGGCGTCCGTCCAGACAGCTCTAATGGGAAAAATAGACATTTCTGTTTCTTCCTCTGTTTGTCTTTTCTTCTCAGTCCGAGTGCCGCGACCGTGACAGGCGGAGAGACGTCTGGGGGGCAGATGATGTCATTTATCGATAAGCTGACGGCCTATCACTGACAGAAGGAGCATGTCGCTGTTTTTGCCTCGACTTATCCGCCCATTTACGGTCACTGCTCGCAGCCTTATCAAACAAATGGAGATGTTAAAAAAGAAACCAACAGAGAACAGATCTGATTGTCCTCGATTGGAAACAGAGCGTTTTTGGTGCGGTGAGTCATCGCGTGCGGCCCACTTCCTTTTGATGTGTGCCACAGAAAATGATACAAATTGCATTTAGCCCCCTGTGAAATACAATAAGCGGTTGGCGTGATGGAGAACATTTTCATTTATTACGACGAAGCTTTAAGCGCAGAGCTCCCGCTCTTATCTGAAGAGACTCATCAGCTTCCTTTTTGATAAAAACTAAAAACGAGAGAGGGGACGATCACTCTGCGCTCTGATTCCATCAAGATGTGGATGAACTCAGGAAATAAGATTGAGGAAGTCGGATGATATATGTACTTTTAATTGAAATGTACAGGCAGGCGTTTCCCATCCGCCGTATCTGATATGATTTTATTCAGCTTGTCTCAACTTGTTTGGATTGAGTTTGTCAGAGTAGAAGCAGAGTTACTTTTTTATCTCTTCTTGTCGCTGTTGCTTTTAGAGCTTCAGGAAAATAATAAAACAGTAGAAAAATATACAGAAAATTAAAACTGGGGTTCTCAGAAAGCATCTGTCAAAGTCTGAGGGTAAACAAAACACCATGACTTCAGAGGATTTCTTCAACATCGTCTGAAGTTTTTACAGGTTCGACATCCTGCAAGTTCTTCATTTAGTCTCACAGAATAACTCTTTCACCCTGCGTCTCTCACATAATGTAAACATGCATCAGCTCTGACTCTGACACAAATACCACCATGTGAATCCCACAGGGCCTTTGCACAAGTCCTGAGCTGCGAGCTTGATTTGTTTTGGTTGTCTGTAAACAGGTAATGCAATAAGAAATAGGAGCAGCTTCAGAGTCAGAAACAGCACCCACAGGAGATGCAGCATGAAAAATGACCTCATCCACTGTAAATAGATGGATGGATAGATAGACCGAGGAGGAGGAGGAGGAGGAGGAGGAGGAGGAGGAGTGAGTGCATGTGCGCTTTGACCCAAGGTAAATATAATGTGACAGGCCGGGCTTCCCTCGAGATTGTGTAATTGTATTTTCACATTGTCACGTCAAAGTTGAGCAGATTCCCCCGAAGCGTCTGCACACAGATGGGTCGCTGCATATTTAAAAGGTGGCAAAACTGGATCTTACAGCCCCCGATACCTTCGTTTTATTCAACAAACCGCTCAGTGCGTGCCCTGTTGATCCTTTTCCTGAGGAAAGTGATGTGAGGTGAAGTTAGCCAGGGTGAGAAACAATACAACGATGCAGCCTGTAGGATCAGCGCTCTGAGGAAATGTGATTTACAACCTTTACTTTAATCATTTCATATGCCACTTAGATGCCAAATCTCATTTATTACAATGACATATGGAGCTTAAACGAACACTTAAGATGCTTTGATAAGAGGGAGAGAGGGCCTGCTATGCATGACTGTGGCTTTTATAAGAGTTTGTTTAAAAAGATTTTAGAAAATTCCCCAAAATGTCCAAGTTTGTTCGACTGCTTGAAGCTGCGCTCTCAGACAGAAAAAACTAAAGTGGAAAAGCACTTTTACAGACAAACCGCAGATATATAGTAGCACCCTTCTTTTCCTTGTCGTCTTGACAAGTGTTGAAATTTTTTTAGGGGCCACATAAAGTCAAATTTTGAGATAAGAGTCACAATTCTATGATAAAAAAGTCAATTTGGAGACAAATAGTCAAATTTATGAGACGAAAAGTCAATATTTTGAGCTCGAGGGTCAAAGATATGAGATAATTATTCAATACTTTGATCTCAAAGTCAAAATTTAGAGGTCAAAAGTTAAAGTTATGAGATAACAAGAAGAGAAAAGTCATAAACTTTGAGAAGAAAGCTTAGTTTTGAGCCAAAAAGACAAAGTTTTGAGAAAAAAAGCAATGATTTCGAGACATTTGAGCCCAAGTTATGGGACAAAAGTCAAAGTTACAACATTAAAAGTCAATATTTTTAGAGAATGAAGTCAAAATTTCGAGATATCTGAGTCAGAAGTCTGATAAAAAAATATGTTTATTATGAAACAAAGTCCGAACTTTGAGCTAAAGGGTCAAAGATATGAAATAATAATTCAGTACTTTGAGCTACAAAGTCAAAACTTTGTGGAAAAAAAAAAACAGTTTGAGCCCGAAAGACAAAGTTTTGAGATTAGAAGCCCAAATTTTGAGATGTTGAAGTCTAAATTATGCAATAAAAAGTTGATATTTTGAGATAAATAGTCAGAATAATGAGAAATAAGTTGAAACTTTCACTGTAATCTCACAGTCTCAACAAAATCAGTGTTAACACCACATATTGACATTTTTGTCGGCTACAACACGTTATTTTATACTATAGAAAATGTTCGTTTCAGACAGTAAAGGATTGTTTTAAATTAATGTTTGGATTTTGAAGCTTCTTTGTCGTCTTCTAGGATCTTTGGGTGTTTTTGCAGGATCTCACAGAGGTCAGGTAGGGGGTCATCTTTTTGTTTTTTCTAGAATATGGTCACCTTATCTGTAAATATTTGCTTTAAAGCAGATTAAATCTTCAGTTTGTGCAGCTCAGAGTTACCTAACAGCAGATATTCTTGTTTCAATCATTCGTCCACCTCGTGTTCTGTCTTTCTCTTTTCGGAAGTGTTCTGAGGGGAATCCATTTTGACAGAAAAGCCTGTAATTAAGCGTATTGCTTTGCCCTCTCGCTAAGCTAATGGCTTTATTTTGACAGTGTTAATTGTCATAATTGTCAGAATGGTACCTCTGACACTCGGCCCGGAAGACGTCGGCGAGGAATTGTTGCGCGTTGATGAAAGCGTTGTCATACATACTTCATCTCAACGAGCTAATGCGGCCCGCGCCTCGCCTCTCCCCGCCGAGCCTTATGGGACGCTGCAGCCTCGGCTTTCTAATTGCCTCTAATGAAACGCCAGCGAGGGAGGTGATCCGCTCCTATTTAGATCTCCGTCTTTAAAGGGAGACACAGAGGCAGATGGGGATGAATGGATGGAGGGGGAGAAAGATGGAGAGAAGGAGAGGAGTGAGGAAGAGGGAAAACGAGAGGTATCAAGGGGGAGAAACGAGGCCTTCTTAGACACATCTTCATAACGAAGGCATGTTAATTAAGGCTTAACCCCCGTCTCTAACTAGTGTTGTGAAACTTGACACAGTGATATGATTCTGCACTGAAGTGCTGCAGGGCTCTGTTTGTGCAGGTTGTTAGCAGATCAAGTCTTTGCACTTCAGCTTTTCGGACAGCAGATGGTGCTGTTCCTGAAAGTGCAGAGAGGAAACAAGTTTGAGGTGCAAGAGTGAGAATGTGATTCCTGCAAAATACGACTAGAAGAAATCAAAGTGATGTGATTATGGAGCACAAAATTTGAACCCTTAGAGTGAAAAGTGGCCACAAAAAGTGTGAATCTTGTGATTTAAAAGACTAGAAAGGCATGGAAAATTCAATTAGTGAGACTTTAAGTGAATTTATGACAAATTACCTGGGTAGAGTGCAAAAAAAAAAAGAAACTCTGTATTTTGCATTGAAATAGTGTTGTAAAATCCTCATAACAAGCACATTTTTTGACTTCTAGGTAGTTTCTAACAAGAGCACAAGGTTGTAATCCCCGTCTTTCAACAGCCCAAAGATGCAGGAATTGCTCGACAAATTGCCACCGAGGTAGAAACCAAAACCCCGAAACCCAAAGGAAGAGTCCTCTCCGACTTCACCGCAATAATCCGAGTGCAATTATTGCAGCAGCCGCACCGACGACAACAACAACAACATCAGGGTCACAGAGCAGATAATATGCACTGTGAGTTCAAAGGCAGCGATTTAGATGAATCTGTGCTCCAGCGTGTGTGTGTGTGTGAGTGTGTGTGTGTTGGTAAACAGTAACCAGGATTATCCAGAGGAGGAAAATGGAAGAAAACGAGACGTAGATGGAGAGCGTCTCCTCGGAGAGCTCCTCAGCTCAGCTCAGGTCCAGATAAGAGAATTACGGCACGACAAGGAGAGTTGACAGAGCCCGCTAAGTCTGTTTATTAGCACGCACACTTCATTAGAAACCCAGATCAGATTGATAACCACCCCTCCTCCTGTGAGTCCTCTTTGTAAATAAGCATCAAGCCTCTTTTCTGGGTCTACTTTCCAACCTGGCTGTGCTTCATCACCGCTCCTTCAAGCGCCACAAAGTGTCAAGAAGTGCAGGAGAAAAGGCTAAAGGGTGGGAAAAAAGCAAAGCTCCGGGATAGTTTTTTTATTGTGAAAGATTGATAAATATGGTGGAATCTCAATTAGGCGTCGGGCACGAACGCAGATATTAAAAATTTGGTCAAGAATCTAATTAGCTGGAGGTAATTAAACAGTCTCACACAGGGTCATTAATCTTTCCCGTGGACCTTTGATGTTTTGCACACTGTCTTGCAAGTCATTAATAAAATTCATAACGCTTTTCTTTGTGGTGTTTTATCATGGCCGTTTCTTTTTCTTTCTCACCCCCCCCTCTTCCCCCTCTACCCTCCTCCTCCCCCTCCCTCCCTCCTCTCTTCCCAGTGCAAGTGTCAACACATCACAAGGGCCTCTCCTCTTGAGTTAATTTACTTTTTGTGCATATTACATTTTTAAAGTTGCACGCACTACGACCCCTCCCACCCCGGCGTGCTCTCTCCTCCTCCTCCCCTTCCTCCTCTTCCTCTTCCTCCACTTTTTTTTTTTTTTTTTTGAGAGCACAATTACAGCGGCAGATCAAATTAAATTCTTCTGCAAGCACAGCTCATTTGGAGTGTAAAACATTCCTCGGCAGTGTGCAGCCGAGTGTGCGGCGTGTCAGCGGCGCCTCGCAAGACGGGAGGAGAAGAAAACAGAATTGTGTGGCCATTGTGTCCCCCGTAATTAAATCCCCACAATCAGTCCATCTTAAATCAGTCACGCCGTAAATATGAAAAGGGGCCGGGATGAGCTTGAGTACTTACTCGGCCGTCAACACAGCGGGGTAATATATGTTATGTAAATGTGTCGGAGATTATAACGCCGGGGACTGACGCTGCAGAGACGTAAATATGATGCTTTAAGAAGAGTGTGTGTGTCTGCACAGGTACTAACACACAATCAAAGTGTGATTCTCACACACACAGAGGCATGCATGCTTGCAAAAGGAGCAAAATATGAATAAATGTGTGTTTTTGTGTTGTGGCTGTAGGTGTGAAGTCAACCATGTGTGTGTGCATGAACAAATACAGTCCATAGGTGCATCCTATAGCTCCCTGTGTGTTTGCTGACATGTTTGTGCGATAAAAATAGCTCAAACTATATTTGTCTTTGTGTGTGTGTGAGCACAAACAGGCAGGTTGTGTGTGTGTGTGTGTGTGTAAGCAGAAAGCAGTGAGTGACATTAATGCACAGCTATCATGGTGAGCGTGTAAGTGTTGCTGAACCCCAGGAGGACACGTCTCAAACGCTGACAGCCGAGAGTCGCTCCGAACAAAAACAAAATGCATTACTGAGTCGTCTGAGTGAAACAAATACCCACCAAAATACATGTTTTTACATTTTTTTTTTAAAACCAGAAATGAAGTCAGTGTTTAATAGAGGAGGTTTGAAAACACTCTCAGCTTTGTGAGTCAGAAACATCAAGTAGTAAACCTGAAATCCAACCACCTAAGGTTTGTTTTAAGTATTTTTGCAGGACTTTGATTCAGTGTTTTAGAGAGAGAGATGGTTAATGAGAAGTGTGGTCATTCTGAGGATGTGTTTCTGCTGCTGTTGGACTTCATCATCTCACCCTGAGAGGTGTTATTAAGCCTTTGAATAATCTGAAAAACAGGGAGAAAGTGAGCGTTAGTTTGTTAAAAGTTTGCCTCCTTATGGTGATCTCCTGTGAACACGCTCTAAACTAATATCGGAGAAGAGGCTTTGACAAGATTTGGCCCCAATTAAGCCTCCGTGAGCGAATTCAGCAGATGGAGGGGGGCAAAACTTTCATATTATACTTTGGCTCCGAGGTTTCTCTCTCATTGCCCCAGTCAAGAGAAATTTGGATGAGATGGCAAACTGTGCGCCTAATTAGCAGAGAAAATATCTCTGCGTCCATCGCTCACGTCCAAACACAGGAGAGAGTCCACATAATATTTATCAGTTTCACTGAAACGTGAGCAGAAAACCACTCTTTAAAGAGACACGGCTTGAATTATATACCGCTCTCTGTCACAAAACATCTGAAGTGATGATAAAACGTGTAACTCCTCCTCTTCTTCCTGATCTTCGAGGTCATACGTGGAGCAGCTGGGCGCAGGCGTCTATGACCGTTATATCATTTCCTCTTCTGCTTCCTGTCGACTTCAGCTGCCAAGAGAGAGAGAAAAAAAAAACCTTAATGGGCAATTTCCACAGGGCAAAGGGGATAAACCAGGAGGGAGCGTTAAAAACTTCCAGCGGAGGTGTTTCTGACTCAGACTTTCTACCTGAAGCACTTTCTCTCCTTGTCTTTCATCCTCCCGTGTACCTTTTAAATGAGCTGGTGTCTATGTGCAGACCCCAGGCCCTTTCTGTGTCATCCTCCCTCCTCCCTGCAGAAAAAGAAGTGTGGTGCTAAATATAACCTGGCAAACAGAAAGGCGGTGGCATCAGCAAAGCACATTTCATACACGATCAGAGGAGGGGGTGTTACGGAGGTATTCGCTCACCTGATAAAACCAGGATTGTCTCCCAGGAGAGCCCCAGGAAGATAAAATTATTTTGAGTGGGAGCACAATGGTGGAGGTGCTTATGTTAATCCTGACACTTCTTTAAAAAAAGCAGGAAATAAGATAAGCTCCCGCCTCAAGGTAAAGAGGAGAGGAGAGGGGTGAGGAGGGAGAAAAAAAGGGGGGGCAGGTACCTCCACCTCCACCAACACATGAACAATTCCACCTTCAGCCAATTCCTCCTCTTCAGCATCCTCATCCAAGTTTGTGTCAGAGTATTTATTTGCATAATTCACACCTACTCCCTGTAACAGCCCCCAAAGACAGCGATTCCTCCTCCTGTCGCTGAAGCAGCAGCAGCGCGGGGAGCAGATTCAGGAATACGAACGGCTTCAGCGCTAATTGATGCTAACTTTGAGAGCAGCGAAACTCCAAATCTCTCTCTCTCTCTACTCAAGATATTTAAAGTATCACTGACGTGCCTCGAAACCAGTCTGAAAAATGAATATTCATGCGATGATTTAATGAAACTGTTTTCTTTTTCATGACTAACAGGCTCTCACACAGATGTTTACGTTTGTCTAATCCTCACCTTGTTTGTGCGTCTTTCTCTAAAGGTTACGTAACAGTCGGGGGATAATTTGTTTTGTGCTTTGAGACTCCTGACGCCCGTGTTTTGTTTCCTTCCTTTGCTGTCATGTTTTAGGAAACCCAGGAGAGGCTCTCCCCGGGGATCTACGGTGACTAACTGCGGCGGTGGCAGCAGCCCGGCAGGTATTTCACCACACAAAGACTGTTTGTTTTGTTTCAGTTGATCTATTTTTACCCCTCTTTCTTCTTTCCCCCTTATTTAAATAAAACCTGCTGTTCCTTTTGTCTTCGTTCCTCCTTTCCTTTCCTCGTCGTGTCTCCTCTCTCCTCCTGCTATTTTAATAAGACGTGTTGAAGGCAGGATTTTATTATTATTTTGTTTTAAGCTCCGCCAGTGCTCTTCTAACTAGCATAATTAAAGGAGCTTGTTAACAATGGCAGCTAATGAGGAATACAACAGTTTGAACAATGGGAGCTGATTAGACAAAGACAGGCTGATAAAGCTCACAGTCAGAGTTTGTGTACCTGCAGACACCTGTCCTCTGACGTCTCTTATAACCGCCCTGAGAGAAGAAAAAGCTACGTGTAGAAACGCTTTAATTGTAGCGCAGTCGTGGCATCCTTTGTCTCTCCACCTTATGGAAATAGCTTCAATTTATCAGAGTTTAATCAGCACTAATTCACAAAACAAGTGCACAACTCCTTCTACAACTACAGCCAGGTCAATGTGAGATTAAGTGGAAATAATCTGTAGCAAGCCCATAATGCATTTGCTCACTCTTCACTTTGATGTATTTTTACACATTTATGACTCCTGATTCAGTTTTTCTGCACACATTGACTCAGAACTTGCATTTGCATGGAAAAATATGCTTATTTTAAAGATTTTCTCACCTCCTAGTTTGCAAATAATGCTGCAGCTATGATGCATTTAGGCTCTTTTGGGGCTCATGCATGTCAACAGTGCATCAAATGCGATGCATGTCCCCTCACAGAAAAGATATTACTTCGCATTTAACTTTGGCCAAACTTCCTTTTTTTGCAGTATGCAGCTAAAAAAGCCCCCGTCTGTGCTTTAACTCTGCTTCAACCCCATTTTTCTGTTTTTGTGATAGAAATTGGAGTGGATTTGAACCCAGGAGCTACTGTAGGAGGAAAAAAAAAAACCTAGCAGAAAACCATTTATATTCTATTATGCAGCAGTTAGCTCACACTCTGCATGTTCCTCTCACAAAGAAGCAAAGTGCACCGTGGAGGTTATTTACACCATGCTTTCTCTCCCTCCCTGATACGGAGCGCGGAGACCTTTTGAGTGATACAATAGTGCTTTTACACGGAGGAACAGCAACCTGACACACCGTAAAGTACTTCTGAAAAGCCCTCAAAACACGCCGAGAGTCGGCGGGGAAATGAAGGAGGCTACAGATAAGAGTCGACTTGTAAAACATAATTATATTTCCGTCGCCGGGGTGCGCCGGCTGTTGAAAGGAACGCATTTAACCTGTGATTCATGCATGGCAAGAAGTTGTCGAGGGGAAAAAAAGAACAGCAGTTAAATTGTGGAGGTAAGAAGCCTTGAATAAAGTGTAGCTAAGGTCATCCCATCTTATGAGAGTAATTTGATTCGCTGCTGGTCTCCTCTCCTGCAGGGAAAAGGATTATATCTCCCGACTTTTTCTTCTCCCAGAGGATGGAGAAAAGGTCTGCTGGTATTAAAATCCTCTGAGCAGGTTTGGGCTTCAATAACTCCACAAAGTAAAAAGGAAAAAGGTCGGACTGTGGACTGTTTCGTGCCACAACTCTTAAAACCTTTTCCTGCTTACTTGATTAAAAGTGGATTCATTCGTCGACGTGGCTTTCGCGTTTTCCTTTCGCCTCTTGTTTGAATTAATTCACAAAGGGTTGGTTTGACTCGGGAGGAAAGCACAGATCAGAATCAACACTTTTGTATCCAAAGAAATATTTAGTTTTTCTCTTGATCGGATAAATAAACTGCGCCTGTGATGCAGATTTGGGTTTTATCTCCTCCTCTCTGTGCCTGTTGCTTACCTCCACAGTTTCCGCTGATTTTAGTGCAACAGTAAACATCAGTGTTGTTTCTCTGGCGGTGAGGGGAGAGGTTTCCTAGCATGCACTTATATTCTGCTGCTGCTGATGAGGAAATCACATCCGGTTGCTTTAGTTCAAGCAGGAAATCAGAGTTCGTAGTTTTCTCTCGGAGCTGATACTATCTTTGCAGGTATGCAGATTATTAATTCCAATATAGAATTTGCGATTCTTTTGTGTGATTATTAAACAAACACAATGAACAGTGACATAAATTACAGCACAACACTACAACTACTACTCCATGTAACTGCTTTTTGTCTATTCAAGCCCCTTTCCCCTGCTTTATTGCCAGTTTTGGACCTTTATGTGCAACCTTCTAACTATTTTCCAGGTTGAATCCCAACTTTCTTGCCCATTTTTGACACATTTGGACCATTTTTTGCAACAAACTGACCATTAACCAAGTTTAATCTCAACCTTCTTGCTATTTATCTTTGACTTTGGCCATTTTTACCACTTTTTGTGTCACTTTTTCCACCATTTTTGCCACTTTTGGCCCATTTATTCAAACAAACTGACTATTTTCTAAGCTTAACCCCAACCTACTTGTTATTTTTGCTGATTTTGGCCATTTTTGCCACTTCTAACCTTTTTTTTCCTCACCACTTTTGCTCCTGTTTTACTTTTTATCAAGTTCCTTTTAAAGTATCTTGGCCATTTTAGTCACTATTCACTCTTTCTTGCCACTTTTTGCCCATTTTCTTGCTACTCTCCGGATATTTTCTTCTTAGTTTATAACAGGAGGGTTCACGTGTGCAGGTTTCCAGGTCATTTCCAGGTGAGGCGTCACAGCTGGACTTGGTTTTCATGCCCCCCCCTCTTTCTAACAAACGTCTGAGCCCTTCCAATCAGGCAGATTTACAGTACTTGAACTGATACTCCATCTGGATCGCCTCCACTAAGCAGGTTGGCATCGTTTGAATCATTGGAGCTGCGACTGTCTGCCAATCTCCATACATGCTGAACTCTGTATTCAAATTTATTCAGGACTTATTTTACACCCTAAAACACACACAGGAAGAAAACAGAGAATATTGGGGAGTTTTTCAGCCCGTCAGTGGATCCTGAAGAGATATTATTGGCACCGTCTGGTACAATATCTGTGAGCTAGATGTGAAAGATCAGAGCGATGTTTCGCCTGCCGGGATTTTCCAACCCTGCTGGGACTTCAAATCGAGGTTAACCTCTATAGCTGTCACCTTCATCTGTCCCCCCTCTCCTCCTCCTTCTCCTCCTTCTCCTCCGACTTCTTCCTGCCAGACTTTCTGCTTAAACCACCGAGTGCCACCCAAGTTGGCCAAAGTGCTCCTGCAGTCGGATCAAAGTCGTTTATTCTTTGGCTCCGCGGCGTGTGAAAGGTGATAACATTGCTTCACGAGTCCTCCGGCGCTTCGCTCTGCGGTTCTGGGCAGCGCCGTTCGCCCTGCACCGGCGTCCCCTCCCCGGCCTGCTAAGCCTGAGCGCCGTTTCCTTTTCTCCAAATTGTAATTAAAAGGGAATAATTATTTCTCAGCAGTCGCGGTCCAAACAAACAGACTGACAGCTCTCTCCGTTCAGCAGAGCCCCAGAGTTGATATCTCCCCGGCGGCTGCTTTTTTTTTTTCAGCTGCTTTCTGAAGCTGCCACTTCTTGGTTTTATTATCTTTGTCTCCAGCCCTGGCCCTTCGTGCCGTTGCTGGCGCTGTTGGCAGTGGCCTTGCCCCCGCCATCCCTCTGTTCCACGCTCAACTTTTCTCTCGCCACATGAAAGTGGGTGCCCGCCGAGAGACCCGACCACGTGGCCTGGACTGTACCTTTCGCTCCCAAACTTTCCTGACCTAATTAGCGCCAAATTAAATCGGACAGGATGCATTCATTATTAATTTCCCGGGCTGGGGGGCTGGGGTCTTGAAATAGACATTGGACGCAGAGAGAGAGGTTGAATCGGAGGCTCTGTGGCTCCCTGTCTTGGGCTGGATTTGAATGCAGAGCACAGCGTTCGCAAAGAAACACAATGCAAGTTAATCAACGCACTTTGCATGCGGATGTGTTCCTCTTTCTCTCTGTGTGTCTCTCTGCAGCTCTGGATGTGCAGCCTGCCAAAAAACTCATCTCCACGTGACGCTGTATGTCGTGTTTCATGTCTCTTTCTGCTGCACAAAAACTCTCTTCCATCCACCTTTGCAAAAATCATTTCAACCCGCTTTTATTTTCAGTATCTCTCACTTATTTCACTCATGCAGCGACCAGTTTTAGGTGAATCCTCTGATCTCTCTCCCCCCTCTGTGAGATCTGAGAGTCCCGTTGAGGCCTTTGAGTCCCCGATCTGCAGACTCTGGTGGGCTGCAGGTCCCCCCGTCTGAAGATCAGTGGTGGGCTTGTGAAGATGCCTGCAGGAGCTGCCTCCTGTGGTCAATGAGGAGAGAGCTGTTGACTCCCCGAGTGGCTTCCTGTGATCCTGGGGGGTCCGGGTGCATGTGGGGCGAAAGGTAGAAGTCGAGAAAACTGATTATTCATCAGAAAACAAATCACGAGACACTCAGATGATCAGAATTTGAGCGCCGGTGTTTAGACTGTGTGTGCGTTGTATTTTGTGTGTTTTGAGGAATTTTAGAAAGCAGACGTCAAGCCGAGGAGGAGAGTGAAGGTCGAGCGAGCGAGCTTTGGCAGACTGTCGGCTGAACTAATTAAAAGCTCTGAAGTTTGGACTGAAATACTAACTCTAATGGCTGCACACTGGGGCACATTTAGAATTTGGAGATGTGGATAATTGATTGGACTTGATGTAGTCGAACACGATGCACCTTAGGACCCTCGCATTAAAGCAGAAAACGATCCTCTGATAACTTAAAGGAAGGTACTCTCCTCATCTTTGAAATCTCTTCAAACAAACTCTCAAATCCTCACCTCCCAAACTAAAAAGCAGCACCTTCCTCTCGCCGCCTGCTCGCTCTAACGCGGCTCCAGAATAAGAAATATTACCGCACGAACCATAACCATAATCTCCCAAAGAGCTGCTGATTTCCAGGCTGTTGGAAATAAAATGCCTGAATGGAGGATGAAATTGAAATCTTCCTACGAAACAAAGCTGCAGTCGTAGCGCGAGCTTGTGATACAACAGACTTCCAGATGGTTCCATCTGCAAATGATGCTCTGAGTTCTTGTCGTCCATTTAGATAATGTTGTTTTGGGGAGTAAATGACTCTGCTGCTTTTCTCAACCTGGACTCATTGAAGTTAAATCTTCCTTTCTTTCTTCACCGAACAAAGGTTGTCATTTTTTCCCTATACTAGAGAAGAAAATGAGACACACACACATGGGGAATCCCTCATTTTTATGCACGTCTGTGCAGCAGAGAAGCTTTTAGCTGCATTAATTTTTTCTTGTTCCTCTGTGCTAGTGACCCATATTAGCCCAAAAAGGATCTGAGAAGAGGGAGAAAATCCAGTAAATTCTTAAACTGCAGCACAGATCTGACTCTAGCAGTGATTTTGGAAGATTTACTACACTTACAAACTGAAATGCATGAAAAGTTTTACAACCCTCTCTCTTGATTCTTGTTTTTTGAGGCCTTTAGTGCCTGGAGGAACTCTCCTCCACAAAGCAAACCTGAGCGCTAACGTGTGTCAAACATCAATACCCTTTTTTTTTTGCCTGCCTGTAGTGAGAGTTGTGTGGAAAGCTGCCAAATGCATCAAAGCAGCAGAGGTGTCACGCAGGCTGAGAGGTAAAAGACTCTCCAAGTCGTCAAACGAGAGCTGGATTCAAACACGGTGCACGGACCGAGCGCAGAGAAAGCAGAGAGGAGGAGAGACACAGGGAGCGATATGTAAAAGAGAAGAGATCAACCGTGCAGTCATGTCATCGCCCAAGGCAAAGAGCTGCAGATGTAACAAAGACAGGGCCCGCGATTGTCAAGAGGCATGGATAATGATAGCTTTGCATGTAGGGTACAAGGCAAACATCAAGGCCATGCACATCGCAGTGCAGGACTTTAAAGGCTGTGGCGAGAGAAAAGGGGGCCATGGGAGCGAGAGATGGCCCCAATATGGCCCCCAGTGGCTCCCCTTGTGATGGCAGGGGCAGGTAACTGGGAACAAAGCAAATTGGACGGGGTACAGCGCAGAGCCGGAGCCAGAGCCAGAGCCGGAGCTCGCCTCTCTGTCTTTATTTTTTATTTTATTTTTGAGGGGTTTTGTGCTGAAAACTTTTTCTTTTTCTTCTCCTCGGCTCGGGATTGTTTGATCCTCCCTGTCCCCTGGCCTCACGCATCACGCCAACTTTAGCTTCTGAGTGCTGCTCTGCTACGTGCAACTCTGACTAGAAGAACATGTGAAAGAAGAACGTATAGGGCTGTAAGATTTCATCACTAACAAAAGAAATCTGTTTCTTCACATTGATGCAAGCGTGATACTCAGGTAAAAAACAAAGTCCCTTTTTTTACTTTGAAGCTTGATGCTTCTGCAGTTTACAGCCTTGTGCAATTGAGCATCTGCAACATGATAAATATTCAGACAAATTCAAAAAGAAATGCTTTGGACGTGGAGATATAAATCTGTACTGGAGGAAAATAAAGTCATGAAAGTGTCTTTTAAATGAGGAAAACAGTTCATGGTCCCAGACTGTGAAAGTGTCCCGTGTTTCATGCTTTTATGAAGCATTTATTCATGCATCAGCAGGACAGATAGTGGAGAGACAGTCTCATCTTTACAACTTTTTTGCAAACCTAATTTCAGCCGCAGCGTCTCGAAAAGTATCGGAACAAATCCGCCAAAACAGGAGAACCTTTCCTGCAAAGAAGACTTTACACCGTCTCATTTTGTGAATCGAGACAAACTCAGTGAGCACTTTGAAGAGAAGAGACTCCAGCCTGATGGTTGTAATATTTCTTTTCTTGGTTGCATTAACGTAATAAGTGACACAGGATACATTAAGAGTTGATTCACTAAAAATAAAACTGCACATTTGGCCCTGGAAATATGCTTGCTCTCTTCACAGTTGGAGCATTTACTCGCTATATCATAGACTTCAGGAGCAATTAATGAAATTATGATAGAGAGCTGGAGTTAGTTCAGGCAAGCGTGCAAGATTTCCTCCTCCGAGTATTTATGTCTTGATTTCGTGTGTATTTTGGTAAAGAGTGCAACTTTTCACTTGGCGGGACTCCTCTTAATGACCGTTGGCTGCCAAATGTTTCCTTCAGAAGCCGTAAACATCATTTTTCCACAGCCTGTTCCTTGAATATGCACAACAAAAATAACCATTTAAACTTTATTCTGTGTCCAATCCAATTAGGAATACTTTGAAAAGTTCATCAGTGGTGGGGAGACAGTGCACTCTTCAGTCGGAGCTGCTGAAGGGCAAACAACAGCTTTCAAAATGCTTACCAGCAGAAAAACGGATTATTTGGTGGAGTCGGGAGATAATTCAGTCGAGTGAATCTGTGTGAATATATAAACACAATCAGACTTTTGTCTCAAGGTGTTTGCTTTATTGAATTGAAGTGAGAAATAAAATCACCATAGAGGTGTGATTCCCAACCTGTGGGTCGTGACCCCCTGGTGGGCGGTGGAGGTTTTGCAAGTTTCCAAAATAGTTTTATTTTTGTGGTTGTTATTTTATAAAGATACAAATACACAGAACAATTTTCAAAATGTTAAAAATCAGAACTGTCGGCTCACTTTTGTGCGCAGCGCCTTGTTTCATTAGACGGAAAAGAGTACAATAGGAAAGAGGAGGGGGAAAAAAGCAAATACCAGATTGAAGAAGGTGTGTTAGAGCCCAATATGTAACAATGAAAAATAAAGTTATAAAGTTTTGATATCAGCATCTGTTACATTGTCGACTAGTTCATACATTTTGGGTTTTGTTACAGAACTTTTGTTACATTATTGAGCATTTACAATATTTGGGGTCATTGTAACATAGTTTTTATGATGTTTCAGATCTTTGTTTTAAGTTGGGCTCTAACGAGGCATAACGTTGCCTCCATATTTATGGGGTCGGAGGGGGGTCGCAAACATTTGTGAGACATGAGATGGAAAAAGTTGTGAACCACTGATGTAGACAAAGTTTCAGGATTAGGTTCACCAGGTTTTTGGTGTTTGTAGGTGCAAGAATGAGTTCGTGACAAAGGCGTCTCAGCCCAGTTAGACCCTCTCCTCCTCTTCATCGCTGGAGAGATGAAGGCTCCAGCCAGCAGGAGGGGGGGGGTCTCTGTGCAGCCCAGCAGGGGTGCCTGTTCGCCCCGGGGCTGCCGGTTGATGTGATGGTTAAAGCTCAAGCGATGACTGAGGCCTTGTCGGAGAGACGTCCAGACATCTGGGGTCGACGGGAATCGGCCTCACACGTCTCGTTCAAAGGTTAAGCACACTATTACGGGCGTCTCGCCACATTCAGAGCCGGGCCGATGGCCTGTGGTGTTTTCTCCATGATTAGGCGGACCCGTCTGACTGGCCCGCTCATGAATCTCTGAGAGGTTGTTAGTGGGGTCTGAATCTTATACCAAGATGTATGCAGTGACTGTATAGAGCCATGTAGACCTCAGGCTGATGGTGATTGTTCATCAGAAGCTGAATTTTTATGACTTCAAGAGTTGGATGTTGGATTTTTCACCTCCATCTCTGAGTTATGTGTTCATCTTTTCTTTTAGGGGGAAGATTTCTTTTCAAATCTTTACCAAAAAGTCGAGCTGGGCAGTTAATTGCAAATTAGATTAAATCACAATATGTGTCAGAATACTAGATAAACATTTTCTACACCAGTGTAACTCAACCGATGAGCCAAATTGTTGAAACTTATCATTGAAAGACAAACAATCCAAACCGCAATAAGTTTAAGGTGGTGGTTTGGTCGAGGAGCAGCACAAAAAAAGAGTGAAAAGTGACTAAAATGGTCTGAGAAAACTTGGAAAATAGTCAGAGGGCAGCAACAATGGGGAAAAAAGGGTCAAAAACAGTGAAAAGTGGTAAAAATGGCAAGGAAGTTGGGAGAAAACTAGAAGAATAGACAAAAGGAAGCAAAAAATGGTTCAAAAGTGATGGAACAAAAAGTGAAAAGTGACCTCAGATATTTTCCAACTATGTGTTTGTTTAAAAACCCACAGGATGGGGAACCTTAAGCGCAATTAGATTATTTTTTGCAGATTGTTCAGCCCTACCAAAAAGACAGAAAATTGCCTTGAAGCTGCTCATGGCAAAGAGGAAGTCCGTTTGAAACATATTGAGTGAGTTGAAATGTGATGCACACCACTTGAAAAAAACACTCCTCAGCTGTGCCATCTCCACTGTAACGTCGACTCATCCCCGGTCCCAGCCTCAGAGTCCAGATCTGGAGCAGACGGCCTCCTCAGCCCCTGGCTGAATGAAAACTGGAAGACTTAATTACTCAGAGCGTTGGCTTCAGGCTGACTTGATACCCAAATGGTTTGCATCCCTCACACATTACGACTCCAGTCAGGCCGTCTTCAGAAATGTAATTGGAGGCTTTTCACATCGGAGCCAGGTCTGGAATAAAACTTGTGCCCAGCAGTAAAAACTGGCATTGTTTGTCCATATTGGTATTAGTCATGACAGATTCTTATTTACATCTCCCACCGCCCCCAGACGATTGGAGCCTGGTGCTGCATCTGAATCCACCCTGGACTTTTAAAGAAGGAGTTTCTAAACTTGAAAGTTTGAGCATCTTTGGGTCAGGAGCGCTCTTTTTCATTCACATCTTTACGTATAATACCATCCTCGTGTGCATGTAAATGGGGAAAAACTTTATTTATCCTCCAAATTAGTTCACATTTAGGATTTTCGTTCTATGAGCTGCTGCAGCCTGGAGCCTGTCTCCAAAAACACACACAGCATCACGCTCAAATAAACCTCAGCTTCACTGATTTCCTACCAGAGACTCAATTTCTTCTTCTTCTTCTTTCTCCAAAAGCAAAGCAAAGCAAAGGTGATTGGTTGTGGCAGTAAAGAGCCCGCCTGAAGCTACGAAGACACAAACTCTGTATGATTATCATCGACTCCTCAAAAGTGAAAATTCTTGTTTATCTTTTAAGACCCCAAAGATGAAATGACGTGTGCAACAGAGACGGGGTTTGTTTTATCTCTCTTCAAAGCTCGTTACAAGCAGCTGCACTTTTTTGTGAACACACTGAGCCCAATTTGACAAAGCAAGGTGGGGATGAGTGTACGTAACAAGCCCCTCTCTGGTTGTGCCGTCTCCTCTTCCTCTCTGTTCTTTCTGAGAGGCCTTTTCTGTCTCCGCCTTGACAGGGACAGCTCCCTGCACATTTGATGTCGGCTTGACGGTCAAGGATAATGGTGCGTCGTGGGACCGTTGTCATCCTTGTCAATAGGATGGCCGAGGGGGAGGGGAGGGCCCCTGTGAAGCTACCTTTTTTTGTAGGCCTGCATTGTCTTCCTGGACTTCCCTCTTGGTCACTTTATTTCGACTTGATGTGTCCTTGCAGCGGCATCTTGTACAAACCTGATTTTCTGACACGCCACCCTCCAACGACTCTTCTTCTTTTGATAATCCCCGCTCGTCTTCTTTGACAAACTTCCTCTCTATCCCCTCCACACATACACACACTTTTCTCCTCTTATTTTTACATTCACGTCTTCTCAATGTCAAACAAAGCCTTGAAAACTACTGATCATTTTTTTCTTTTTTTGTTTGGATTGAATCTAACAAGGATCCCTTTCTCTTTGATGTAATTAAGCTCCTGAGGCTTGATCTGGGCGTCAGAGTTAATTTTTTCCCGAGCATCGCGGGGAGCTATCAGAAGACTTCAGATGTCAGGCACTCTTTCAAGCTTCACGGCACCTCGTTTTTCCTCCACCCCGCATAAAAGAGGGGGGAGGGAGGGGAGGGAGGGAGTGTGGAAAAACAAACGGACTTGCCTGACGTGGTGAGCCCCCCCCCCCTCTCTCCTTCAGCACCTCCACCAGCTCCCGTCTTTGGTCTAATAGCCCTCCTTATCTCGACGCCAGCATCCCCTAGGCACCTTTTTGTGCAGCCATCAAAATTGCCCACCTGTAGCCTGAGGACAGAAGAGAAGGGAGTGGGGGGGGGCTGCAGGATGGTCCTGTCTGTGTTTGCTTTTAATGGGAGTTGGTCTCTGTTGAGCGAGCAACCTGTGTCCCCATCACTAATGACGTGTCAGAGGACACCGACTGCGAGGCCGCAGCTTTTTGCATCCCAGCACGGTGAGGTTGTCTGTTTCTACCTCTGAAATTATTGACAGCAATTTGTATAAATGCTTCAGTAGCTGCAAGAAAGAAAGAAGCCTTTAGGGAGGAGCAAGACCCTCACAGGAGTGGATAAAAAAAAAAGGAGGCCTAAAGCTTTGCAGCTTCTCCTATCCATGCTCCTCTTTGACAGCTTCCTCCATGAGCAGGCCGAACAGTTTGCACACAGTTAGGGTTAAGAAGGAGGCCTGAAGGGTGGAGAGCCCCCTGCATGTGCAGAATAATCAACTCGAAATGTCTTCCTGTTTGAAAGACTGATCTGTATTTGCCACCGTGACTGACCATTGTCCTCTGTAAATTGAGTCAAAGTTCAGGAGGGTGGATTACATTGGTGCCTTGATGGAACAGAAGGAAGGAAAAAGACAGGAAAGGCTTAGAGACAACGTCGCGATTTGTCTTCTGGTTCCAGCGTTTAAAGTCGTCTCCCCCCTCAGCTGAGCCCGACCCTTGGCTGACAGACACTCAGCCTGTGTTCAAAGCGTAATCTTCAACCTCTAGGTAGCGCCGCTCAGGCTTGAAAACAAAATCTCCATAAGAGAGAGAGAGCAAGAGAGAGAGGGAGAGGAGGTGGAAGAAGACAGACGGAGGGGGGTTGGAATAAAGGAACATTAGACAGACAGTTCCTCTCAATTTCTGAAACAATAAGCCCTATTTATCGCCCATTTGAAAAAGGTTTGACGTGGCGCCGAAACAGAGGAGGCTTTCATCTCCCTGGCATATTAAACTGTCACAGTGCTTAACTTTAAATTAAGGTGACACGCCACTGACTTGGGGATGTCACTAATAGTGCAATGGCGACCTGCTAATAGAAGTACAATATGACACGTTTGCTTTAACTAAAACCTCCGCTGTCAGATTAAGCCGGTGACATCTTAAACTTTTCATACATTAACGTGACACTTGGAACAAATGCAATTTGGCATTGAGATCAGGACAAAAGAAGGCGTGAGATTCAAAGCATCGTGAATGGTATTGTCACGAGGTGTCTCGGCATAAAAGGATGACATTTCCTTGTATTAGGTGGATGTAATAAATCACATGTGCTGGTGAGCGCTGTGTGAGAATAATGTGCTCTTGTTGTTTGTCGTAAAAGCTTCACAGCGAGGACGGTGCAGCGCCGAAACGCACCTTCACACGGCGCCTGATACGAAGGGGTCAAACTCTGCGCTGGAAGTCATTGTGTCGTCTAAATTGAGTCTGTTTTCTTTGATCTCCTGCAGAAGCTTGATTGCCATAAGCCCTGTGTCAAAAGGTTTTAACCTTGGATTAGTTGACTCATTGAAGTATGCTCACATTGTTTAAAACGGCACATCATATTACTAAACACACTGAAGAGTGTGTGGCAGAAGTGTCGAGGGATTGTGGGTATCTTTGGAGTGATGAGGGTTATTGTGAGAGGCAGAGCAGAAAAAATGGG
This sequence comes from Thalassoma bifasciatum, assembly GCA_008086565.1. NCBI lineage: Eukaryota > Metazoa > Chordata > Actinopteri > Labriformes > Labridae > Thalassoma > Thalassoma bifasciatum. The sequence goes on from RPOG01000450.1 coordinate 188,280, forward strand.
ATGTATATCACAATCTATAGAAGCTAAGTGTTAGAAATAACAGCTAGAGTCCATGTTACCTGCAAACTACAGTGCAAAAACTGAAATCTAAACAAGTGTTCATTTCTTACTTTTTGTCAGAATTGTCTTTTTGGTCTTGATATGAGCCACATTCAACTGACAAGTCCAGAAAAATGTCTTATTTCAAGATGTTTAAAGACAAAAATGACATCTGAATTGCTCGTAATGACTAAAAAAAATCTCTTTAGACCCAGTGTTAACATTACATGATGCTTTATTTCTTAAAACTTTTACCTGTCGGCCACATTCAGAGACACCTCCCATGTCATTTTTTTGGTGATATCCCAATATTACACCCATTTCAGTGAATAAAAACAGTTTAGTTAGGAACAATTATCCTTAAATAGCATGAGATAAGATAGTTTTCTGGACTGGTCTTGTAAATGTGGCTCATATGAAGACTAAAAAATCATTTTTACGAAGCATAAGACATAAACACTCTCTTATTTTCTTCTTCTATCTTCCTTTTACAGTCACAAACATCTAAAAATCACCGCCACAATGAAAAAAAGGCATCAGTTACTTCTAGAAACCTTTATAAAACCAGATAGTTCAATTCAAATAATGCACTTCCTGGTAATGTGAGTGTGTTTTGACCCTCAAGGACACCATAGTAAGCTTTTATCAAACCCTAAAAAGGTGCTTCAGCCCGTTTTGTTCTCCCCCATCCTTCACTTTACGCTTGTATAACCAGAACAAAACCGCTCTTTAGTTCAGCTTCTCTCCGCAGTTGTTGTTAAACGGATAAATTGGGACAAACTTGTCTTCCTCTCGTAAACATGTTGTCATGAGTCGAGCATTGTGCCCGCCTCACTAATCCATTACTGGTGGAAGAAGAGCACACTTCTGTACTTTTCGTCCATGGAGGCTATTTTTAGATGGTGCAGTTTGTTTCCGCGAGGCTGAAAGCTGTTAAACAGACATCGTGGGCTTTTTACTGAGCTGATTGCCCGGCTGTTTGAAACACTTTAAGAACTTTACTCTGACTCATGTGTCCTTCACCGCGTTCCCTTTGAAACGATCTTTACAAACACAGACAAGTTTGGCCGCCTGTGATTTTAAATTTCCTTCAATAAAGTCTGCTTTTCTCACACACGGGCCTGTGATTAGAGCCTGACGCTGACTCGACAATCCACGTTTCCAATTAACTGGAGGAGGCCTGGGACGACATGGGCCGCTGCCTTGTTCCTCACACACACATATACTCACACAACACACACGCACCGTTTTTTCTCTCCACCAGAAGCGGACGCAAACACGCCCGTAAATACACCTTCTCACCCACAATGCCTGGGGTCGCTGAAACAATCAAGAGAAAAGATTTCCAAGCTGCAAAACGTCACAGTGTGGAGCTTTCCATTGACCCAAATAAACAGGAAGCATCCAGAAATACAGAGAAATCAAAAAATCAGCACAGATAATCGAGCTCCGCACCACAATGGAGACTTTGTTAAATGCACAATTTAATATGTAAATATTTAACGGAGGTCGGGGTGTGTGCTGTAACGTGGAAATCCCCTTATAGGAAACACTTTTATTCTGGTGTAGGAGCAAAAATAGACTCAGAGAACGAGCGTCCCTGAATGATTCTGTGTGATCATCGTGTTAAATTCACCTGAATATGAACCTGACATGAATTTCTACCTGCCTACATGTGTAGAGATCTCAGCGGACTTATCCTCCTGCTTAGGCTAATTGGAAAGGGGGGGGGGGTTTGAGAGAAGAGAGAAAAAAAAAACAGTAAAATCCCCTAATTCCTGGATTATAATTTAAAATATTCCAAAATGCTAATCAGGGAATTGCAACCAACAAAGGGATAATAAGACGGTCATCCAATTACTGGCATTTTCTCCCCCTGTGTTGGAGGGGCCTGTGCAGACCTGGAGCCCAAACGCGCCTTTGGTTCCCCCTTTATTTTCTAAAACCGCGACGCCGCTCAAGCTGTGAGCAAACACGGGAGCTGCAGCGAGGCCCTTCCCTGCGTCTGCCTGTCTCACAAATATGTTAATTAGGGTCCAGATATTCACACACTTAATTAGCCGGGGCCTCGCTTGTTTCATTTTGATTGGAGGGAGAAGGAAGGGGAGGGAGGGGGAGAAAGCGGAGGAGAACGAGGGGTTTACTTTTCAATGCTGGATTTAAATATGGCCTCAAGGTGATGAGGAGGTATTGTTAACTACTGTACTCAAATGAACTTTTCTCCCCCTTTTTCCTACGGCAGCAGAGGAAATCCAGCGTGGACCAGATTAGCCTGTCATTTGCCGGCGAGCGTTTCCATTTGGAACATGAAGTGATTGCGCTAATTGAAGTGGCATTCATTACATTAACATATTATACGTCGAAAATGAGCCCAGGCCGGCCCCTGTACCTACACGCTGCACCGGAGAAGATACTGGGCTGCAGGGGGAGACGAGCGTTGTTCAGCGTTTCTAAGGAAATTGCACGCCGGCTGCCTCAATAGACATCATTAGACATGAAATTAGAAATTTTTCGGGATGAACTGCTCACATAAAGGACTGCGGGGATTTGACACCAGCACTTTGATGTGCACGATTCAGCAGAAGTCTCCTTTGCCAAGTGTGTATCCAGGCGTGATGGAGCAGAGTATCAACTCCTGGCCTGTGGTCAGAGGGTGGAAAATAAAGATTTGAGTCAAAAAAATAAAAAAGAGGGAGAAGAAAAGTAGCAGAAAGGAAAAGTTTTGCCTCCCTGCTTTTGCCTTTGACTCTTAAATGAGCTTCCAGAAAAACAGAATTCAATTAATGCTTAACAGTGGATCTGTTCCCACACTCGGAGCGGGGAAATTAATTTCTACATTTCTGCTTTCAATTTTCTTATTTAGCTTCAATAAGAGAGGGAGGGTCCATTATTCAATCCATCTCAGAGGCGTTTTCTTTCTCCCCAAATATCACTTACACACAAGAATATTATATTGCTCGTGTAAATCTCTTTTAAAGAAAAAAAAGAAAGAGAGAAAGCAGCTTGGCATATTTATTGCTGAGCCCTCCTCCCAGATCCTCCACCGCCCCCTCTCACAAACACAATGACCCAAATTGAGCAGGAGGGTGGGATCCTCTCTGCCCTGTGGCCTCAGGTATTTAACATAAAGATAGAAACATGCAGAACATTCAGGGACCGTCCCGTAGCGTTAAACGTGATCCGTGCAGCAGCATGACGTTTTTGAAAACCCTGCAGAAAGAAAAAGTGTTTGTGCAGGTGAAACATGTTTTTGACCCTTGAAGACCTGCAGTCGACCCCATATACATGTCTTGAGGTATCTGCGGTGTAAAACACTGCAATAACACCTCTTAACTTGCAGCCAGTCTGCTGCTACTTTTAATGTGCAACCAAACCTCGGTGCAGTATGTGCTGTAATGCCGCTCTGCACTCCTCCAGCTGTATCTGACCCCGTGGCAGACTTCCACCGCCATCCGCGCTGCGAGAAGCACTCAGAGATTCCCTGAATTTTCCGAAAAATTTGACACCGGTCCAAAACCAATCCCCTGGCTTTGAGAGTATGTAAAACACGCTCGGTTTTTTTCTTTTTCTCCTCCACTCTTTTCTTTACCTACAGCTGACTGGAGCACCAGCTGGTGGCGAGCAGCCAAGACTGCAAGGCATTTGCTTTTACTTGTAGGCTAACTGCACCGCTGAACTGCTCTGGGATTTACTCTGCATTATAGAAATGGAGTGCAGTATAGATTATTAACAGGACAGGAGTGAGTGGGCGCGCAGGCTGGGGCCGCCTTGTTTTACTCTCAGAGTTTGTGTTGGAGTTGCTCTTTTCATCCTGGCTTCTCTTGTCTTTTTGTTTCATTTGCATCCTGTTGGCCTTCTTTATTTACTCACATCTCCAAAGCACTTATAGATGCATACATTAAGAAGCAATAAGCACTTTTGGTCTTTGTTAAAGAAGCTGTCAGATGCATCAAACAACTTCTGGTTTGTTTGGGAGCAGAGATGAAACAATGATGAGTCAAACGTCCTTTTTTCAGAAAGATTAACACGTGTGGAGTAGGGCTGGGTAATTAATCACAAATTAGATTCATTGCAATGTGTCCTGCTGCAATATTCTAATCACAGACAGTGCAATATTTCTTTAACTTGAAATGTGTCAGAATACCAGATACAGCTTTTGGCTCTGCAAGACAAATAGTCTTTGTGCATAGAAGTGACAAAAACAGCAAGAAGTATTATTAAAAGTAGGTCTAAGGTGGCAACAATGGTCAAAAAGAGTGCAATACTTCAAATAAATATGAAGATTTTTAATGTAACAGTAGAATCTACATACTTTTATCTATTATTAACTATTACTATGTATACTTTTGTAAAGCGACCTCATGTTAACGTCAGCATCTTTGCACTAACCACCATATTTTTTCAACCAGAACATATTAATCATGCCTATTGTTATTCTTTTGTGTTTATACTTGATGCTAATATTCTATACAAGAGAAATTCCTTGTTCAAGCATACCTGGCGATCTGAAAAGCAACAAAAATTGGCAAGAAAATTGGGAGAAACTGCAGAATATAGTCATTAAGTAGCAATAAAATGATCCAAAAGTGTCAAAAAAGAGTGAAAAGTGACCAAAATAGGCTCTTAATAATGTCATTGTTCATTTCACAATACGTAAGATATAGGGAAAAACAATCACAATTGGATTATTTTTGCAAGTTGTGGAGGAAGTTGGGACTATGCATAATCAAGAAAAATCTAATTATGCTGCAACAACAACTGGCATCAACACCTTACAGGTACATTTTGAGTTACTTCCAAGGAGGCACAAGTGAAGTCAAAGGGTTAAACCCTTAAAACAGCTCCTTTATAGACATGTGACTCATATTTGATATTCTATTACAGCAGACGATAAAGATATGAAAGCTAAAGTCTGATAGCTGGAGGTTAGGGTCTGTGTTGTGTTTTGGCTTCATTTAATTGTGACTGTAAACTTTGTGAAGCCTGAATGGAGCCATAATAAGAAGCAAACGCTGGCATCAGTCTGACTCTCCACTGTATCTGTACTGTGAGCTTAAGCAGCTCAGCTATAATGAATTCAGCAGTTACAAAAACACACACACACTCACATTTTCTCTCACACACACACACACACACACACACACACCAGGAATAACAACAAAAGATGTGGCAGCTGCTGGTATGTAAGTTAGACCTCAAAGATTGTACAACTTGGCACAACAGATAAAAAAAGAAGGAGAGGAGAGCTTCAGCTGTAAGTCGAAGGGTCTGGACGCATATTGAAAAGGTTTATTCCGTCTTTAATTTACAGATGTGGAAACACACCTCTTTTCTCCATCTGGGGAATATGCGTGTGATGTGATCGGGTTGGATTTGTGTCCATCAGGAGTGAGCGTTCTCCGTCTGCGCTCTTGTCAAACCCGGCGAGTGTATTTATACTTTGATAGGGCAAAATAGAGCCAGAGGAGAGGAAGGGGAAAAATCTCCTGTCAGCTATTCTTACATAAAATATTAGACTTCTCATTGTTAGGAAGACTTGTGCTGAGAAAGCCTAAGCCTCTTGACTTATGAATTTTAAAAGTATCCAAAGACCTAAGAGAGAGAGAGAGAGAGAGAGAGAGAGGGAGAGAGAGAGGGAGGAGGAGGGGAGTTTTTTCTCCCCCTGCTGACCTTAATCTTAAAGAGGTCCTGGAGACAGGTAGACTGATAAATGGACTAAAGTGATTCCAGCTGAAAAGAAAAGGAGCTCAGCCCACTTTTTTCCAGCGTGGTGCTCTTATCGCTGGCAGGCGACAAACAGAACCAAACTCCAGGTTCCACAGGAGCGTTTGTGCACGCGCTGCCAACCGAGCTAATGCATAGATTAGTTTACAAGTTTGGCTCCAGCGCCAATTGGATTAATCATGCTGCGGGTATTTCTGCATTGTTTGACGGGCGACATACGGTCAGCATCAGGCTGTGATGGACTTATACTAAACCCTTCCTTTTCTCTGTGTTTATCTAAACACGCTGTGACCGACAATGTCAGCAGGGTAGAGTATTTTTCTCCTCTTGAAGCTTTGGAGCGGCACCTTCAGCCTTTTATTCCTAAGACAGCACCCATCTTTCGCCCTCAGGCGACGTCTTTAATATCAGCGCTCGTGTCACCCTGATCCTCCAGTTCAAAAGAGCCCGTGTCAATATCCAAATATCACTCACAGAGACTGTATCTAATGCCTCTACACTGCGTTATCACTTTGAACTAGCTCTCACAAAGGCGCTTTATTTTCCAAAGCAAAATTGGTTTGGTCTCCTTTAAGGTTTATTTGATTAAGACTGAAGCAGAGCATGAGAAATCAACCTTAAAGGAGCGAGGGGGGGCGGCTTCAGTAATATTTACACCAATCCCTCGGCTTGTAAATCATTTATGCACTTTCCCACTCACGTTTGACTCCGAAACCTCTGAGTCGAGCACGAATTAGGTCTCGGAATAATAAACGAACCTCCTGCTCGGGCATTGTCTCCCCGTCAGATCAGAGGAGGAGGGTCAAGAGCAACCGGACCTCTAGGGCACCCCAGGGACTACACAGAAACCCCTAACAGCTCTGCGGTGGGACCAGCAGAGGCCTTTAATTGTTATTTCAGCCTCCCCCCTTCTCATCCTCACCCGTCCCCCCCTACCGCGGCGGTGTCCGGGCAAACAGAACGGTCCTGATAGCTTTGTAATGAGAGGCAGCGTCCGCGGGGAGCAGGCTAGTGACTTCCAAATACATTGCCCTTGTTAGCAATGTTTGGCGCACTGCTCCGTTGTTACAGATGTCGGTAATAGAGTGCTAATAGAGATCCATTACCCTTAGGTTCAGGGTGTGTGTGAGTGTGTGTGTGAGTGTGTGTGTGTTGTCTGAGGGAGGGCAAAGAGCCCCATAAGATTACCCCCTCCTCTGACCTCTGCCTCCCGCTCAAACTGATTATTTCATTTGATCAAGCCCAAAGGTGGCGGCGAGTCCGGTTGATAAAGATTTGATTATCTGCCGCAGCCGCCGCCGCCGCCATCACCGCCGCCGTGCTTTGAGATCCAGGATTATAAGTCAGCTTTGTAATGGAAAATATTAGTGCAGAGGAAGCCGGAGAGGAGCGGGGAACAATAGAATAACAAATTGCATGTTGCCCTCAGGCCAGAAGGTAGACAGAAACATTAAATTAATGAGCCCAGAAGAACTTTGTCACAAATGAATCGTGTAAATACATTGATCTTCTCTCCTTTCCGGAGCTGCTTAATGATTTCTTCCCCTACCATTTTTACATGGCAGAGGAAAGGAAAAAACCTGCTCTGTTTTTTCACCGGCGCTGCCTCTCGGTAAACACTCTTCCTTCTTATCTGCACGCTGCCTTCTCCCTAGGCTATGGAGCAGATTTTTCATTTAGCTAAAAGCTCGGTAAGAGGTCTATGAGAATGATAATCCTACCACGGGCCGCAGCTGGCGTTTCCACAGCGCGGATGATTAGTCGGGAACGTTTTGCATTCGACCTGGAGAAATTCTCTCAGTGGGAAGTTAGCATCCGCTTACTGTCTTTTTCGGCGAGGCCCCACTCATGGCCCCTCACCCCTCCTTTTCTGTCTACGCACACACACACGCACACACTCCAGGGGAGGCTTTTATAATAGATGATGAGGGAAAAATCTAGCATTTACCTCCCTCTTCCCCTCCTCTCCAAATACCGTCACTCCTGTCACTGCGCATGATGCCTGGCGACCTTCGTCAAATATATTTCTAATTGCTTTTGACGCTGAATTGGCCCCCCGCTGCTGCAGAGGGCTCCTTTCCGGAGCGTCGGGAAACCCCTCCATCGGCAGGTATTCCCTCAGTCGGAATTAAGGCGGCGAACAGGAGGAACAGGTCATGAATGCACTTATCTCATTTGTCTGACAGGTTTAAACGTTTATTAAAGGCCTCAGCCCTAATTCCCTCAAGCAGGTGTAAGCTTCCGTCGAGGTGTGAATTATATCCAATCGAGCAGATACGCCTCTAACATGATGAACGCCCAGCTAAGCTTCTCCAGGTGGAAATTGAATAACTCATGGTTTCTGTGCGTAATCCACCCGTGCATTGTCAAAGACAAATAGAAGCAAAGCGTCGTTTCCTCTGTCTTCAGAAACACTCAACACAATAAAGTGTATTAGCATCATTACACGCCTCTCCAGTTACACAAATACAAGCACCAAACACAGGGCTGTGTCTCTGTCTGGGCGTCCTCGTATAAAAAGTCCCTCTTAAATGTTGTTTGGCTCCATTTGGAATCCAACCCCAACATCCCAGCCTGCATTAGAGCCCTTTAAAGAGACACATGGAGCTTTCTGCACTCTCGCTGCCCCTGGTCACATCACAACAGGCCCACACTTGATGGACAATGTTCACCGATGCAACAAACACAAATGAGTATTTGCTTTCCTCCGAGCGGCATCTGCCACCTGGCTTGAGTTCAGATTATCCCTGAGAGGATTTATATCAACAGTATGGACGTAAATCTGACGAATAATTAACCTTAATTCAGTCGATGGTGTCAGGAGTTTCTTTTCTCTTCCGCTCATCGAGGTCAAAACGCCAAATGGAAATAACAGTCCTATTAATGCAAAAACAAGCAGCATGACAGAGCTTTTAACGACGTACTCTAATACAGATACTGCTTTTCTTTCAGGACACAAGTCCCCAACTGTACTTCTTTCCTCGAAGATTGTAAAACAGTATTCAAAGTCCTCGTGAAGAAAGTTTGGCTCTAAATGAGGCACAGGGTTTACTTTGTCTCCGACCTTTGACACGGCAGAAGCACAATGAAGATGTTGTAAGAACTCAGAGGACTCCAGGGAGCGTTTCTTTCGAGTATGTTTTCACTTTCACAGTAAATCTTATCAAGAAACAAAGAACTATGAGTACAGAGTGTTTTGGGTACACAGTGAATGTATTTTTAAATTCAGTCTCAGATTATTATCACCAAGTGTCCGTATAATCCACGCTTTAAGAGACTTGTGACCACATAACAAATGTTTCACTTGAGGGAAAACTTTGTGAAGCACTGAAGCTTCTTTGTGGCAGCCGGCTAAAAACAGAGAGAAAAACATGTTGGATGAATACGATCATGTGACCAGAAGTAATAACGACCGTGACCCATTTGTGCGATGATAATTAGCCATCCACAGCCACAGGGCGCTGACCTCCAAGCTCGGAAAACAAACCCATTTAGAGCTCACATCTTTCTTACCGGGGACTTCCCTACATTCGTCTTTAAATATCTTTTATTTCACATCCACTTGGCGAAGAGTTTCCAGTGTCTGAACTTCAATGATTTGACTCCCTCATGTCTGACCTTGACGAATCTCAAACCATCGTACAGACAAGTTTCTGTCAGCTGTAACAAAATCAACCTTCAGGGCCTTTTTATGATCAGATTTAACATCAAAACAACATAAGGAGAACATTATTTCTCCTTTCTGATCGCTCCATCATTTCACGTCTCCTCCCTCAGGCGACGTTTGACACGTAGCAGGAAGATAAAGACTTCTGTCCTGCTCCGCTTCATTTTCAGCTGCAGTTGTGTAATCTGTTTGTAAATGAGTTCTGCGTAAAGTCACACAAACTTATCAGATGGAAAAACTCCTCAGCAGCAGCGGTGGCGGCGGCGACAGCAGAAAACGACAGCTCCCGACTCAACCTCAGCGAGCCGGCGCGATCCTTGACTCTTATCGAACTCGTAATCGTGATGTCGAAATGGTGTTATAATAAAGTGAAACAGAAGATTAGAAAAAGTCATTTGTCGTTTGAACATGTTGTCAAACCTCGAGGCAACATCGGCAGATTCAACCACAGAAGGACGTTTATGTTTACGAGCACTTTTTGGAGGATTATCCAACAGTCGAACACAAACGAAATGAGTTAAATGCAGAAAAACAGATCTGAGGTTACGAAGAGTGCAAGATTACATCAAATTAATTCTGCTTCATGACACAAAAAGTGTCCAAAAATGAAGACAACAGGTGGATAAATAAATAAAAGTGACTTCTTGATTATGAAAGACGCTCAATAATAGGATGGCAGCTCTTCTGGTGTGGATTTCTGAATTTCCTCGTGTCAGAGAAACTCTGAGTGAGAAGCAGCAGATTAGAAACAGAGAACCTGGCGCCGCCGCCGCCACCCGAATTCCTCCGCCGCTGTCTGCTCTGTAAGTCGTCGGAGTATCGCACCTACCAGGCAGATAGAAAATTCAAACACCGAGTGCCAAGATCTTTCTGTGGATTCCCCACTTCCAAATAGCTTAGGATAATTCTCCGTCTAAGCTAATACCTGGTGAGGAAGTAAAGCCTGAAGGATGGGATTATTTAATATGGCATTTTTAATGTGTGACACGCTAATCACATCTCAGAACAGGAATACTTCAACCATTTAACTTCCGTCAGGGGAGGAGAGATGTTTTTAGAGGGGGGGTAAGCCTTCAAAAGAGACCCCCTTCCCTCCTTCCAGCGCCACCTCGTACCGCAGAAACCTGCTGCAAAATGACAATGACACATTGTGGAGGGAGAAACGAGGGAGAGGAGTAACCTCGAGTGCACGAGTGAGGGAAGTTTTTATTCTGCCTGTTGTGGCGAACGCACACGGCAACGCAGGGAGTCTTTCCTAAGCATTACACGTCAATCCCAGGCCGAGACGGCAGACAGAATTACTCCTCTGTGTACCCGTAATGATTTCACAATCCTCGCATATACCGGCGCCCGAATCTCCCACGGATTTGCGGATAAAGCCGAGTTTTCCTCCCCGGCTTCCAAAGTTTAACAAGGTGAAGCAGACGAGCCCTGATTTGACCACTCTGGAGCTGAAAGTTAATGCTGCACGCTTGACAGGCGACATCACAGACAGGAGGGGAAGATTTGACAAGGAGGAGAGCGGCGAGGAGGGTTCAGACGCACTCGTCTCTCTATCTCCGTCATCTGTCTGTGATCATTAATGGTTAAACATCTGAAGCGTTGCTATTATATCAGCGTGGAAAGTTATTAAAACACACACACGCACACACATGCTGCCCTCGTGTCTTTAAGGATCGCTCTGATAGCAGTGAGGAAATCAATGAAGGGCCTGAGAGCAGCCGGTCTGGCAGACTTGACACGCAACAGAGGAAGGTAAATTATTGGAACTTTAATTACTTTGATCCGTCATGCATTGTAGCATTGTGTCAGGGAAGTCAATGCCATGACAGACGCCGAACAAAGGCCAGCGCCGCATTTTCATAACATCTTCACTCCCTTTTCCTAATGCCTGATTAAAGCCGGGGTGTCGAGGACCAAAAGCCCCCAGCCTCGGCCCCCGTTTTTTTATTTATTTCTTTCCTCCCTCTCCTCTCCTCTGCCTCCACGCACTGATTTAGAAACTCATTTTGAAAGCTCTGTTTACCCAACTCATTACTGAAGTCAGGGATTGAATGCCGCTCTATTATGGGCCTCTGCACCACGGCTTTACAAACAAGCACAATGCGCCGTGCTATCACCGTTATCACATTGTACCGCACGTAATGTATCGCGCTGTTTTCCTCCCATAAATATAAGTCTGTGTTTTCAGCTAAATTAAGAAGGATTTTCTTCCACAATGAAGCCTGTCCTTCTCTGAGTGGCCACACAAGAAAACAATGAGAGAAAAAAAACACACAAAGTAAATGAGTGTGAGTGAGAAATTCCTTTTTTATCATTAAAGGAGGAACAAAACTACTCCTTTTTTCCCCTATTTCATGAATATTCTGCCACTTAGCGTTGGGATGAATCTGCAGGATTGTTCTCCGAGCTGATAAATGGCCAGCATGTGTGGTAATTTAGAAGCGCACATTAATCTCCAATCGTGGCCTAAGAAGGGAATAAATAGGAAGCAGAGGAAAGAAAAAAAGGTAATTGATATCCAGAAAATGGCCAGACTTCTTCTTCAAAAAAAAAGTTCTGCAGATATAAGTAAGGCGATCATGTGCGTTATTAATTGCTGCATGTGAGTGGAACAGGAGAGAAAGTGCTTTGTTTTAATTCTTCATTCATACGTTAAGGACGATTAAGCAGAACTGTTGTTTTGAGCGGCTGAAGGGGAGAGCTCAGAGAAATTGTCAGCTGTCATCAAGAAAGGAACGCTGCTCTTGACTGGAGTCTTAATTCATTAGCGGATCAGGGATTTGCTAACTTCAGTCCTAATCGTCCGCCCAGTGCTCCACTGATGGTTTATATTTCTGTCTGTGAGTGATTTGTATTTTATTGTATTCTGCACTTTGGGATAATCCTGCACAATGTGACCAAATGGGCTTTGAGAGTCTTTCAGGGCTGTAGAGGACGGAGCGGACGTTGGCTGTCTCCTCTGCTGTCACTGACACGACCACCAACTCCCAAAAACTCAAATATAGATCCATAAACACACCAATGATGCACATTTATAATACAGAGATACCTTACTTTGCAAGAAATAGCCTCAATTTCAAACCTTGGTCCTGCTTTTGCATCATCTAGCAGACATCACAGTGAAAAAATTGGCAATTTCAGACTAGATTGAATCCAACTAACTAACTCTGAAACACACTGACAAAAATGAAACTAGCTACTTTTTTTCCTGATGTGTCGCAAATTAGATTAAATCACAATATGCAATATTCTAATTGCAGACGGTGCAATATAGTAAGGGAAATTAGGAAAATAGTGAGAAAATATCAAAAAATGGACCAAAAATGGCAAAAAAAGAAGTGTAAAGTAGTCGTAGTGAAGTAGCCTTCAGTGGGAACGTGGAAATTAATGTTGTGAAGTGACTGATGTTGATCATTCAAATCCATGTAAATGTTTGAAACACGTCAAAATGCATCAAAAGTTAATGTTCATTTAAACTTTAGATGATTTGATTCGACGCCAGCGTTTTTGATTTTTAGCACATTGAAATAATAGTAGATGCCTTCTTTGCTTTCTTGAGCCAACGAGAAAAAAATGGAGCAAATTCATAATAAGGGTTTCTGTACTTTACCTCATTCAGAGAGGAAAAATTACCTTTCCCACTCTCAAATCAGTGATAATGATTTTACACTCTGCGTGTAACATGATTAAGTTATTACCTCCACCAGCTGCAACACTAACACGTTAATGCATCAGTAATCCTGTAATCGTGTAACCTATACAAACTGATTATCCAACCACCTTTGAAGAAAACTGTGAATGCAAAAACTTATAATCGTCGTCTCCAAGCTCCACTTTCATCTGCTTCACCTTCGGTAAAAACGTCTGACATCCTCTTGAGAAAGTTTCGCCGCTACACTCGTGTGAAAAACTTCAAATGTTAAGACCCTCGGACGGACTGTGTGGAAGAAAAAATCATACTTCTGCTTTAATTTGTATTGATGGCCTGGAAGAAACCAGCGTGCTTTGCAGTTCTGTGAGGGGGGAAGATGTTTAAGTGGAGATTAATTCAAATTTCTGCTTGCTCAGTACTTGTAAAACTAAAGCAATTTATATTCCTTCTCTTAACGATCCCCCCTTTCTCTGATTGCGGTAATGTAATCTAATTGTAATTATGATACTATCTGAATCATGCAGACCTTAACATGATTGGAGCTACTCATTGCATTAAAAACTAATTTTTGAATAATGATGAAAGGAGCACTGGAAAATGTGGAAGTATTACATTTTTTCTTTATCTCTGTTTTGTGGGGGGATCTTGTTCTCTCCCCCCTCGCTCGCCCTCGTCCTCCCCCCCGCCTACAGTCTTAGTTCTGGTATAAATGACAAGAAGGAGTGGATCCAAAGAGTGGTGGGGGTGCATGATGGGAAATGGACCACCCCAATTAAAGGTATCAGGCTCATCAGTGGCTGCAGGATAGCGGCGTACCGCTGCGAACAAGTTGAGTGTCGTCCCACGAGGTTCAGCTTATCATCACATGTGCCTCCTACGCCATGTTTCACCCCCTCACCTCACCCGAGAGGGGGGGAAAAAAAGGGGAGGGGGCTGTTCCTGCAGGAGCGATAAGACTGAGGAGAAACAGTTGCACAAGGAGAAGAAGCAGGAGAGTTTTCATAATCACAGCTCAGTGTTTGAATCTTAAAGTCTGGATGTTTGTTATTCATATGACCTGCTGCAATATTCTGTTCTCAAACAGTGCAATATCTCTTTAACCTGAAATGTATCAGAGTATGAATTTTTTGCAGTAACTCAGCCCCTTGCTCAAACAAAGACACAAGCTGTTGAAAACTACCTTTGCAAGAGCAACAATCCAGGTGGTAGCAAAAGAAATCATAAAAATTTGCCTCAGATGGCAAAAAAAGCAACAGAAATTTGCAAAAAAAAAAAAATCAGATAAAGCTTTAAAATGGTGTTAAATAAAACAAAAAAACTCTAGCAATTGGTGAAAATAACTGGATACAACAAAAATGGCAAGAAAGTTGGGATAAACCTTATAAAATGGGAAGAAAGAGGTAAAATTGTTCCAAAAGTGGCAAATAAGGGCTGAAAACTGATTAAAATGGACTATAAGCAATAAGAATTTGCAAGACAGTTTGGGGAAAACTCGAAAAACAGTCAGAATGATGCAGAAAAAGTGTCAAAAAATGGCAGAAAGAGGTAAAAATGGCCTAATGCTAGGAATAATTTGAACAAAATTTAAAAAGTTGTCAGTCAAATTGGTCCAAAAGTGGTGAAGAAAGAGCGAAAAGTGATTTAAAAGGACAACAAGTAACAGGAATTTGCAAGAGAATTAGGAGTAAACTTGAAAAAACAGTCAAAACAGAGCAACATTTATTTTCAAAAAGTGCCAAAAAAGTGTGAGAAATGATTAAAAAGTGACTAAAATTGGCAATTACATTGGGAGAAAACTTGGAAAATAGTCAGAAGGGAAAAAAATGATTTCAAAAAAGGGCAAAAAAGTGGTAAAAATAGCCCAAGACAATGAAAAATGGCAAGCAAATTTGGAAAAAAAATTAAAAAATATCCAGTTGTGGCATAAAAGATTGAAAAATGTCTCAGTAAGTCTTGTCATGATTAATATCACTGCTCATTTCCTACATTGTCTTTGTTTTGATTATTTTTGCAAATTGTTCGTCCCTAGTTTGAGGTATGTGAGAACGTTCAGGTTGTTTCTTTTTCTTCATGTTTCAGACGATGCAACCTTCCTTTAAAGTTCCTGCTTCTCTGAGAAACATGAAATCCTCTGTTATTTCCACACTTTTGTCGTGTAACGCTGCACACATTCACCTCACACGCTGCCGATCTGTGCAGAAGTGTTGCTGATGGCGGCGCGGAGACACTTTGACACTTTCAGCTCTAACAGGATCAGGAAGGTGCTGCACCTGCAAGCCTTGTTAAAGTGTAACCTCCAGGTTTAAGGATGACTTTTATCAGAATATGACTCTGGTGCAATCTCATTTTCAGGGGCCAAAAAGCAGACGGTGTGGACCAGGAGCTCATTCAGGGCGTTAAAAAAGCAGCAGACGCCAGGCCGAGGTGAGGGAGCAGGAAGAGGACAGATAACGCGGCAGCTTTCACACTCCTGAAGGTAAAGCATTTAATGTATGAAATGAGGTGGTAATGCACAAGTGGCAGAGGCTAATGGGTGCTGAGACACTGTGAAAGTCTGAGCAGCAGAGACGGGCTCCTGAAATCATGCAGAGGAAAGATAATTCACCTGCTGTAAACAGGTAGAGCCCACACTTTCTGGAACAAATCTGCAGGCCAAAAACTGGAAAGACATGTTTACACAAGTCAGAAAAGATGCTTTTCAGAGTCTGGGAAGTTGTCCAACACTTAGATGATCATGTTTAGAGTCTGTTCAAGGTAGAGAAGGTGGTTCGGCTGCAGAAGATTGGGGAATAGCCGTAAATCTGACCTTCTTCTTTTGCATGTTTGCCCTCAGAGTTGTAGAAAAGACATGATTTTTTTAAAAGAACATAGAAGAAACAATAAAGTCAGTTCAGAACACCTGACTGAAGCTGACGTGTCGTAAAGCGTCTGCAGACCGCCTTCACCACGGCCGAAGGATACGTGATTCAACCCCCCCCCAGCCCAGAAAATCCATCTGTGCATGTATTTTTTTTCCTCCTGTTAACGCACAGACACACTCAGCTCGTTGAGCCGTGTCAAACACGCACAGATCTGCCGCTCTCCCTCCTCTCCTGATGCCCCTGCCTCGCCTCCTCCACGCCACCTGGGTGCTGCAGTGGCTCCGAGGCGAAGATGTGCAGGACGAGGACGCCGCGCTGTGTGTGTGTGTGTGTGTGTGTGTGTGTGTTTGTCTGCTCAGGGCATGAGACATATTTTCATCTTAAGACACAAACACACACACTCAGAGCAAACAGAGCTTTATAAAGTCAGAGGAGGTAAAAGAGTGAAACTGTCACCTCATCAGAAACCAACAAAGTTAAGTGAAGAGTTTGAAAAGTCATCGTCATCACATTTCCTCAGCCCATCAACCAGCGTGTAATTGTGAATTTGCAGGAACCAAAATTATTTTTAAGAAAGGAGATCAGAGTTTGGGGTTTGACACAGCAGGAAAAAAACCATCAGAAATAACTAGTTATGAATAGAAAGTTTTCCTTTAAAAAAGATGCATCAGTTGTGCACTTGAAGAACAGACATTCAACCAGGGTTGGGTATTTAATCGCAAATTAGATTAAATTGAAATATGTCCACCAATATTTCTATAACCTGAATTATGTCAAAATATCAGCTACATTTTTTGCAGGAGATGTTTTCTGTTCTGCACCAAAAGGGCAAACTGTGGTGAAAAGAGGCAAAAACAGCAAAGAGTAGCAATAAAACCTAGTTTGAGGTGGTAAAAGTGGCTAAAAAAGCAACACAAATTGGGATTTAAATTGGGATAAAACCTGGTTATACTCAAAAAGTAGCAAAAAAAAGGGCTAAAGTCAACATAAATGGCAAGAAAGTTGGGATTAAACTTTGACTATAGTCAGTTTGTTGCGAAAAATGGTCCCAAAGTGGCAAAAATGACAAAAATTGGCAAGAAAATTGGGAGTGAACCTGGAAAACAGTGAGAAAGTATCGAAAAACGAGTCCAAAAGTGGCAAAAATGAAGTGAAAAGTTACTAAAATGGACCAAAAACAGTCATACTTGTAGTGGTAGTGGTTTGTTGTTGTTGTGCTGTTATTTATGTCACTGCTCATGCCTATTGTAATTGCAATATATGAAATAATAGTGGAAACTATAGTATTTTTGCAAATGGTTCAGCCCTACATTCAGCCCCCTGAGTAAACCAGACAGAAAGTCTTTTAAGTGACTGTCTAAAGGTTTCATTTTACTCCACTTCAGAGAATCATCTCACGCCGTTAACGTGTGAACCTTAAAATAATCTCCTGACACCGTGAAGAAGCTTCCACGGCAGCAGAGCGAGTCTAATTCACACGCCGAGCCTGAGCCCAAGGTGTAATTCACTCACGATACCAATCTGACCTCATTGTATTTCCTTAAGTACCTGGGAATTAGTTTCCGAGGAGGTTTCACTCTGCGAGGAGGGGTCACATGAGAGCCGGGCCCTGATGAGACGGGATGATCAGGGTCTATCTCTCTTCAGTCTCGAGGGTTTTTCTCTTTCAGGCTCCCTGATTGGGCTCTGGACACCCTGCAGATGTTAACAGCTGGGATAAAAGAGGGAAGCTGGCTAATAAATGTGCATGATAACATGCAGGAGAGTACATATGTTCAGCCTGAGAGATGCAAAGGGAGCTACATATGTGCAGCGCGGCTGTTTGATCCCTCAGTGATTAAAAGAAACAAACATCTCTCTGCAGAAGAAGAGGAAGAAGAAGACGGGGAAACGTGTTCCTACTTTCTTTGGGTAAAAACAATTAAAAGTGAGTTTTCAGGCTCCGCGCATCAGTTATTTTCAGCCTCGTCAGGAAGCCGCGCAGGGGGAGAGGTAGGAGTGAAGAAAAACCCTCTGGTCTCCAAGCAACAGCATCCCCCTCCTCTTCCCAGCCTCCTTCTCCAACATGTCAGAAACCTTTGCCCCCCTCCGGCTCCAGGAAAGTTTCCCTAGGTGTCTTTTTACACCGCTGCGGCCTCCTGATTGGCTGACGGCTTCCACTGCCTGTCAACCGCCTCCCTTAAGGGAACCTGGCAGATCTGCAGGAGGAGAAAAAACAGTGGAGAAAACGGGGGGAGAAGAAAAATCAATTTTAAGCTCACATGCCCCACTGGGTGCCAAAGCCACTTCGGGGATCCTGAAGGATGCCGGAGTTGACAGGATTTGACTTCCTGAGGTAGAAAGGTGACAAACTCTATCAGGGGGAGAGGGCGGCGGCGAGGCCTGGGAGGGCTAACCTGTTCCCGAGGAAAGCTGACCTGACGCTGTCGTATTGAACCTATCTATCTTTCAACACCAGCAGAGGTACCACGAGGGAGCTGGGAGAGAAAGAAAGAAAGAGAGAGAGCCCAGGCTGGGAAAAAAAGGAAAAGTGGCAGAATTCAGGGGTGTAAATGATGAATTACTTTTCATCAAGTGAAGGGAAACATACTCCGGAACAATCCAGAAAACGGAGCAGGGAGACTCTGACCTCGTGCTTCAGAGCAGCCAATATCTTCATTCAAGAAGACAACCATGAAATTACACAGAAAATGGGATTGTCATGAGCAGGCCCTTGAAAATCTCGGTGTACAGTCATTACGGCGCGGGAAAAAGAGCCTTCATCCACACATCATACACCCGTAAGAGAAGGGAAGCAGGGTGTGTATCCGCGGGGACAGCTGCTCGAAATGAGAGGGTCGGGGTTAGTTTAATGAAAAGACTTCGAAAATCTCCTACTTTTAGTTCACGGTGAGTCAACGTGTCGTCCTCGTGCATCCTCGCAGGAGTGTTAACAAATGTTTTCGGCGAGTAATTAAAGGGAAGACGGTTGTTTCTCTCACATCTGAAAAATCACAGGCAGGAAAAAAGGTTTGGTGAGCAGATGCAACGGAGGAGAAGGCGAACACGGCGCCTAATGAGCAATCAAATAATAATTAGGAGAGCGGAGGAGAAAAAGAGGGAGGCTTTGAACGCAAGATGTCCAGGTTCACCTCACAAACGGAGACTTAAACATCAGTCACTTTGAGGACACTCAGGGGAAAATCTCTGCAAGAGAGGAGGAGACGTTAAATCTGCAGAAGATGTGTGAAAGTGGCTTTGAGCTTTCACACCAACTCACCTGACACTCCTGAATAAGATCAGGCGCAGTGAAAGTCACATTTGAGTTGCAATTTATTGCAGTTGCTCAACCAACCAGACAAATTGTTGAAATACCTTTGTAAGAAAAAAAATCTTAGTGTCGAAAAGTGGCAAAAATGGCAAGAAGCAACAATAAAAATGAGTTTTAAGTGGCCAAAATGGTCAAAAACAAGAAAAATTGGCAAAAAAACGAGAAAATATTTGGAAAAGTAGCAAAATGTGGTCCAAAGGGGTGGAAAAAGATCACAAAGACGAGCAAAAAAGCTCATTTCAAGAGGCAGAAATGGTCAAAAGCAAGAAAAAATGCGCAGAAAATTGGCAAATACTTAGAAAAAAAGTGAAAAAGACCCCAAGAAGAAACAATTAAAATGAGCTTGAAGCGACAAAAATGGTCAAAAGCAAGAAAAATTGGCAAGACAAAGGAAAATATTTAGAAAAGTAGCAAAAAAATGGTCCAAAAGAGTTAAAAAAAAGACCACAAGAAGCAATACAAATGAGTTTCAAGCTGCAAAATGGTCAAATGCGAGAAAAAATAGGCAGAAATTGGCAGAAAGCTTTGAAAATAGTCAAAAAGTAGCAAAAATGATCCAAAAATTGTCGGAAAGTAGGGAAAAAAGATGACAAAAAGAGTGAAAAATAACCAAAATGGGCCAAAAGCAGTTATGAGCTGCACAAAAAGATGTCATGCGTTGTTTTCATGCTGTAAAAAATATCAATTATTTCCACAATTGTGTTTGTTTCACAACACATAAGATGGGGAACCTAAAAATAATCACAATCAGATAATTGGAAGTATAAAGGTTTAAAGCTGGTAGTACTCCTTCTTTGTTAATTTTCAGTTTCTAATGGTATAAAATAAGCTGACATTAGCGTCTAACAGTCTGGTTTTGATTCACCGGATATGTGTGATGGCAGGTCTTTTCCAGCTGCTCAGGATTTCTCCCTCAGGTCTTTGGAAACAGAGGCTTTGTATAAATATTAATATCTCTAAACTTCTACTTTTGGAACAAGAGGTGCTCTGTTTCCTGTCTGAATGTGGTGTTTCATGGAGTTTGTGAGAATCCTGTTTACCGCAGGAAAAAGTGAAAAAACTGTGCAGCTTCGGTGATCTCCAAACTCTCCTCTCCCTGAACGACGCCGGCTCTACTCTCAGAGCGCAGAATTAACGAGACGGAGGAAAAATAGGCGGAAGCAATGTGTCCGTGGAAAGAGTTTTGAAGGATCTGTAATTTTCAAAGTGCTCTGCATTTAAATGTCCCTTTTATTCCTAAACAGCCTTAAGACACTTTTCAAACTGCTGGATTCACATAATTAGATGGGGCCAACAGATGACTCTCTCACTGTGCCACAGAGCCATTAGAAAAGGGGTCATTCTCTCCGCAGAATGGCTACTGTTCTCACTTGTCATTAATTTGCCACTTCAAAGCGGCGCGAGCATGTGACACCGCCGACAAATGAAATAAGTTACACTTATCTCAAACGGCCGCCATTACGGCTGCAAACTTTTCAACTCCAATCACACTCGGGCTTTTTAACAGTCTGTTCAAAGCGCGCTTATGTCCTCCAGTTTGAGATGGCATGTCAGGGAGGAAGGAAAAAAAAGAAAAAAGGAAATCAGGAATGGGTTTTGTCCTCTCTGCTGTGGAGGGAATTCACTTCTCTGGCTTGAAAAAGAACCAAAATAATGAAACATGGACCAAGAAGCATAAAAAAGACTAAGTGTAGGTTTCTAAATTTGTTTGTAGGGCTGAAAGGTTTGCAAAAAAATAATGTTATTGCAATTGTGGCTTTTTTTTTGTGCAACTTATTTCTAGGTCCTTCAACCTTTGTGTTTTTATACGAACATATTGTAGGAAATAAACATTGACATTAATTATTGCATGACATTTCTTTTTTTGCTAATTTTTGCTCATTTTAGTCACTCACCACTTTTGTTCCCCCCAACTTTTGGGCATTTTTTTGCTTCCGTCTGACTATTTTTTTTGTTTAATCACAACTTTATTGCCAATGTGTGTTGCCTTTGGCTATTTTTTATCACTCAGACTGTTTTTTTGCCACTTTTTCTCCATTGTTGCTACCTCTTTACTATTTTAGTCACTTTTTACTCTTCTTTCACCACTTTTGTGTCATTATTTTGCTACTTTCTGACTATTTACCAAGTTTCCTCCCATTTGTCTTCCTTGTTTTTGCTTCTTTTTTGCCATTTTTGCCACCTCAAACCTTTTTTTATTGCTGCCTGCTGTTTTTGCCACTTTTAACCACTTAGTTTTTTTTTTTCAGTTTGTCTCTTTGGTCGAGTAACTCTAGTGTAGAGCAGAAAATATATACTGCAAAAAAATGTAGCTGAGACTCTGACACACTTCAGGTTAAAGAAATATTACACTGTCTGACATTAGGATGTTACAGTGATTTAATCTAATTTTGGATTAATTGCCCAGTTGTATTTCTTTCAATGCGTCCGTTACTTGATACAAGCTGACAAAACAAGCTTTTTCTTGGTGTGATGTTTGATTTCAGGGTCAAACATCAATGTGTAACATCTCCACCAGCTGTACATTCAGTCTGCAGGAATGAAGTGATATGAAAAAGATCGTATGTACCTCCAGTGCCTCAGCATTTTCATAGAAACACTCCACATTCATGGCAGACTTAGCCTCAGTTTCCTTTATTGTCCCTTCAGGGGAAACCGGCCTCGCAGCAGACATTAAAAATACAACAGAGGACGTGCTTCAAACAACTTATAAGAGCAGATAAGGCTGCGGAGGAACACTGTTGCTTATTATCACGTTGATTAAAGATGCTTTATGAGCCTGTTTTTCAGATTATATAATGCACCAGGGAGACACATGCAGAGGGTGAGCTCTACCTGCTCTCAATAAACATTTACAGAGAGTTTCTGTAGCTTTTTGCTGCATTCTTACTCCCAAAATCAAAGCCCGTAAATTTCATGTTCTTGCAGGAAATTGCAGAAATGAAACTGTCCTCCATGCTTATTCAGCACACACACACACACACACACTCTTTTTCTTGGCGTGTCTGCTGAGTTTTTAATTTGTAAAGCGTGCGAACAGAGCAGTGTCTTTCTGCTGGGTGTATCTGTCTCTACACATAACCCTTTGTCAGTGGAGCGCTGAAGTTTCAATCCCGCCAAGGTTTCCTCTTTCCTCCCAGGAATGTTTGAAATGCTATCAAAGAGTTGGCGTCTCCATCAAAGAGGTAAACTTTAAAGCCTTCCACCTTTGCCGCCCCCCCTCCTCGGCCTCCTCCGCCTCTTCTTCCTTTAATCTGGCGGAGGTTTGGCAGAGGAAGGTAAATAAGTGTGAAATGGGACATGTGTTTTCCATCCTTTCCCTTTGTCACACATGTTCTCCTCTCTCCATGATTAACATTCCACCTACTCCAGGTCCCTCTCGCGCAGGTCGGCCTGCCAAAACGCTCCCCGACCACCTGGAATTACAGAGCGTTCAAAGCCTACACTTCCTGTCCATCTGAAATCCATTCAGCCTATCAGAAACCCCCCCCTCCCCCAAGTGTAGGATGACAGGATCCTGGCGTTTGTGTTTATTCTGGACGGCTCACCTCTTTCTGATCGACTGTTTATTGCTCTTTGTTAGACAGTGGTAATTATTTGAATAATAAGCCAACAAAGATGAATCCTCGTCCAGCTCAGCGTCGATTGCTGCCAGAGGAAACATCTTGAGAAGATCATTGGACAGGATATAAAAAAGGGGCAAAGGATAAACAAAGTTTTAAATTAGCTTCATGAGCGGCTGAGCGAGCTTCACCGTCTTCCTGCTTCTGCTACTGACACCTTTGATTATTTACTCCTGTCGCTGTTTGTTTGGCACCGCTCAAGAAAAGGAAATACCTTTAAGTTTACTGGACATCATCTGATAGAAACAAGGTAGAAATCTTAGTGACACTTTAATTTACAGGTACGCAAAGATCATCATAGTTTGGTAATAATCAGACAAACTTTGGCCTTTTTCGAGCCTTATAATATGGAACACTATAGGCCGAATTATGAATGTATATCAACAAACTTGGGACTAAAGAACTTACGAAAAACTATGTAAAAATAGCAAAATATCAACTGCTTGTTGGGTAAACAAAAACATTTATACTCAAAATGCTTCTTTGGAAATAAAATATAATTACATGTCAATGTTGGGATAACTCTCCATACATTTTGTGGTGAATTATGATTTAATCTAAATTAAATTATTCACCAATTGTCACTGACTCGCCTTGAAATTTGGACAATATTCCAAAGAAGTTAGAGAAAACAGTTTCTTACCAATAGTGACTTTCTTTTGATTAAATTATTTCAAAAAAGTTGCTTGCAATTTTTTACCCAGTTGTCAAAAATTTCTGGAGACCAATATTTAAAATGATCAGTATATTGCAGATTTTTTAAGTAATACATATGAACATGAACATTCATGTATGCTATTTTACAATAAAGCAGAAAAACTTAAAGCACAGTTATTAATTAGTTATTTACTTTCATCTGTGAAAAGAGACATTAGTTTTAGTGGTTTGTGTAATTTGACAAGTTGCTTATCTTTGTAAAAAGTATCAATATCTGTATCAGTATCGCACACCACTAAAAATTTGAGGACCTTTTAAGTAAAGTGTTACTTGAATCTTGTCCAGATGAGGAAAAACTTGACGCTAAGACTTCTTCGATTGCTATCACTTTCATCCTTTATCTTAAAACTAATCAGCTCAAACACCTGAATCTTCTCCCAGTAACTTTTTTCTGGATGGCTCCGACACGTTCGTCCTTGAGCGGCGTTCAGGAGGCGCTGGGGTCATTATTTTAAATCACAGCCATGTTGGTTTGGAAGCGAGCTGCTTACCTCGGTGTTTTGAGTCCTTGTACCTTGGCAGGCGGGTCGCACCATATGGCACGACTAAGTGTCGATTATCAACCAATCTCATATATCACACACATATCCCATAAAGCGGGATATTCATCACTGCTGCAGCACTTTGCTGTTTTTTCATCCACTGTTAAGTAATGACAGATGAACATCCTACCTACAGCTCCACTGATCCAGAAATATCAAATGTGTTCGAAGGCTGTGCCAATAGTCCGTCTCTTTGTCATTGAATCACAAATGTTGCACGCCGGTGGCAGGGATGTGACGTCTGGTGTCTTTCACCTCATTTTCACTTCACTATTTTGATCTCTGGGAGTTTTAGGGACAGGAAGAGGACGACAAATCGTTTTCTGCAGGTTTCTGTTTCCATGTGTTGCTCCTTCCTGGTGTGTAATCTAAAATATGTAAGAGCTGAAGCATGCAGATGAGAGCATATATTATCATGTGTCGTGTCAGGATGATCAAAAAGCTTAACGAGTGACACAGATATGATGATTACCTATGTGCCCGTCTTTGTACCGCTGCAGAAAGGCTGCCAGTTATTAATGCAGCACTTAATTAGTCATAATTTTATACAACTAATTTACTCAGGACGCATTAAATAAACATAGATGTCTAATTAGAATATTGTGTTAAACTTGTTGGAACGCACACACACACACATACTCTCACACACTCGCAGACGTGCTGTGTTCATTATCAGCCGAATACCTCAGCTACTGATACAGCCTTCAGCATAATAGAGTGAAAATGATTAGCATACACAAATATTCCCGTACAGTAGAGCTTGTGCGATGTGTGAAATCAGCTCTAATTCAGGATCAGTGGGAGAGTCTGTAATATAAGAGAGGTCAAAGGTTAAAACCACAGCGCCGTGACAACAGATGTGTGTTTATTTCTCTTTATGCTGAATAAGCTCACGTGTTTCATTTATTCGGCTTCACTTCTTCTCCTCACTGTCGACTGCTCAGCTTTTTATGCTCACATGTTATTCATAACCAGGCGTTAATGAGTGACACCTCTGCAGACAAACGTGTTTTTATCTGGATTTCTCCTCGAGAATCAGAGGGTTTGATGGCAGATTTTCTCCTCCACCTTGCGTTACGTGATGCTTTCAGCCCACAGCAGTCATCAGCAGGCAGCAGCCGGCGGGCCGCGGCGCCGGCGAGCAGTAGGACGGTGCATTAATGAAATGTTAATGGCTGAATTAGGACTGAAATAACCAATCTAGCCCGGACTCCTGCGCGAGTCCATTAGCATCCGCGCTACATGCTGGGGCGAATGACAACACTACCCACTCCACCCCCCGCCGCCACCATCCAGGGCGGGGACCACAGGGCCGGGGGCCCATGCAGGTAGATGGCGTTGGAGGGTGGAGGGGGGGCTCCATCTGCCTGACCTCTGCTTGTTGGCTGCTGGGAGAGCATCAACAAATGATTCACAAACGAAACAGGGAGGGCCATGCGCGATCGGGCGTCGCTTTCTGTGATTGATGAGCGACATGAAGGACAAGCTCGGCCGTGTTGTTCTGACGCCGGGATTTCTGTTTGTCTGAACAAGTTCAAGCAGAGTCAGGAGTCAATAAGTGTGCATCGGCAAAACTACAAAGTTTGAAACACTTTAACGATCTTGAAATACATTTATTTGCGTATTTTACAATGGAAAAAACAAAACAAAATTACATCAACTAAACACTTCTACAAACCCTGAGACAAATTTACAAACTGCACAACACTTATACAAGTCCTGCAACAAATCTACAACATGCAAACACTTTGACAAGTCCTGAAATAAATTTCAAATAACATAATCATGATGAAAATGAAATGTACTAAACGCAAAACGTGATTACCTGAGGGGTCGATCAGTTTGTGTTGAGCCAATTAGGCTCCATAAAACGGACAAAACTCTCTTATAAACTTTTCCAAACTCTTAAAACCTCAATTAATACCACGCTGCCCTTTTTTCTCAACACTTATCATCAACACAAACAGATTGACCTCTCAAGTGATCACTCTCAATGCTTGTGAAAGTGTTTGCGTATTGTAAATTTGTTTCACTTCAGTAAAAGTGTTTCGTGAGTTTGAATGTTTTTTTAATAAATTTCGTAAAAGTTCTCACTTCTCAGCCACCGTATAAATCAATCGCCTCAGATTTCACCCTGAATTATCCTTCTTTCTCTGAGCAAATTCTCCTTAACTTGGCTTCTGGATTTTAAAAATAACCCTCCAGGCCTTTAAAAATGTGTCCTCAGTGATTTAGCAACCTTTGGACTCCGTCTCTTTAAGAATTAACCAAGAGGTCAGCGCCGTCCCACATCCGTCCAAATGAACGTAGCCGGGGATCAGTGGGGTCTGATCTTGATTTGGCTTTTATTTAATTACCACTATATGAATGCATGTCTTGCTTTGCTGTAATGCTGTTATTCTACATCATGGAAAGTGTAATTGAGACCACACAGGGCATTACAGGCCAGCATTACGGCTGAGGAGCTGAGTGATGTGTCTGTGCTCCACGCGCCGCTCACTGTTTCTTAATTAGAAACTCGGATCAAAATGTCGCTCCCAGAATCACGCGAGCATGTTCGCTTTACGTCTCAGGAAGAGGCGGGCGAGGGGGGGGGTCACGGCTGCCCCCTCGTCAATAAATCTGCCTGCAAACATCCACAGATACTTCATGAAAAAATCGAGATACATTAGAGCTCTTAACCTGGTAATGTCCTCTAATTGGGGGAAGCTGTAATTGGTTTAAGCGTTAATCTGATTGGAGCTGCTCATGGTTAAGTGTTGTGCGAATGCGAGGTTTCCTGCCCGACTACGAAAAGAGTTTTTGTTGAAATAAATGTGTTTGTGGTGCCCGAGGCCCCTCGGAGCACATTATGTGATCATGATGACCCTCAGATTCGATGACCAAATATGCACTTAGTGATTGTAGCGTTGGCTCTGTGGAGGATTCGTCTTTCTAAACATGTTCTGGGAAAGGATTGGATTCTTCCACCTTATATTTTACGCTGCGTTTTATTGACATCGCATTAAGTCATTTGAATAATGACTGAGTGTAAAAGCAGATTGGAATATCTGTTACAGTAATCACTTTAGACTGAGCAGTAAGAGCCAAATCACCATTTCTCTCTGAGTGAATTAGTGGACGTGTAACGAGCTTGGTTTTTTACAGGTGCACACTTCGGGAACAAGAGAGGAGGAAGCAGTCATAACTTTTTGATGTTTAGTTTTGCTGCTCACTGAGATGATTTCAGCCTCTTTCCTCTGAGGAGCGTTTGCATAATTAAACTCTGATGTACAGTGTCATGTCTGGGCTGCACAGTGACACGTACATGTGAGAGACACGTCTCCAGCTCCACCTCGCTCCACCCGCTCGGATATATATTGTCTTAAAGTAAAGGTCAGTTTGGACAGAGCGGCGAGGGAGTCTCTTTGTGCATAATGCAGGAAGCTTGCAGCTTTCACTTCGGCTGAAATTCACGGAGAATCCACAGCGGTGTAATAGATGTAACATCAGCACGGCTCTCAGAAAACAAGACCCGGGGAGGGGTGAGAGGGAAAAAAAAATCATAGACGGAGGAAAAGGTTGTCACCTTCACCTTGCGTACTTGTCATTCGCCCAGCGTCAGGTCATTAAATTCACATTAGGCCTCTCTCTGGGACCTTCAGATGCTGTTAGTGCACCTAAAGCTGTGTGGCAGTAAAAAGAATCACAACTTCCTCCCCTCTGCGATGGGGAAACACACATAAAAGCAGCTATGCGGCACTTTGCATTCTGACACTGGATCATTACGGTCTCTCATGTCTGTTTTTTTTCCTTTCCCGGGGTCGATAATGGAGACCGAGGGCACTGGAGAGACGTTGGCCGTGTCCATTTGTCCGTCCCCTGGAGGGCAGATCTGGATCCGAGTCAAAGTTTTAGATCGCTGCCACTGAGATGGCATTAACTCCCCGTCTCCTGGGTCAGCCGCGTGAATCATTTATTAGCAGAAACCTGCGACGGACGTTTCAGATGTCAGATCACGTTAGGACCAAGTCCCCGGATCATTCCAGGCAACAGAAAAGGTAGCAGGGAGGCACTTTGTCATGTGGAGCGCTTACCTCATGCTGCAGAAGGATAAAACCTCCAACAGCTGCGCAGGACGCTTCATTTAGAAGAATCATCAAAATAACCGAGACAGCTCCACGATTCTTCAGGCGACGCAGAGACAATGACCTTCGGTGTGTTTATCCGGCCACGTCTGACATTGGCCACCCCATTTGCTGCATATTATTGTTTATGAAGAGGAGATCAGGGGGGGTTTATAGGTTGGTGTTGGACGGACAGCTGCTGTGTTTGGCTGTTGACCAGAGGCCTAATAACTACAGCATGAGAGGGACATTACCTGTGAGCATCTGCCAGGCCGCCGCCGCGCGCCTCTGTGCCCAACAATAACTGTTCAGACGGGAATGGAGTCACTAATAATGATTTGAGATCATTGTGTGAACTCTGGTTTGTAACCTCTGGACACAAACTGTAACTCTACATACACAGAAGCTTGAATTATGCACATAATTTAGTGCAATCTGTAATTTAGACCTGTTCATCTTTACAAACATCCCTGGACTCTAAATCTAAAGTTTGCAGCTCTGCAGACTTTCAGACTCTGAGATAATATTCTCTGTTATTGCTTTTCTTTTCAGACACTTTCTCTCTGCTGCTGCTGCTGCTGCTGCTGGTGTCAAGCGCTCAATGTATTGGTTTATCCCTTTTGCTTCTCATTTCTCATCTTTACACATGAGTTGATCTCAGCAGCTTGGTCCCCCCCCCCCATCACCCCAAACCTCCCCCCACCTTCAGCCGCGGCCTGCGAGCAAGACAGCTGTGAAAACAGTGTGGAATCTGTGCAACCGGCGGAGAAACCATCTCGTTTCTGTATCTTCCAATTTTAACCAGATTTTCCAGGGATATTAGAGGAAACAAAAGATGCGGCGTGCCAGCGCTCCATCATTCAAAGCTCCACCCAATGACTTTGACGCGAGATTCACTCTGAACAAAAAGAGACTGGAGCATTTTGGATGGCTTCCTTACGTTTAAAGTGAGGTGACGCTTTAAACTGCTCCATAAATTTGCATTTGTTATTGCAGTCTTTAGCGTACACAATAAGAAAACCGTCTTTAAGATGTGGAGATCTGAAACGGAGAGAGTCTCTCTGACTCTGACGGAAAGAAAACAAACTTTTAAGCTCGCTCTGCAAAAAGAACGGCGGTGCATCTGTCCAAATAAATGTGAGGCATTTGTCATGGTGACGCTGATACAGAGATAGAGTTAATAAGAGAAATGCATCAAAACAAGGAAGAGGAGGGAGTGACTGTAAACAGATCAGGAAATCGTGTTTCTGCAGAGACTTTTTTAGGTTAACACATGAGCAACAGGCACATACATCACCACTTTTTTTCTTCCTGCAGCAGGTGATTTGCAGTAAAGCAGAGAACAAACCTCTTTAAATCAGGAGGAGAGTTGTCAAAATACGGCCTCCTTACCTCCTACCTTCATTTGATTCCAGCCCATGTATAAAACACAATGTGGGAATAGGTCTGACTGATCTATCCCATCTAATATGCCACTTTCTCTCCTTTTTTTCTGCTCATAAGTTGCAAATGGCTTCATTAAAACAAAAGCACGACCACAGGGAGCACATAAAACATGCTGCTGCTACCTAATATGGTATTTATGACCGCGGCTAAATGTAGAGTGAATTAAACTTTAAAGGATTGCAGTCAGGTAGACTCGCCGACGTTTGTGGAGGAATGTCCATTAACAAGATGAAAGAAGAGGGCTGGGAGGAAATGTGTGTGTGTGTGTGTGTGAGGTGGGTGTTATTCCCTCATGGCCGCCGGTGGAACGTCAGCTGCTTTCCTGGACGGCCGGCTGGACCTGGACACCTCACATCCGCACGTGAAATGTTCAGAGAACTAATTAAACTGTAATATCATCGGGAGTGACTCCTCACCGACGCTCCTCGTGCTTTCATCTGCCGCAGAAAATAAAACCAATTAACAGCTGATGTGGAGGGGATGCGGTGAGAAGCAGGTTTATGCAGAGCCAGGCGTGATGCAGAATGCTTATTAGAGAACAGGTCCAGGTCGAAATAATCAGCTCACACACTTCGGCTTTTCCCAACGGGAGGGATCCTCGTCGGCCTTGGTCCTACCTGCTTCAGTCAAACTGAAGTGTTTGTGATGAGTTCAGAGCAAAACTGCTCACTCTTTCTGATTTCCAGAAGTCAAAGAAGCATCAAGCAGCTGCAGGCTGGTTCCTACAACTGAAGTGTTTGTTTTGATGCATGAATTTAATCTGTTTTCTTACTTAAGGCAAGTTTATGCTGCTGCAGCGATGAAGAGTTAACAGATGGAGTTTAGAGCCCAGTTTCACTTCACTACCTTGTGTTTTTGGTCTGTTTTAACAAGCTTTCTTGTTCTCCTTGACTGTTTGGTGTTGTTTTGGTCTCGTATCATCCTGTAGCCTCTTTCTAAATCAGTTTGGTGTATCACGTGCTGCATCCTTCATGGAGTCTTCACTAATTCTTGTGGTGAAGGTTTGAGGATTGGTGCAGAGATTTCTTCTTCTTCTGCTGCAGCAGCTCACACAGAAAGTCTCCATTATCTAAATGTTGTGCACGCTTTGTGCTGGAAGCTTATGAGATTGGTGCATTTTCTGAAAGTATGTAAATGAGCTTCCCAGAGCAGCCTGGTGCTGAGGGTAAATAATTTATGACGTGAATTCATATTGTTTATTTATATTTATGTAGTGTCAGACTGATATAGGGTAAGTCAAAATAAGGTCCAAAGAAAGCAAACAAATTATTCTCCTGGAATCATATTCATATATTCTTCTTTATATTAGTATTTGTTTGCCTTACGGCGATCACCGACTCCAGTTCAAAGTTGACCCAGATTCTGATTTAACAGAACAGATGTGATCAGTGTGGAAAACCCACTCAGGACTGCACACATCCTGCTGCTGCTGCAGCTTTGACTTATTTACAGAGAAACCGCTCCGCAGCTGAGGAGGAGTTTCTGACAATGACCTGTGGAGCGAGCGTTTGATCAGAAATTTGGCCTGATTACTGTTTTTTTCTGTAAACTTCTACAAGCATGGACTTGAAATTGTGCGCTAGTGTTTCCGTATCCACCTGCAGGAAGAGTTTAGGTGCATAAATGAATGAATGCACGACCTTGGCAGCTCCACTCTGTCCCCCTCTCCTGTCAGCAGCATCATATTTAATAGATTGAAGTCACATCTTGTGATTTGGCCAGGGACACACAGGTAAGAGTGTGCATATTTGAGATGGCCACAGGGATCATGCATCTTGGATAACTGTGTGACATGCACAGCTGTAATGGCTTACATCCTCACTCTGCCTCCTCTTCTTCGCTTCCCATGAGGCTCGCCCACCTTTTTAACGTTTTAGCTCACAGATGGGCCAAAAAGGTTCCTCTGGCTTTCACGTGACCTCTGTTGAATGTAAAAATTTGTGACACAAAGTGGCGCGGTTTCATATTTGTTTTGCAGTAATGGCACGGGCTCCTGTAGCCAGATCACCGGAGGCGGTGCATCAGGGGACAACCTGGGATCACCGTGCTGCTGATTTATGCATGAACCATGTGCTCGCTTCGCCGAGACAGACGGAGGCGACGTTAACAGAGGAGACATTCGGACGGGAAGACATCCTCTTTTTTCCTGATGCTGAGGGAAAAGACACAACAGGGACGGGTGGAGGCCCTTCACAAAGACATTACATATTCTGATGCTGCAGTCGGAGCAGCTACCTGTCTGTTTGAGCCATCTGTCATGTGGAACGAGGAACACGCAGGAAACACACCAGATTACAAGCAGTTAAAGCACGGAGACTTTAAATCCTCAGTCTGTCACAAACCTGAGCGAAACAAAACTCGAAATCACTCTTTTCTGCACATCTTCCTCAAACCTCTTCACAGTATCGATAAATTATTGACTCATCCTGCAACCCTTATTTTTTATTAACCAACCCGACAGATAAAGACAAAACAAATAGGTTTGTTTTTCCTCCGATACCCATGACATGTCACTCTGTTTGTGTTCTCATGCTCTATTCATGAGCTATCAGCTGATCCCAGGTGACTTTAACGCACTGTGACACGGCCAAAGCTCAGACAGACGCCAAGTACTCGAACATCAGTGCATTAATACTGAGCATAAAGACTGCAAACCTTTAAAAAATAATTAATTAGGATTTCATTTTATTTTGCAATTATTTCTAGGCTGAACATTGATATTTATGCGACTGCTCTATTTTAGTCCCAATTCATTTCTTTTTTGCCCATTTTAGACTATTTTTTGCTACCTTCTGACTATTTTCCAGGTTAAATCCCAATTTTCTTGCCACTTTTGACCATTTTTTAAAACAAACTGCGTATTTTCCAAGTTGTATTCCAACTCTGTAACAATTTTTGTTGCTTTTCGGCCATTTTTGTCACTTTCCACCCTTTTTTTATTGCCTATTTTGGCAATTTTTACTACCTCAAGCTAAGTTTTATTTCTACTCTTTGCTGTTTTTGCCTCTTTCACCACTTAGATTGCTTCTTTTGTAAAGGTAGTTTTTAACAGTTTGCCTCTTTGGTTGAGAAACTCTAGTTTTGAGCAGAAAACAACTACGTAAAAAAATGTCACTGTCTGGGATTAGAGGACATTCTGTGATTTAATTCAGCCCGAGTGAGCATTGGACGTTCATAGTCACATTTTCAGCTGCAGATCAATTATTTGTCTTTGCGTTTTGTTTACATCTGATCCCATATTGCACCTATGATGTGGCAGATGCAGACTTACTCGAGCAGGTATTAAAACGTCTCTGTGGATCTTTACACAGCAGCACAGCCCACCTATCTCAAAGCCAACCCTGCATTTTCCTCCATCATGTTCACTCACACGGCATTAATCTGAACAGAGGAAATCTGCCTGGAAATCTAGCCCCTCTGAGCGTCCCTACCCCTGTTTATCTTGACAGCGCTCTCCTTAAGCAGGCCGTGTATCCATATTTGAAGGCGCCACCGGCTGCGTAGGTAAAGATGGGAATTTGTAGTGACAAGGGGGGAGGGCATCAGCACAACAGAGGTACTTAAGGAAAGAGACAACCTCTTCCAGCAAAGGCAAATGAGTCTTGTCAGCCGGCAGTTGGTGCAGTAATTATAAAGGGTGCGTTGAATTTCCCTGGGAATCCAGGAGAATGGGGTAATGGAGAAAGCACTAAGAATTTTATAAGCCAAGCTGGGAGGAGATAAGAAAGGAAATCTGAGCTTCTACTCAAGTTGAGCATTTGTGATATTTAGGTAGCCAGTTTGTGAAGTTGCTGGTAGTAAACAGACCTGCTGATTCAGTGAAACATCACTGCTGATGTCTTAAATTGCCTGTTAAATTGTTGCACATTTCCTCAGTAATTTGGTGGATAGCAGGTGCACCTGCTTGTCTTACACTTCCCCTGTTTCAGTGCCAAGAACACAGACTTTTAGCAGCTGATGTTGTAATAATAGTGTTTTAACGGAGCAAAGGGAAGAAGGAGAAACAGATTCACTGCAAAATCTGAATCCAAGCAAGTCATTTTGTCTTATTTTTAGTACAATTTGTCCTATTATTCTTGATATGAGCTACTGATAAGTCCAGGAAAATGTCTTATTTCAAGTTATTTGAAGAAAAAAATGAGGTCTGAAAAAGTTTCTTGTTTGAAGACATCTTTCTTATCCCATTGGCAGATTTTTTTGACTTGTTACAACCAATTCAGACCTTATTTTGGTCTTTAAAAAACTCAAAATATGACATTCTCATGACTTGGTTTGGTGGATGTTTTTACAACAAACGAGACATAATGACTTACTTAGATTTCAGTTTTTGCAGTGTATGAACGAATGCAGAATGCACATCTGTATTCTTCTTTAAAGTCTTTAAAACATGTGATGAAGTCTGCGAGGAGGAGGAGGAGGAGGAGGAGGAGGTGTTAAATGAACCCCAGTGGAGATCTTTACGTTGGAGAGGCTTTTCCACCTTGACAGGATGAATCTTATGGGAAACGTGCAAAGAAACACACTGACTGCTCTGAGTTTCTTTGCATGTTAATCGCCAAATTTAAAAGGTATTACACTTCAGAACATACAAATCTTTTATCAGCGGTGTAAACCCCCAGAGGAGGTTTGCAGTATTTGCTTTGAAGCAGGGTAAACAGCTCCTGTATGAGGTTTCCTGCAGCTCTAACACCGTATTCCTCCCTCCTCCAACATATATTTCCCCAGGCCATCACTGTGGATGTGTTTCCACTCACACACACCTTGTTAAAAAAGGTTAAAGCTACCTTGTTGCTAAAATAGACCGTGGGGGCTGTTTGTGTGCTGTAGATTGATGTGGATGTTTATTCGCCCTGCAGAAACGTTCATGTATATTCGAGTCTGACAGTTACATCTGTTCAGGTATGCAGCGCCTCCAGCAGGATCAGGGAAACCGTTTTCCTGCTTCGCTTTGCATTTCCAGCGTCTCGGCGCTCACCTCCGGACCCCGCCGGTGCGATCCCCGTGACCCCCATCACTTCAGAGGAACAGATGTAAACCTCACCCTGCCCCGACCGTGTCTGACTGGCGGACACACCGAGGCTTCGCCGCCGACTCCTTGGGTCCCTCAGCGACAACTGTCCTGATTTCTGGTGACATCAGAGTCAGTCCTCAGTCACTCTGATCCCGTCAAAGAGGCGGCGGCGATGGCGGATGGCCTATTTATACCCCAGTCACCTGATCTCTCACTCCCCCATAGGCCAGGAATATTAAATTGACAGCAGCATATTCTGAAGTGTGTGATTGCCCCCGAGCGTGCGGATACTCGTGGTTATCTCCTTTTTATTTTTAACCCACCTTTACAAACACATGAGGGCTCTTTGCTGATACTTCAGAGTCACCTGATCCAAACATGTCTGCTCTTTAAACCTCTTTAGACCCAGCGTCCACATATAAAACTTCATTTTTAAAAACTTTGACCCATTATCTTGTTATATTTGACAATCTGTCCACACTTTTGACTTTTCATCTTCTCAATTTGACTTTTTCTGTCCTCACATCGACTTTTAATGTCCTTACTTTGACTTTTTATCTTTTGGTTTAAACTAAATCCATTCTTGTGACTTTCCTTTATCTCCTTGTTTGAAAATTTCTGTCCATACTTTTGACTTTTTATCTCCAAATTTCTGACTTTTTGTTTTCTTATTTTAACTTATAATCTCTTTATTTTGCCTTCTCACATTCGTACATAAATTTGTCTTCACTGCAAAACTGAAATCTAAGCAAGTCATTATGTCTTATTTTTGGCAGAAATTGTCTTTTTTTTCTTGATATGAGCCACATTCACCAGACCAGGTCATTAAAATGTCTTATTACAAGTTATTTAAAGACAAAAATGAGTTCTGAATTGCTTGTTACAAGTCCAAAAAATCTGCCAATGGGATTAGAAAGATGTCTTAATACAAGACACTTTCTTTTTGACTTGTTACAAGCAATTCAGACATCATTTTTGTCTTTAAATAACTTGAAATGAGACATTTTCCTGGACTTATCAGATGATTGTGGCTCATATCAAGAATAATAAGACAATTTTTTCCAAAAACAAGACCTATGACTTGCTTAGATTTATGTTTTGCTGTGCTTATGACCAGACAAAACCTCCATGAAGTCAGATTTATTTTGGATGTCCACATTCTTCATCTTGATTTCTTGACTTTGAGTTAGTTCTTTTCCATTTCTTCACTCACTCACCTACAAAGGCTTCACCCTCTAATCAAAGCCTCCGTCCTCTCTGAATATTACTCATGTATTTATCCATCCATCCTCGTTCTTGGAGCAGTGGGTGGTTTTCAGGAAGCCCCCGCAGCCTTGGATCCTTCCCTCCAAACACACGCGAGGTGTTGACCGACGTTGCACAGATTGGGCCGGGCATCGCAGGAACCGAATCGCCGAAATCACATTTTCTTGGCCCCTTATCTTCGTGTTTGACATTTCGTCTCAGCGGACCGACAACCAAAGTGTAGGTCGAGCCGAAACCGAGAGCTGTCAAAACTCGCCGCTCGGCCCGTGCCATGTTAAACACCCAACATCTGCGTCCACCGTAAACACTCGACCCCCTCGTAATTGGCTCCATATGTGGGCGCGTTCAGGCTGCACGTGCTCCCGTCCCGCGCCTGGATGTAAGGGGAACTGTCAGCTCTGTCGTGTGAAACGGATACAGCTCCAGGATTACAATGCGATATAAAACATTTGATCTCCCGCTCTCCTCCAATTATAATTAAGACAGGTTCAAACGGGCCCCTGTACCTTTGATGTGAGCGCCATCCTGATACGGAGCCTAAGATGGGACATTTATTTAATAGCAGCTGCAGCAGAAAAAGCTCCAGCAGCTGGCAGTTAAAAGAAAAACCCTCCCTGGGATACAGTTACTCCTCGATATCATCAATCTGTGATTTCTATGCGTTCCAGGAGTTTCTCAGTGATGAAGAGCTTTAACTTAACCCGTTTCCCCCTGAAACGCCTTGTCTAATTGTCCTTCAGATACATTTCCTCCAGTTTCCCCAGAATAACTTTTGACAGCCTCCAAAGATGGGGTGTGACCCAGCGAGCTCGCCAAGTGGTTCATGGATTTTGGCCACAAAGTGCGCCGCCGCCGCCGTTAAAATCCTGAGCTGAGTCTTTGTTGTGGCGGTGCTGGATTCTGGTCGACGGTATTTCCTGCGTCTCTGGATGCAGAGCCAAACAACCTTCCCAAATCAGAGATGTTGGTGCTGCGAACAATGACAGACTGTTATTGGCAGTGTTCCTCCTCTAAACCTCTTTTTTTTAACTCTACTGTAGCTGCTCCAAATGTTTGATTTCAAGCCAGATGTGCATGAAAAACAGACGGAAAGCTTAAAGACTGAAATAGTTGCAAACAAACCCTGAAACTTACCTGAACTCCTCTGCTCGGCATGCGTGCAACTTTGGAAACATCTTCCTCTGGATTTCAGTTGGGGACAAGTAGTGAACAGTCTTTTTTAAAATCACAACTCACCACAAAATGTATGGAGAATTATCCCAACATCACTATTTCCAGAAGCAGCTGCTGATTTATTAAAAACATTTTGAGTGATGTGAAGTTAGATCCACAATTAGCGATGAATTCAAATATTATTTTGATGTAGTTAAAATTGGAGATGATTTTGAATAGATTTATTTTTAAAAAGTTGTCCAGTTATCACCTAATTCTGATGAAATTTGCGGACCTGAAAATTAAAGTGTGACAACGACTTCCTACATCTCCAGGTTTTCAGTTTAAAGGTCCAACACTTGTACTCAATTGGCGCCATCTTACATCAGGTTAAATGCTGTTAACCTGGAGTCGTCTGATCTTTGAACACGTATGTTGTTTCTTACAAAGGTTACAGAGGTTTTATGTAAAATTAGACTTTAAAAATGAGTGTTGTTGAGATTAATGTGCTCGAGGTTGCGATATCTTCTCTATATGATTCAGATCTCTTATCCGTTCCCTTTGTTATTATTTGTTGTCAAGTTTCCACATGAGGCTCATTTAAAGTTTCATCTTATCTGATTAAAGACGTGTAACCACACTGACATGCTGTGAAGCTCAGAGCATCAGCGACCTAGGTGTGTGTGTGTGTGTGTGTGTGTGTGTTGCACCGGGTCTCCTCTCTCAGCCCGAACCTATACATCATCCAGCGTGACGACGTCTCCAAGCGCCGGACTGGCTCGACTCGGCCCTCGAGGGTCAATCTCTTAAATGAGATTTCAGCAGCGCTGACCCGTGCCGTGGTCCTCTCACCTTTACACCAGGAGAACAGGAATGACCTTTGACCTCTGGGATCTGTGAGCAGCCACCGTCCTCTTCCAAGTGGTGACCCCCCGGCTGCAGCTGAGCGTGGCTAAGCCGCCAGGACGGACAGAGAGAGGGAGGGAGGAGGTGCACGGAGGTGTGAAATGAAGAGACAGAGATGTCCACGTCAGAACGAGCAACAGAAACAATTAAAGTTTTATTCATTCAAAGATCAAACACAGGAGGGCAGCGAGGGCTCACAGGAAGTTTGGAAACTTCAAACATTTCTGAGTCGCAATCAGGGATGAAGAATTTCCAAAATGAATCTTATTGTGTTTATTTTTCCCTGTATTGCAAAGTATGGCTTTTAAAACAAACACATGGTTGGAAATGAACATTGACATTAATTATGAAAAGACAACAACACATGACGTTTCCTTTTTGCCTGTTTTCGTCACTTTTCACTTTTTTCTACCACTTTTGGACCAATTTCCGCTACTTTCCTGACTATTTCTCAAATTTTCTCCCACACTTTTTGCTATATTTTATCATTTTTGCTATTTTCCACCACTTAGATCGTTTATCTTGCAAAGCTAAGTTTCAACAATTTGTCTCTTTGGTTGTGTAACACTGATGTAGAGCAAACGTCTACTGGAAAGTTTATCTGGTATTCTGACCAAGGTTAAAGAAATATTGCACTGTCTGCGAGACATAGAATATTTCAATTTAATCTAATGAATTGCTCAGCCCTAGTCTCAATATTAATGCACCTTTTGTCCTCTCTTCCAGCTCCTCTTCACTCGTCTCCTTGCAGCCTGCTTGCACATCTCCAAAGGTAAGAAATCAATCTTATAACACGACTAAAAACACTTGTTTACATGCATAAAAACAGACACACACTCTTCATATTTCCACCTACTTTGAGGAGCTGAATAATCAGCTCATCTGCATTTCCCACCCAGTTTTCTCTTCACTTTCTCTCAACTAGAAGCTTCTTAGTTTCAGTAAAAACCAACCATCTCCTTTGGAATTAACTGAGAGAAAACAGAAGAGTGAGTCTGTTAAAGCTAATAGCTGTAAATGCTGCGACTGCTGCAGCTCGTGGAGCCTCACGCAGACACAGATTGACATCCATGTTCTCTGTTTACTCATAAACAATTGATTCTTATGTCGAATCCTTGTCGAGTGTTTACTTACACGTGCTGCCGTTTGTTCCTCTTTGATGAGCTTTAACAGAGTCGAACACGTCGTTACGGCTCGGAGTTCAGAACAGGTTACCGTCTGTAGCGGGACGTAGCCGTGTGTTAGATATTTTAAAGCTCCGAGGCGGATAATACAGAAGAACATACAGCATGTCCCAGCGGCCGGCTTTAGCCTACATACTGTGCTTTATGCATGCAAGTAGAGGAGCTGCACACACACAGATGTACTGTATAGAATGGCCTTTAATGTGCATATGTGCAGTTGTGTGTTTCTTTCTTCCTGACATCTTGCAAGTGCTGTATGTATGTCATTAATTGAGTCTCCAGCTCCCTGGAGTGGTTAGCTCGACTTGCACAGGGAGGATAGAGGGGGAGATGCTCTTTGTGTGTGTGTGTGTGTTTCAGTGTGTGCTCTCCACTCACACAGATTCCCTGATCGCCTGATGATTATGCTTGATCAGTGTCAAACACAAACTACTGCAGCGGGTGCTTTGAAAAGGAATATATTGTGTACTCAGGCTTTTTCACAGACCCTTAGTGGTGTTTTTTACAGAGCACAGTGATTTATCCAATTCACCCAGATCTGAAGAACATAATCTTTTCAAGCAACGCACACTGTACATCCATCCTAATTTTCACAAACAAGAAAGAAAAATCAAAGCACCAGCAGAAGAAAACAACCTCTTGTTTTGCACGGAGAGAAAAGATCAAATCAAATTCAGTTTGCAGAAAGGTTTAAGGCGATAATAAAGCACAAACAATCAGAGCGCATTCAGCACCTGGGAAACATCAGCTGATAGGAGCAGACAGGGAGTCGATACCTCGTTATGAAGCAATAAAAGCTCAATCATCAGCGTGAAATTTAAAGAAGTGCAGCAGGAAGTTCATTCATTCTCCTGTAAATGAAGCTATAAACAAAGAGTGCTTTTACTTTACGACTTATCATCCTGTGGCTCAGCTGCACACGAACCTGACTTCAAACTGGACATTTCATCTGCTCGGCTTTACCTCGGCTGCTTTCAGAAGAGGAAAAGATAAACTAGAGCTTTGTTTGTTTTCAGTCAGGAGAGTGTTCCTCCAGCGTGGTGGGGGTAAATATTTGTATCTCAGCAGTGGACGCTCATTGCTGAGGTCAGTCGTCTGGAATCCCCTGGTTGTTTAGAGACCACTGTTGTTACAGTTGGGCTTTTTTGGGGGGGAATAAAAGGAGGTATGAAAGAGAGCTGGACTTCCCGAGGGAGGAAACTGAGCACTAACACTAAAACAAAAGAGGAGAGAGGAGAGGAGGTGTGAAGTTTGGGACGGGACGAGCTCTTTACATGTGACCTCATGATGGACTGACACCGCCATATTGGTGGTGGCAGCTCTGCCCCGCAAGTCATTGTATTATTTTTAGTTAAATTTGTCTTAGTATTCTTAATAGTAGCTTCATTCTACTGATAAGTCAAGGATAATTCCTTATTTCCAGTTATTTAAAGACAAAAATGAGGTCTGAAATGCTTGTAACAAGTCCAAAAAATCTGCCAATAGGAAAAGAAACTTTTTTCTTATCTCATTGACAGATATTCTTGACTTGTTACAAGCAATTCAGACCTCATTTTTGTCCTTAAAAAACTTGAAATAAGACATTTTTCTGAGCTGGTCTAGTGAATGTGGCACTACAAATAAGACAGAATGACTGTGATGGTTAATATTGAAATGCGAGTATAAAACATCTGTGCTTCACAAAACCTGAAACAAAATTCAGAAAGAAATTATAGTGTAGAGACAAAACTTTTTAGAAATAAAATAGAATATTAAAAAAATATGCGGAGAGAGAGAGAGAGAGAGCACAAATGTTTGACTCTAGTTACTGTAATTATGTAGTTTTTTGGGGTACTTGTACTTTTATGAGTAGATTTTCAGGGTTGTACTTCAGTAATAATTACGCCATGTAATCTGCTTAGTTACTTTTACAATTATAACTGACTACTGAGTACAGTTTTACTTCATATCCAGACCTTTTATCTGCATTTTTGTAACCAGTAAGGTGACAGCAAACAAGCCAATAAAAACCAGGACATATCTGAACATATATACATATATTTATCTGTACAGGGGGGTATTGATGAACATGAATGAGGCGTCTTCTCCGCTCGCTCTCATAGACGTTCATGTGTCTATGTTTCACTCTCGCCACATCCAATATGGCGTCGAACTTCGGTTTCGTAGCTTGAAATCCGACATGACTGATCCAGAAAGTCGACTCTGGTTGGATCCGTTTGGATTCCTTTGCTGTGCGAGTGCAGCTGCAGCCGGACACTTTGATGAAAGTGAATCAGCGACTGCTTCTGCCTGGTAGCGATGGAGAAGTGAGCAACATTAGCGGGGGTGTCATGTTTGATTGGGGATTATTAGCGCCGCCTGTATTGTTCCTGTTCGTCAACAGACTCTCAGGTAATGTGGTGATAATCGTTGCGGAAGCCTCCATCTGCTCGTTTGAGGGGAAAGCAGGGCTGCGGTGGGGAGCTGCCCTCGTTTCAAATCCATTTTCCCAGGTGCTGATGGGAGGCCGCGGGGTGGTGAGGGGGGAGTATGTAGAGCCCTGTTTCATTTACCCAGGAGTGTCGGCGCACTCAGCAACCAGGTTGTCTCTGCTTGTAGCGGCTAATGGTTCAAACCCAGCTGGCTTCGATTGGGAGCTGGGCTCTTGAGGAATACATTTTGCACTTTGGCTCGCTACCAAGTGTTCGGCATTTTGGTTTTTGCACGCTACACTGACTTTATCGCTCAGGTGTTTGGGAACGAGCGCCGTAAAATCCATAAACAACCCGGTCGTTGCGGCTCCGGGTTGTCATTGGAGGCGCGGGGGTCAAGGTGCGGCGTTTCAGGGCAGTTCTGGAGCCTCCTCAGCCTTCAATGTTTGTGAGAGGCAATTCTCCACGCTTGTAATTACACGTCTTTAATTGATAACGCGGAAAAACTGCATTGATTTGGTGTCAGCTGAAGGAGCGCGGCCGCTCGGCCTCTAATTACTTCTCAGTTCTGCAATGTCAGGTTCGCTTTCTGCTGTTGTGTCTGCAGGATGCAGCCGATGGCATCACACCTGAGCGGTTTGCTCCTGTGTCTGATGCATTTAACCAAGCGGCGAGGAAAGAAGGAGCAGAAAGTTGCATGTTGAGATTAAATCAGCGGATGTAGAGCTGTTAAGAAGGTGGAGTCCAGGTCCCGGGTGTTAACCCCCATCAGCTGCAGGGGGTTAAAACGCTGACCTCTCTGTGGAGACGGGGATTTAGATTCCTTCTTAAAATCAATACTGTAGCACAGATATGCTGAGAAAATGTACAGAAAGGAGTCTCTGCGTTAAATTCTTTGTATGATTTTTTGCAGCATGCATGAACCAAAATGTCATCTCTTCCCTGGGGATGGTTCAACTTACAGAAAGTATTTTTACACCAGGCTATTTTTGCATCCAAACACTGATTCTTTTTAGCCTCTTTGGCTTAGAACAGTCAGATTTTAACTCATTTTTCCACTGTTTTGTTGTCGACTCCTGAGAGGAGGGCTGTAAAAAGAAGTAAAGCAAACAGAAAAAGAGAACAGGAAAAGGACCAGACCTCGTGTTCCCTCCTGCCCGTCAGCCTTTTAGTCCAGCTATCACCGTAAATTTCCTCTCAGGCTAAATCAAAGCTGGGGAGGGCTGAAGGCATGTTACCCGATTGTGCATAATGCGGCTAATTTCTGGACGTGTATGAGAGCGCTGTCGCCGAGGTGATGACAGAGCAGGACCAACTGGCTTCATGTGAAACTTCCTGTGCAGCTCCATGGTTTTTAAGGTGGAGGAGAAGCAGGATTCAGGAGTTTTAAGGGTCTGGGAAAGCCGAATAGAGAGATTCTGTCTGAGCCTGACACAAACAACGCTGCTTAAAAGCAGTTTAATGTGCTTTTAATTAGCTTTTAATTGCATTACCTGATCTTAACGGAGCCGGAGAGGGAGCCACGATGAAGCTGTTTGTGTTGTTTGTGGGAGTCTCTGCAGAGTTAGAGCAGAGTTTTCGCTCATTTAGGAGCTTTAATGAATGAAAGACGTATGGAAACTGTGTGTGTGTGTGTTGTTTTGCTGAAGAGGAGTGTGTGTTTGCATGCACAGTAAAACAAAAGGAGGAAGAGTGTGTGTGCACGAGTTAACATACAGCAGGAAAATAGGTGAGACATCCATCAGCCTGTGTGTGTTCGAGGAAAGAAGAGAGAGTCAGTGTGTGTGTGTGAGAGAGAGAGAGAGAGAGAGGGATAGAGATACACTCTGAGTGTGTGTGTGTGTGTATGTGTGTGTGATGTCTCGGCCTGTAGATGGAGCTGCACTCTTCTCTTCTCTCTCTCTCTCTCTCTCTCATCCTCCATCTGCACACAATGAATGCATTGTTTCTCTCCCCCCACACCGCCCCCTCTGACACACACACACACACACACACACACACACACACACATCTCCCTCTACTCTAACAGATTTGGTATTTATGTTAATGTACACCTCTGTGGATCTCTTCCCTCCCAGTGGTTAGATACCCTGTTGATATGTGGCTTTGTGTGAGTGTGTGTTAGTGTGTGTGTGATGGTGTGTGTGTGTGTGTGTGTGTTGTGGGTGGATATGAGCTCGAGGGGGAAGCCGGAGGGGGTTGAGGAGGGTTTAAGGGAGTCAGAGGATGATCCTGGAGACTCTTTTTATTGCAGAGAGAGAGAAAAAGAGAGACAAATAAAAACCCAGGCGTTTGATTCGTGATGTTTCCCTTCAGTGTGGTCGTCGTCGTTGTCGGCGGCTGTCGTCGTCGTCTTTCCGCAGCAGGCTGGATTTGAGGAATTGAAC
The DNA here is from genome assembly GCA_008086565.1 of Thalassoma bifasciatum. NCBI lineage: Eukaryota > Metazoa > Chordata > Actinopteri > Labriformes > Labridae > Thalassoma > Thalassoma bifasciatum. The sequence continues at coordinate 232,287 of RPOG01000450.1, forward strand.
TCGTCTTGGCTGCAGGACTCTGATGAAGTGCTTGATGATGTAAACCAAGACACTCACAACCACAAGCAGACACCTCATTTATCTGCAGCCAGGCAGGGCAGAGATGTTTGACCTGAGGAAATCCGGAGAAGTTCAGTCACATCAGGTCACTTTGACTGACTGATGTGTGTCAGGTTTTCTCTTTTATCAAATGCAAAACATCCACAAAATAAATCCAGTAATCTTAGATCTGATATCCTCCAATTTCTGCATCCACTCCTCAAAGACTGACACGATGAGCATGAATCTGCAGACGTTTTCTTCGTATTAATCCATATTTAAAAGGAAACCTTATTCTTTTCCCACTCCAGGCTTCTTCATTCTCCCCCATTTTATCTGATATTAAAGTGATTTCCTCATATTTTAGGATAATGTCACAGCTCAGGGTATTAAAGAAGCAGTGTGCATTACAGCGATGGTAATTCTCGCCACTCAAACGGTGTGTGAAATAGAGCTCCAGTCAGGTCATTGTTGATCCCCACCTCTAATAGAATAATCAATCTTGCTTTTGGCAAGTCTGCAGGATTAATTATTAAGGGCTAAACATTTACCAGCTAAGCACAGCCCCGCCTGCGCCCCGCACGTCTACCTGCGTGCTCCATCCTCGCTCTGAGAAAGAAACCGCTCAACCCGGCATGAATTGATTATCTCCACGCTTATCTGCTGACAACAAGCAGCCCCCCTCCGCCCGTGTGCAGCCCTCCACCTTTAAAACAATAGTATCTTTCCAGTTTGTCAGTCACAGATTTATTTCATGTAGAACACTCACACAAGGAGGATTAACGGTATCTACTTATACGCTTGTGATAAACTCTTATCTCCTGCCTTCCCTCAAGCACTCTGTGGGTGCACGTTGACCTGTTTTCCTCTTCTTCTTCTCCTCTTTACCTCAGCGATTTAATCATTTAACCATGTATAATCTGTCCTCTTTTCCAATTTGTTAAATCCTCCTGCAGCGGGCACGTTTCTCCTGTTTTTTTTTTAAAGACTTCCAGGAAGTTAAAACACGTGAAAAGGTGAGAGAGAGGTGAGGCAGGAGATATTATTTTGAAAGGGCAAACACACACATGGAGGAGGAAACTGCGGCCTAATTAGGCGCTGGTTTATAAACGTGTCAGCGTGCAGAGGTTGGAGCATTTAGCAGGTACAACGTAAAGATGACAAGAGGTTAAGTAAAGGATATAAACACAGCCTGTATGTGTGTTTACATCTGCGCACTGTAAATGTGTGTGTGTGTGTTGGGGGTTTACATCCAGCAGGTAAACTTTAAGCAGCTGCAGCATCCTGTGGAGGTTTACACAGCATAAACGCATCACTTCCTGCTCGTTTAGCGTGATGTAAACGGACCGTATACCCACCAGGACACCAGCCGTCATCCTGTAACAGCAGGAGAAGTGACGCCGCCGCAGCCGCCCGCCGCCTCTAACCTCGCGCTCTCTGGGTGGCACGCTTTCGCCTGATGACAGTTTGTATCCCTTAATGTAAAGTGTTCACATCCTGCCCGGCTCCTCAGAGCTGCTTTCTGCCTCCGTCACAGCCTCACCTGGCTGAAATATTGTGAAGTCTCTGTAAATATTGGGAGCGTTTGCTTACTGCCTGATTAGAGTGGGTGGTTCTGCTGTTCCAGGAGAATAGCACTGTCATGTAGAGTTACAGGCCATTTACTTCTGTTTACGTCTCATTTACATTTTCTGCAGTGTTTTTGCTATGCTTGCTGTTTGTAATTAGGTTTTCTTAACATCCTTCCTTGATGCAAGCGAGAAAACACGACTGTAGCCGTGCAAAACCTCAACAGACACATCGACTGCGGCAGCAGATACTTCACTATAGTCAACCTGCACTTTGTTTGTCTTCAATACATCTCTTTCATTTTCTTAATCTGGACTTATTTTGCCTTTAGGACCTCTTTAGGCTTTAAATATGCTCATACTCTGAACACATGATGATTGTTGAACATGTGCCAGCTGTAGCGCTTTGACCTCAGAGGGGTCAGCGTGGAGACGCCTGAGGAAACCTGCTCGTATTTTTAGGTATGAAGGATTAGTTTGTTTTCCCAGCTTGAGACAAACTCTTGAGGAAATCTATGCAAATCATGATAAAACCCAGCCTAGATGGGAATATGTAAATATAATATATTCTGAAGCAGGGCTTTAAGTTGGGCTGTGAGGGGGAATACACCTCTTCTTGTATCGTGGAGTGTGGGTAGCAGAGGATGCATGTAACCTCATTCCACATCCGACACTCAGTGACAAATACATAGTTTGGGGCAAATTTCCATTTCATGTTCGACTACACCGCACATCTCAAATTAAGAGCGCGGCATTATCATCGACAAGGAAATACATCGCGTTAATATTCCCGCTTCACAGTTGCCAAAGAATTAGTTCAGATCTTCGCATAAATTAACGGTGGCACAGTTTAAAAAATCGCTAGCTCTAGGCCATGCTCTCAAGAACAAGGCGGTGAGTGCCGTGCCTTAATTCACCGTTTGTTTTGATGTCTGCATTTGAAGAGTTTGTTTCCAGAACGTTATATATGCGTATTCATGGAGAGAGGAGGGAAAAAAAAGAATCTCATTACCTGAAGCTCATCACGCAGCGTCTCCAGTAATGCAGAGGATCATGTCTGCAGAGCGCTCAAGCAAAAAACTCAACTTAGCCGCCGCTGCTTTCTGGTGTTTTGCAGCGATCGATCATCCCAAGGTGTCTCTGTCAACAAGGAGCGACGACTTTAAATCACATTTTCACAGGATGCAGGAGAAAGGATGCTGCTTTCTTTTCCAAACAGAGGAGCATCATCACTCCTCACCTTCTCTGCCTCCCTTAGACGTTTACCTCAGAGGTGTCAGGACTCTCTGTAACCCCACTTTGTATTCACCCACACTCTTGCGCTGAGGTGCCAGGTGCTCTGCTCCCTCACAGCAGCGTCTCAGTGATGATTTAGTGCGGATAAAGAGCTCCTCCAGGGCTCCTGTGTGACACATTTGTCTGATTGCAGGGTTAGTCTTCTTGGGACCAGGTAGGACTCTCTGCGGTCTTAAAGACTTAATCCTGCCTTTTTTTTCTGGAAGTCTAGAGCAGCGAAAGTAACATCTAAAAGCTCCTGTCTATTTCTCCAAGACTATTTTGCTTATCCTGACCATAAAAAAGTCAAAAATGCCCTGTTAGTAAGAGCTTGACCCCACTTTTTCTGGAATACTTTCAACTTTCAATATCTGGAGTTAGTTCCAATTTACTTTATGTTATGAGAGCGAATTAAAATGAAGAAAAACGCAAGCAGAGGATCGGATGTTTTCTCTTATTCTGTAAAAAATGAGGTAGTAATAGCATCACTTGATCCTCCAGCTTCTCACAGCTTCTCCGTATCTTTGCACGAAAGCCACTCAAGGATGTTTTCTCCTCTTCATGATGCAAAAACTGAATCTGGAAGCAGTTGCGGTACAGGATTTATACAGTTTAGCAACAATTCAAGCCTCAAATCAGGCTCATACAGCACAAAGAAGACTTGAAACACATTTCTGAAACCGCAGAAAAACTTCATGCTCCACTTTAAGCACAACGCAACACTAAAAATGTTACTACATACCGTTAACATTAAAATACATATACATATTGTACAAATAAGACGTGGTACATACTTCTAAAAGAGTCACTGCACGCACAAAATCATGCATATAATATAAAATCCTACACAAAGAGAGCTTCATTCATACTAGAATTCATCCATGTAATGTTACCTTTTCTCACATGAAGTTGCTCCTTTTTTCTCAGAGTCATGCAGAAGCTTCAGTGAAGGTTTTATAACCCACGGGTTTCTTTAAATGACTGAGTGACTTCACCATAATAACGACATATCACAAACTGTTGGTATTTTTCTGATTGTATGAGCTGTTTAGGAATAAAAGGCATCCAAGTGCATAGTTTGTATGAGACTATCAGCTGACATAACCTCCTCACAGGTGATGTTTTCTGCCTCACAGTTTGAGTTTGTGTACCTGTCACGCCGCGCTGCTTCCCCCTCAGTCGGAGCTTTCTCTTCCTGTCACACTGCGAGCGCTCCCCGTCTCTCTGAATCCATTTCCCGCCCGCTGGAAAAACCTTGAGTATTGTCGAGTTAGCAGGAGTTGGCTGTTTTGGGAGCGTTACGTGATGACCTGTCAAGGCCCGGTGCTCCATTAGCGGCACTGTCCGGGGACTCATTCTGGGTTTTTGGTCCTGTGGAGGTAGATTAAACAGACAGAGGAGATTAAAAACATATTTGAAGGTATCCTTGGCATCCTGAGGGCCCTGAGAGTGAAATTCATGATCTGCAGTGTAACTTTCCTGCCACATTGTGTAATCTCCTCTTTGCCGTGTCGCATTATGCAACGATTAAACAACATCCTGCACGAGTGATCAAGTGACTGTGCAGCCGTTGGGTTGAAGTCAAACTGAAGGATTTCTTAAGAGAAAGGTGCTTCCTGACTGGAGCTACCTGCAGGACAAAAGACATGTTGTGGAGTTAACCTCTTAAGACCCTGCGTACACATGTGTGGACATCACATTTTCTACCTCTCAGACCTTTAATAGTCCATCTTTGATGTGGTGATCTTCTTGTATTAACTTTTAGTGTCCTAATTTTGACTTTTTATCTTTAATTTTCAAATTGTTTATATCTTACTTTGACTTTCAATCCACACTTGTGCCATTTATCCCGTACTTTTGACTTTTTAAACTCCCTTATTTTGAATTTTAACCCATAGTTTTGTATTTTCTATCTCTTCAATTTGACTTTTTCTTGACATGTCCGTGTTTGGAAAAGTTAACCCATAATTATGTCTTCTTATCTCTTTATTTTTCACATTCGATCCATACTTTGACTTATCGAACTCATCACACTAATAACCAAACTTCCTGCACAAAGACCAAGTTTGGGTAGATTCGATTAGGTCGTACTGATCCCAAACAGCATGGAGGAATAAAAAAATCACACCAGACAAAAGCTCAGGTCTTAGGAGGTTAAAGAGCAAATCCGTAAATATCTAAAGAGTGTGAGTGAGTGTGTGTGTGTGTGTGTGGTTGCCTGCACCTCTCTGGCCTTCCTGTTCCTGTCAGTGAATAACCGACACAGCTCCAAGCATGTCAGGTGCTGTTACATCACACACACACACTCTCACACACACATGCAGACACACATTTGTGCAGAGAAAGGTAATCAGCTGCAGGTCTGATTGCTCCCTTCAGCTGTTTTACGCTGACCAGACGCCTCAGATTACACACATCAGCTGCTGCTGCTGCAGGACGCAGACACAGACAGGTGGAGGACACAGGAGAAGGTTTCAGGTTTTCATTTCAAGCTCCTGACCTCTGCAAACTGGTAGCAAAGACCTCCGATCACTCGTAGCACGAAGCATCAGTCCACAGAGAGCATGCACACGCACACACACGCGATACTTCACGTCTGTTTTTATTTCTTTACCCGATCAACGAGGCATTCTTCCCCCTAAAAAGTATTTCTTTTTAATTATCTCAACTTTCCTCCCCGAGCTGTTCGCCTGTCAGCAAACTTTAGCTCCGGCCTCATGCTCTGCTGAACATCCCTCCGTCCCTCCCCAGCAGCTCAGACTGGGCCGAGGCCTCGGACGTCTCTCTGAGGGGGCTGACAGCACTTTGTTTTCTCCCTGCCCCGACTCTGACTGCAGCTAAACTCCCTCCTGGGCTGAAGGAGGAAAAGAAGAGAGTCTAAATAAACAAGCAGAGCGCTTTCTCTGCACTTTAAGAGAAGTTATGACAACTTCTGCCTCTGATGGTAATTAAATCCTGTTGATGTTCAGTATTTTTATCTAATTTTGAATCAAACAAAACCTCAACCTTTTCTTTTTTACTGAAATAAGACTGGAATTGATTAGTCTAATTTTTCAAAAAGAAAAGTGCAAAGACGACCAGCTGCTCTAGTTTCTCTTCTTCTGCAGACTTCTTTTTGTTATTTTCTGTAAAGCAGACACATATTATAGTTTGAAATCTTTTTAAAAGCTCATATCAACTTAAAAGCATTTGTTTTTCATCCCTGAAGTTGATGAAATATGATTTTTAAAGCATCAAACCCAGATTTATTGAGGTATGAAATCTGCAAACAAAACCTGGACTTGGATCTTCAAGTTCCCAAATACACCAAACGTGAAATAGTGAAATATTTGAGTGTTTCATTAATTGGGAATAGTCTCAATCAAACTTAACACTTCAAAAAAAAGTGTGAAATCCTTCGTTTTTCTCTCACCATAAGCAAAAACTGAAATCCAAGAAAGAGTTTGTCTTATTTTAGTCTTATTAGTTGATGGACAAGTCTAGAAACGTCTTATTTTAAGATATTTAAAGACAAAAATGACATCTGAGTTACTTGCTATGAACTTTTTTGTAACCCCATTGGCAGATTTTTTCCTCAATACAAGCAATTCAGATGTCATTGTTGCCTTTTGAGAACATGACATAAGACATTTTTATGGGCTGGTCTGGTAAATGTGGCTCATATTAAGTCTTTAAATACATTTTTTCCTTTCTATAAGGCATAAACACTTGCTTAGATTTCAATATTTGCTGTGAAGGATTCGTTTTTCATTCCTAAAGTCGATGAGATTTGTTTAGTGAAGTATGAAGTTTGCTTGTTTACACATTTTTCAGATGCACCAAAGGTTAAATATGTCAGAATTTGTAGATATGAGTGTTATATTGTTTGAGAAGCTCATGTAGCTTTAATCAAACCTTTAAAAAAAAAAGTGAAATCTTTAGTTTTTCTCTCCTGGAAAGCGACGTTCAAGCCTGATTCCCAAACAGCCGTCACTCACCCGTCCCCCCCTGCTGTGACTTTGTGATCTTTTTGTGTCTTCGCTCTTTGTCGTCTCCTAATTGCTCCCTTCAAAGGTGCGACTCGCGTGAAGAGAGGTGGGCTCGGTGGGCGGAGCCTGTCAGGCGGACATGTTTTTTATGTGACACCGGCTCCGCCTTCGTCCTGCGGTTTAACACGGGAAGTTTGATCAGCTTTTTGTCACGCCATCCAGGAAAGGGCGGGTGGGTAAGGTGGGAAATTATACGAGTGTCACCCTTCTTTCAGGAGCGATCCTCAATCTGAGCGGTCGCTGCACATTTTCATGCAAATAACGCCGTCGCAATTTTTTCCCCAGCGTTTCCTCTAATAGCTTCTTACAAATGATGTGCCATTACAAGGAGGTTTATTTAAACAAATTTAATACGTCTTTAATCAACCCTCGCCGAGCGCCTTTCAAAAGGTCACACGCCACATCAGGACGAGCTCCTTCCCTCCCTCCCTCCCCCACTCAGAGGGGAGGGAGAGAGAATTATCTCACGAACAACTCACTCTAAGCAAATCTTTATTTACATTTTTATTCAGTTATTAAATTTTATTTCATACCGCGACAGAAAGAGCAGAGAGGGGGGGGCCTCCCTCCTTTCACCTCCACACACACACACTTAAACACACACACTCACACACTCACAGAGGCTCATTTGCTTATGAAGTCATCTAACGTGAGAGCAGGAGGGCGTGTGTGAACCTTTAGTGTCACGTCTGACATGGCAGGGCTCTTCATCTTTTATGCACACACACACACACACACACACACATACACACACACACAGGCTGCTGCACTTAAACTGCACACAGAGAGGAGCTTTAACCTCTTTTTCAGAAGTATTATTTAACAGTTTTTAAACAGTTTTTAATAATTTTCCTTTTTAACTTCATGAGACTCTGAGGTTTCATGTCTTCGACCCAAATGTTGGTTTTGTGCAAGTTTGAAATCAACCTCTAAGTCAGTAAAATAAGACAGAAGTTTCCCTCTAAGCTGTGTTGAGGGTCTGACGTTGTAAATGACGCTCCTAACAAATCTCTCTGAATCACTTGTCCTTGTGCTCTGGCGTCCTGTTAACTCCTGCTCTGTTGTTGTTTCATTACCGCCGGCACACGCTCGACCCCGACCAAAGTCAATAAACAAACCCATTTAGATCTGTACGGCAGCCGCTGCTCCTCAGATGGAGACGTTTCAATATGCACGAGTGGAAGTGTGTCATATTACCTCGCTATGTCCCAGAAGGTGAACGCTGCCTCCAAGCTCCGCCCCCTCCGCTCTTTCCCTTTGCATATGCAGACTGCGAGCGTTGCCATGCCTCAAACACTGACTCCTGTGTGTGTGTGTGTGTGTGTGTTCACCTCGGGGTGTCTGCTCATCAATAAACGTGTGATTTAAGTGTCCATTAGAGGCTTTACAGTCTGTTGTTTGACGCCATCAATCGTCTATGAGTGTGAAGACTCGTCTGCGTTTATAAAAGCAGCTGCATTATAGCGTAGCAAGAAGCTGATCCAACGCCGCTGTTGGAGGGATAAAGTTATTCTTTGTGTGTGTGTGTGTGTGTCGGATCAGCGCGGCCGCCGTCGAGCAGAGCGTCTTAATTTTTTGGGGGGTTAACCCTTTCCGCGCTAATGCCTTTTTCTCAGGGTGGCATTTACACAAAATGAATTGCTTGCTTAGACACAGCTAACTAAATAAAAGACAGCGGGGGCTGATACTATGAAAAATGGATTTTCATTACTGTTTCATTGATTCTAGTAAATAAGGGCCCCGGGCCTGCACCGCAAAGGCTGCAAAACGGTAATAATTTAATCTAAGGTGACACAGACCAAAATGTATGTGGACAAAAAAATCATCCCTGAATATTAAACAAGGGCCCCGAGACAAGAGCGAGGAGGGGGAGAGAGTGTTTGCAGGCGCATTTAAATGTATGCAGATTGCCGTCCAACCTATTTAAAAACAAGAATTAGGTATTCCTGTCATAAATCACGTTACCCGCTATGGATATGCCTTGTTATGTCGGTGTTTAACGGAAACCTGAAAGGTTAAAGTACTCGGTGCATTAAATTGTACAAGGATAATTAATACTTTTCTCCTGGCTATTTATAAAATATGGAAAATAGAGTCGGCTGAACTGTGACAACACACTCGTTTGAGGAGGAGGCGATATAAAAAGGCAGTGAAGGCACATAACTAACAGGATATCACAGATAGAAGAGAACAAACACCTCCCGGGCTACTCTTTGAACGGCTCGCTCTCGTTAAAAACAGGTAAAAATTGATGAAAGATGAATTAAATTGACTTTTGATGGACGTCAATGGTCGTTCTGACCCCGAGGGCTGCGGCACGCTGACCTTTTCATCTGCGGCTGCTTAACCCTGCAGCTTCACTGCTCCTCAAATATGCTGATGTGTGATCTCTTTGTGAAAGTGAGCGCTCTTTTCTGTGAATATTTCCAGTACCGCAAATTAGATTAATCGCTGTATGTCCTGTTGATGTTTTCAAATCACATACAGTGCAGTATTTCTATAACCTGAAATGTGTCAGATTTATCATTTACATTCCTTGCAGCAGATGTTTTCTGTTCTACACCAGAGTAGCTCAATCAAAGAGACAAACTGTTTAAAAAAACCTTTACAAAAGAAACTATACAAGTGGGAAAAAGAGGCAAAAAAAGCAATAGGCAAAAATTGTCGTAAAACAACAAAAATGGCAAGAAAATTTTGATGGAACTTGGAAAATACTTAAAGAGTAGCAAGAAATAGGTCAAAAGTGGCAAAAAAAGAGTAAAAAGTGACTAAAATGGCCAAAAAAGCAACAAAAATTGACAAGGACTTTGGAGAAAACTTGGAAAAATGTTAGAGAGTAGCACAAAATGGGCCAAAAGTGGCAAAAAAGAATAAACAGTGAATAAAATGGTCAAAAAGTGACAACAAATGTCAAGAAATGTTGAAGGGAATTTGGAAAAAAGTCAGAAAGTAGCCAAAATTGTGTCAAAAAGGGACAAAAAAACAGTTAAATTGGATTAAAAATGGCCAAAGTCAACAAAAAATTGCAAGAAAGTTGAGATTTAACCTGGATAAGTGGTAGAAAAGAGGTGAAAAGTGATTAACATGGGCAAAAAGCAGTCACAAGTAGTTGTAGTGGTAGATGGTTGTTGTGCTGTATTTAATGTCACTGCTCATTTCCTGCAACGTGTTTGTTTAAAAACATGTAAGATAAAGAACTAAGAAATAATGGCACAGAAAATCACAATAAGGACTGTAACAGGAAGTAAACAGCTGATCTATCTTTGTTTAATTAAGTCTTCTGGCACCTTGCTCACTTGGAATCACACCTCCTTGTTAAAAACAGGTGTCATCACATCACACTTTGACTTGTATTGACTCAAAGTGGAAGTCAATGGTCGCTCGGCCCCTGAGGGCGGCGGCGCTCTGACCTAACAGTCTCCACTTTGTTAACCTTTGAGCCGCGGCGCTCTCTGACTCCGCTCGTGTGCGGCGTCTCTAATTAGTGCCTGTTAACGGTAAACTAGTGCAAACTCCTTAATTTGACAAGTCTATTCCAGAGGTGTTGACCTCTCACTCACACCGGCGCCACCTCCGTCAAATCTGGCACCTCTCGCAGCGACTTGGCAGGTTTACCTGGCTGTGTCGCACCTTCTCCGACACGTTGTCGAGCTCTGACTCGAGCCTGGTGTGTCATGTTGACTCGGAGTGTGTCGGAGGAGTGTGTTAGACGGCCACTTTAAGGAGCAGATGTGTGAAAGAGGAATGGTTGCAGTGTAGGAAAAAAATAATAAAAGAGCGGGTCATTTGGCAAACCTCGCCCTGCGTGTGAGATAAAGGCGACTTGACAAGTGTCCGGGCCCATTACGCCGCGTTAGTCTATTCACCGAGTGGTTAATATGTGCGCCTTTAACATGCGCCCAGACGATCATGTCAAGCTGGGGAGATAATAGCCTCAACATACAGGAGCGAGCGCAACATCTGGAGCGAGAGGAGAGACGGTGCTGACGCTTCGTTAACTTTCATCGTGTGGGTAAAGGTAGAAAGTAAAGATCACAGAGATGTTAAGACGTTTGCTGCGATGCTCAGACACTAGTTGACTTCTCAAACCGTGTTGGGGAGAAAAGAAAGGAATAGTTAAAGTGATGACGGGCTGCACTGTGAGCAATGTTTCAGTGAAGCGTCAAAGCCGCTCAGATCTGTCCCTGCTCCCTCTTTCAACACTACAGCTGACCTTTTCCACATCTGCAGACGTCTCGTATCAGGGGCGGTTATTACTGTGACGCTACGTTTAGACCAGGGATGTCCAAAGTTAGGCCAATCATGTGGCTCTCACTTAAATCAATCATGTTCTATTTGTGTACGTTTGCAGTTTCTGTCAGATGCTTGAAGAAAAACTAAATATATCTGGTTAGGTCTCACAAAGATTTGTACTGTGTGAGCTCGGTGTAATCTGCAAAAACTCTCCAACTCTTGCAGCTGATGTGTTCAATTGCATTTGGCATGATGCAAAAATGGGCTTTGTGAGTCAAAAAGCAACATAAGAGGACACAGGACTGAATTAAAGTTATGAAACGGTGAAGAAAACTAAACGATAAAGTCCAGATCCTGCTCCTGCAATGAAAAATTATTACATATTTTCCCAGGTTTGATTGAACTCAGAGACCTTTTTTGTTTCAGAAGGAGCGCTCATTCGTTACTTTCACTGTTAATAAACATCAGCAAGAGCTGAAAAAAGTTTGGACACCCCTGGTTTAGACTAAAACAAACTCTGTGCAAACTCATGCATAAAAGTCTCTGCACCTGTGCCTGTACTATCAAGTTTTTGCATCTCTTTCTCTGCAAAGATACTCAGCATAAACAACCAGATCATCAGATATTAAAAATCATCCTGCAGATTTCACACCAGCTCTACCTGCTCTGTCCGTAAATTCTGCCTGAAAAATGCAGACAACTAACCAAACCTCTTGAAAACACGCAGAACAACATCCCGGTCTCTTGTAAAGCATGCATATTAAAAAAAAAAGAGGAGTAATTTCTGTGAGCACTCAGACTCAGGAGATGATTCACATTCAGGTCACTCCTCTCTGGGTAAAGTATGTTCCTGAAGTTAATAAAATATTTGCCATTTGCTTGCAACAATTAGCAGAAGATAAACACGAGCCAAATTGTTCTTGTTTCTGCTAATGGAGCTAGCCTCTGGCCACGCTGTAATTATTCCTATTAGCAAATTAAGTCGTTACCTTCCCTCCTTCCTCTCTTTTTTATCAAGTGCTGGGAATTACACTAAAATGAGCACAGAGCTGCGGTCATCTGTCAGCTCTCCAGTGTCCAGATCGAGGATTTATGACTGATAATGAAACGTGAAGCGTGCTGCGAGGCCTGAGAGGCGGCAAACAAACCCTGCAAAGGTGGAACACGGAGTCCAACAGAGTCGCATTTCTTTGTGGTTTGTGGTGATGACTTGCATAAGAAAAGAGCCCAAACTGAGCCCAGGTATCCTCTTATGACACAACTGATGGGAAGTCTGCCAACCACAGGCCTGATGTTGGGTAACTGCCCGGCGCAGGCTGGAGCATCACACCTTCCTTTAAAACGGTTGGATCTATTTGAAGCAGCAGAGGAGGAGGCCACTTTTTCTTTCAATGACTCAAAAGTTGATAAAAAAGCTTATGCATGCTCTACAAGGCTGGGCAATGAATCATAAATTAGATGAAATCTCAATATGTCCTGTTGCAAAATTAGATGTTTTCTGTTCTACACCAGAGTTACTCCACCAAGAGACAAGCTGTTAAAAACTACTTGTGCAAAAGAAACAATCTAAGAGGTATAAAGAGGCAAAAACAGCAAAGAGTAGCAATAAAACTTAGTTCACGGTTGTAAAAGTTGCCGGAAAAGCAAAACAAATGGCATTTAAATTGAGTTACAACCTGGAAATACTCAAAAAGTAACAAAAATCGTGGCAAAATAGAGTGTAAAGTGATTAAAATGGACAAAAAAACGACAAAAATTAGCAAGAAAGTTTGGAGTGAAGTTGGAAAATAGTGAGATTGTTTCAAAATAATGGTCCAAAAGGTGCGAAAAAGAATGGAAAAGTGACTAAAATGGACAAAAAGCAGTCACAGTTGTTATTGTGCTGTAATTAATTTAACTGTTTGTGTCCTACAGTGTGTTTGTTTAAAAACATAGAAGTGTAACCTTGAAATAATTGGAAATAAAAGGAGATAATAATCGCAATTAGATAATTTTTGCTAATAGTTCGGCCCTAGCGCTGTATTTGTTTTTCTTTCGAACAATTTGAAAAGCATGTCCATGCACTTGATGAATGGAAACATGAGTTCTGCGCTCCATGAAAGCCTCATTATGCTTCAGACTATAAAGTTATTGATACGACTCCAGGCCACTGTCTCAAACCCATCCTGGACCTTTCTGATTTCCACCAACACATGAGCAGCAGCGTCCTGGTTCTGCAGGATAAATATCTCTGACTAAACGTCTTCTTTGAGAGGCTGACACCGCCGCGGGTGGCTTCACCGTCTCCTCACAGCTCTCTCACTGTTCTATCTTTCACCGGGGTCGTCCTCAAACCACAGCGCAGAGTAAAAAAACAGCAGAGTCGGAGCTCCTGATCCACACATGGAGGATGTGTTTCATGAGACGCTTCTTTGTGACTGTAAGCGAGGGGAAAAACATGTAGAGGATGTGGTTGAAGAGAAGAAGGTAGAAATCAAGGCGTTGTTTGTACTCCTGTGAAATCAAGATGACACGTGTTGGTTAATTCTGCAGGAAATCTTCTCCCTGGTCTTTGTCTTCTCTGCATGAACGAATGGAGTGAAGTCAGTGTCACATTTGATGCTTTTGGATGACCCGCCACTAGTTGGTAAATTTCCCAGCATGCTTATACATTCTGGCTGGCAGCTTCTCCAGCTTTTCCAGCTGCTCTGGCAGAAAGTTAACCATCATTTGGACGAGGCGCTCTCAAGCTAGTTGGCTGCAGGTTCAGCAGGAGGGGCGTTTGGTGAACACTGTTTGGAAAGGTGAGACTTTTAATGTCCCCAAAACTTCCTAAACTCCCTCATTCACACACTTCTAAGTTCCCTTTCGTACACAAAACGACCCACTACTACAACTTGTAACTGCCATTTTTATAACTATTCACTTATTTTTTCACCACTTTTGGACCATTTTTTTGCTGCCTCTGACGACATTTCCAGTTGAATCCCAATTTTCTTGCCAGTTTTTGTTGATTTTCGTGCAATTTTGACCCCACTTTTTTGCAACAAACTGACTACTTTCCTGGTTTTATCCAAGCTTTTCTTGCCAGTTTTTGTTGACTTTGGCCATTTTAGTCACTTTTCACTTCTTTTTTTGTCACTTTTGGACCATTTTTTGCTACTTTTTGAGTATTTCCGGGTTTTATCCCATTGTAAATGCCAATTTTTGTTGCTTTTTGTCAAATTTTACCACTTCAAACTAAGTTTTATTGCTACTCTTTGCTGTGTTTGCCCCTTTTCACCACTTTGAGTGCTTCTTTTGTTGATTTTGTTGTCACTTTTTCTGGCTTTTTTCAAAGTTTTCTTAAAATTTCCTCGTCAATTTTTGTTGCTTTTGGGTCATTTTAGTCACTATTTACTCTTTTTTATCCACTTTTGGCCCATTTTTTTCTACTCTAATTATTTTCCAAGTTTTCTCCCAATTGTTTTGCAACTGGTATATAGCAGAAAACATGTACTGCAAAAACTGTATCTTATATTTTGACACATTTCAGGTTATAGAAATATTGCACTGTCTGGGATTAGAATAGTGTGATTTAATATGGGATTAATTTCCCAGGCCTAAATTGAAGAGTTAGCCTCCTGTCTCCTGTTCTCACCTGGCCAAACAAACAGGAGTCTGTAAACCTGAATCTTCCTGCTGATCCTGTGATGACAGAGTGGACTGCAGATGCATAAAACCTGGCTGCAGTCCCACATTAACATCGCCGGCGTGCTGATAGATCGTCCCTGGCTGCATGTGCGATGCGTTAAGAGGCCTCCCGCCGACGGTGGGGAGACACCTGCGTGATTGATGCACGCTATTTAGCAGCGGGAAAGAACAAGTGCACCTCCGCCCCAGGGAGCGTTCGCCAGCACCTTGTACCGGACAGCTGTGGGTGGCCGCAGGGAGACGGAGAGAGGGAGTGAGGGATGGAGGGTGAAGAGTCTGAAAAGGAAAGAGAGAGAGAGTGTGAACGCTAGAAAAAGAAAAGGTAGGATGGAATGAGAAGAGATAAAGTGGATGTGTGAGAAAGAGAGCGAGCGACCTACATCTGTTCCTCATTATCCTCCTGGCCCTCTCTCTGGTAATCGCTCCATCTGACATAACTCACAGCAGACCTCACTTTGACTACAGATGGGAGTCAATGGGAGGGGGGAAAGTTATTCAAGGATTCAAAGATGCACAAGGTAAAAACGCATCTATCGCTCTTTCAGGCAGGAAACGGAAGCAGGAAATCCCTCGTTAGTGGGGCGACCAGAAAAACCCCAAAAAGACGAGCCCGGAGTACTCGAGTACAACAAAGTAGCTTCATAACCCAAACATTTATTTAAAAACACTCCTTTTCTGTCTGAAGTCAACATTTTCTATGATGGAAACATAAATAACACATACAAGCCAATTTCAGCCCGTTAAAAATATAGAAAATGAAAAACTAGCTTTGTTAAGATTTCCTTTTTTTCAACTTTCTTCTCATAATATTGACTATTAATCTCATAACTTTGACTGTTATTTCAGTATTTTGCCATGAAAATCTATATATTTCGACTCTGATGATCTCAAAATAATGATGTTTTATCAAAACATTTTGACTTTTTTCTTGTAATTTCACTTTTAAGTCTTAAAATTCCGACATTTGTCTCAAACAAAGGGACTTCATTATTTAAAAATTTTTGCTTTGTCCTAAAATTTAAGTTTTTATCCCATTACTTTGACTTTTTGGCTCAAATACATGTCTTTCTCTCACAGAAAATTTGACTTCTCATTTCAATTTTTTGACTTAATTATCTCCAAAAATGTCATTTTATTGAAACAATTTGACATTTTAGCTCAAAATATTGACTTTGTAATCTCAAAATTTGGATTTTTGTCTCAAAAATTGACTTTATTATTTCAAATTTTGAGTTTATTATCTCACAACTTTGACTTTTTAGCTCAAAATTTGACTATTTACCCCAGTACTTTGACTTTTTATATGAAAAGTTTGACTTATCTTTGCAGAATTATGACTTTTCATCCAAAATTCTTTGACTTTTATCTCAAAATTTGACTTAATAAGGGTCAAAAAAATGGAAAGGAATTGAGGAAAAGTGGGATACTGAAGTATTTCTGCAGTTTGTCTCCAAAAGTGCATTTCTGCTTCAGCATTTTCTGTGTGAGAGTACAAACCTGGACATTTTTGGGGAATTTTATAAAACTCTGGACATAGTTTTACCATCAAAATGTAGGACACGTCCAGGTAAAAGTCACTCTACCTTTCTCGACTTGTGCTGCATGAAACTGTGATTTTCTTTGTCTCAGATTTGATCACGACGTCGTGAGTGGAAGCACAGGTTGTTCACAAACCGTAGAGCGACTGACCTCAACCTCTGTCGTGTCTTTGTGGCGGAGTAGCTGCAGATAAACTTCCTCACTCCAAACACTCAGAAATTACACGTATGCAAATGGGGAAGGCGAGGCCAATAGTGTGTTATTATAATCAGATCCTCCTCAGCATCTCGCAGGTCATTGAATTCTTGAGGATGTGCAGTGGCTGTTGAGGCGTCTGCCCGCACTTAATCACGATGTCTTGAAATGAGATCCGTGGTCGCGGCGAGGAGCTCCCGGGGGCCGGCGGCGGCACACTTGTAGACTCAGGAAGGTCAGGCCCCCATTGTGCTCCTCGACGGTCGAGTGCTCTTTTTTAATCACAGAGCCGCTCTCTCTCCGAGTATTGCAATCATACAGTTACCGCAGCCCCGAGTCTGAGCGGCGTTTTCTGAATCTGTGAGGTGTTTTCGCTCTAATTAGGCGCCTGACACTCGGGCGGCAGGTGGAGCTCAGCAGGTTGGAGCAGCTTTCAACACCTGTAGCATGACCTCATTCTGCTTCTTACACCCTGATGTCTCACCTTTCATACTTTTGGATCAGATTTACTCAGAAATCAAGCTCATGCACATTTAGTGTCCTCCTTTTCAGAAATTACACCTCCTTTTTATTCCTCGTAGAAATTCACACGTGCAGATTTGAGATGACTGGCCCACCTTGCGGAGAATTTCAGGACTTATTACGCTTGTTAGTCTTTGCAGATTTCTGGCTCTAATCTTTGTAATTCCACATCTCCGGTTTCCACCTCGTGAAATCCAGGAGTTTCTGCAGGTGCTGAAATATTACAAAGCAGAAACTCCCCTCCCAGCTGAGAAAACACACACTGCTAGAGAGACTGTGAGCAGGCGAAAGGACGGGCGGGGGGCTCCAGGTGACTGCACACCTTGACTTCCATTTATCAAAAGCCTGTTTACTCTGGCTGACAGAGACGGAGCCTCAGAGGGAGCGACTTCCCGGGAAAGATGGATGCAGCACGCTCCACAGCTGTGAGAAAAAGCTGCCAGCTGAGGCCGGGGGGCATTTCTGGAGATTTGGAGGGGAACTGGTGGAGATGTGGTTTGAGGCGCTTATTGGAAAAGAGAAATAGCTTTTTTTTAGTCGAGTTATGAAAGATATGTTCTTAAACTTAAGTTTCCAAACACAGCTTCAAGGTGAATTAAAGAATAAAGACATGCATGACAGCTGTTACTTCCAATCTTCACTAGCAAACTCAATTAAATTCTCTCAAACCAGTTGACAGTAACCTCCGAGCAGCGAGAGCCTTCAGGGTTATTCCCTGTTTCTCCTCGGCTGATAATCGAGTCTGGAGTTTCTTCTTTCTTCACGTCAAGAAAGAAAAAGTCAACCAGGAGCGAGTTCAGAGGTCAGCGGTACGGTTTCGACTCCACGGCAGAAACAAATTATGCTCATAAATACGACTAAATGATAAATAATCCTTTCCTGGACCCCCGCTGCTTTCTGTTGGAGCCGTGTTTCTCTGCCCACACAGCTCACACACTTTGACTTCTGCAGGGCAGCGTGCAGATGACACAATAACGCGAGAAGGTAAGCTTCACTTACACACCGGAGGAGAGGCGTATTAGATATTTTTACGGCTTAAAAAGAATGCATAATAACACGGTGCTGCTGGAAATGCCTCTGGGAGTTGCAGTGGAGTGTAGGAGGGTGGGAGAGGATTGCACATGTTTATAAAAAATCTCTTCCCTTTGCTGTGTTCCTGAGCTCAGATAAGCCAACATTTCCTCCCTGTTTGGGTTTATTTTCCTTCGGCTTTAGAGTCAGGCTTCATATCCCACGCTACAAAGCCTCTGCTCGGCTCAAAACGTAGCCATCGAAAACCTGGACTATCGCTGTCCTCTCGCGTGACCCCCACCTCCAGTGTTGACCCCCCCTGCTGCAGATCTGCACAGGAAGCACACACCATAGTGAGGAGTACAGACATAAACCACTTACATCATTTACATTCCTCCTGGATTCACATTAAGGGCTGAACCATTTGAAAAAAATAATCTAAATGCACTTCATTTTTCCAAAATTGCAATTGTGATTTTTTTGAACATTATCCAAATTCCCTCCCAACCTTCTCTCCATTTTTGTTGACAATTTTTACCATTTTTCACTGTTTTTGCTACTTACTGAATTTTTTCAAGCTTCCTCCAAAATTTTCCTTCTAATTTCTGTAGTGTTTGGATCATTTTAGTTACTTTTCACTCTTTTTTTGCCACTTTATGACCTTTTTTTGCAATAAAACTGACTACTTTTCAAATTTAATCCAGTTTTCTGGCACTTTTTTCACCATTTTTGCTACTTTCAGAATTTTTTACAGTATCCTCTAGGTTTCCTGCTGATTTTTGTTGCTTTTTGGCCATATTAGTCACTTTTTTTGCCACTTTTGGGGCATTATTTGCAACTTTTTGATTATTTCTAGATTTTATCCCAATTTAGAAGCCAATTTTTCTTTCTTTTTGGCAATATTTACCACCTCAAACTAAGTTTTATAGCTATTCCCCCTCCAGATTTTGCCTCTTTTTACCACTTAGATTGATAGAGCACAAAAGATCCGCTGCAGAAAATGTAGCTGATTTTTTTTCCACATTTCAGGATATAGAAATATTGCATTGTCTGGGATTAGAATATTGTGATTTAATCTAATTTGTGATCAATTGCCCAGCCCAAATCACAGCATGATGCACACGAGCAGCAAAGAGAGGAGAGAATTTTCCTCGGCCGCAGTGAAAGGAGGATTTCTGCAGCATGTGTGACACCTTTTAGTGCAGCTTCAAAGCCCAAACTTTGGTATGTTAGTGTTTTGTCTTGACTTGTAGGAAGAGGAACATGGGTGGTGGACAAACAGCTCCTCCTGGACTTCAAAGAGCACCTTAACTGCGCTCCATCTGGGCTAACCTGGGAATAGCGTGGGTGCAATCTCACTTACGAGCTGGTATTTTCTTTTTTCTTTTTCCTGTTGCTGAGGAAAATAAACGTCCGCCCAGCCCGTCTCCCCCTCAGGCCCTCTCCCACGTTTACCATGTTATCCTCCACATCTGTAATAATAAGGCCTCATTTGTTGTGATTACGCCTTTTATCTGCAACCTGCATCTTACATCCACAACATCCTCTCCGTTACACCTTCCTCCACTGTGTTTCCACTCCTTACCAGAAACCTCTGCCGCTCTGAGGATTCTGCGCTTACGTGTGACGGACACGCATGTTCAGAAAGGTTGTAGAATAATATACAGTGGAGTAAAAGGTGCTGTAATATCTGAGCTGATGTGTTTGTTCTGCCGCTGTGTGTGATCAGAGTCAGAGGAGGACGGTTTATTTCTGTAGCACTTATTTACTGAACATCCTGTCTCTGCTGCTCCAAATAAAACAAACAGCACAGGTAAAGACTGTTCCACAAATCACGCACACGATAAGAAATGTCGGACGCTTCCTGTCTCCGATTTTTTTCCCTAAAGAAAAGAAAAGAAGAGGACATCATGAGTCTCTCCCTGTCATCCTCCGTGCGGTCAACCCTTCATCCCTCAAACTTAAAGCGATATATCTTTTGTGTGCGAGATGGAAAACATCTCCCAGATTTGCTTGTGGCTCTGATGAACTGTCGTTTGCGGTGACAGCGTTGTTCTGTAAGAATAATGTAACGTGTCAAAGCGGTAAACATGGAACTGCCGGGTGACGAGCTGCAGTAACTGTGTCACAACGTTTGACATCGTAAAACTATTATTCCTCATGAAATATGTCCTCCAACATAAAGATGACTCCCTCCTTGTCTTTCGTGCATGTTTTGTCTCGCACACTTTCTTCGTTTTGCACAAATTATGTCCAGTAATGTCTGTTATTTCTCACCACTGAGTTCTTTAATGCGCTCATATCTCCTTCAATCTCCATTATCCCTTCTTCCACACCTTGGAGCAGATTAGAGCGTCGCCTGCTATCTTCATCCAAATCTAACAGGATTAAGGGGATAAAAAGCCACACTTTCTACACAATTACCTTTTTAAAAACCCCACTTCCAGCTCCGTTTATCCGCCTTTTTGTTCCCTTAAAAAAGAGATTTCTCCCACCTTCTTTCTCTCCAGATACGAATCAGTGGTGTGGCAGTGAATCATCACTTAAACGGGCATAAAAACCAACATAGGTGGATTATATTTGAGCTTTTCTCTGCCTGGAGGGTCGCTTCACCCAAATTGCAAATAAAACCCCTCTTTTAGTTGAATTTCTCTGCACCTTAACTCTGCAGGTTTTATCTCTCAGACTTCATCAGCAGAAAAAAAAAGTAGCTGGTTCACTTTAGGTCGTATTCAGTGTTAAAAATGGCAACTTTATCCCTTCAATCAGATTTTCCTGTCCCTAAAGCCAATAAATACAAGAATAGAAACATTTGTGTATTAAATACAATCAAAGAAGTTGTTTAGTTTGAGTGAAACAATGCAGAGCGGGATCAGATACGTGAGGTTTGTTCTCCTGATTCACTGTAATAAAATGCTGCTCAGGAATAATATTTACGCGCAGAGATTGATATCGCTCTTTCTTTGTTAGAGACACTCAACATCGGTGTCCCTGCGTTTCCCCTCGCACACACTCTCACACATCCGCACGCCCCGCCATGTTTACACATTCCTGCACGGGTAGAGACGCCGTAGCCCCGCGTTTTCAGGATTCTGCTGTTGGATAACTTCTCCAACTACGGAGGGAAAAATGAAAGAAGAAGCAATTAAAGAGGCAGATGCCCCCTCCCTCACCCCACCTCTCTTGTCTTTGTCTCCCCCGTCTCTGTTGCGCTGAAGGAGGCGGCAGTGGCCTGAGCCAAGACGGAGTTCACCTAGGGCTGAGATTTAATGACGGAGGGGGGGCTGTCTGCACTGGGATGGTTGGGGGGGTTTAGGGAAGTAAAGCAGGGCTGTTTTTGTTTTGTGTTTGTGTGTCTGTGAGGAGAGAGAGGAGGTTTCAGTGACCACCTGGACCGGCCTGATCTGACGTCCTCCTTCGAGTTTCTGAAACTGAACTTGGCTCGGATGTTTTATTGCTCCATTTTGCAGACACACATCACATCAGCGCTCACATCCTCACACTCTGATGGCTCTCTAAATGACATAACACCCTCCTAAACTGCCTCCGCTGTTCTCCAGGACACACACAGACTCACAAAGCTCTCGCAGGTCGCTGAGACGATGTCTGAAGCCGCCAAGCTGTGACTCTGTGGTTGTAATTTCCAGCAGTGAGAGGTCAGATTAAGTGTGAGCCTGCAGGCTCTGTATCACTTACTAGATACACACACACTCTCTCATCTTCCGTCCAGTGGATGTGATTGTGAGAACATCATGTGAAGTCATTGATGGTTTCTTTCTGAATTGGAGAAGGAACATTAAAGGCTGATTTGTGTGACTCCAAACTTTAAAATCTGTGTTTTGAGTTTTGAAGACTTGATTCAGTGGAATAATAAATATCACACACTGTTAATTTCTGCAAAGTAAAGTTAAAAAGGATGAAGATCTCTTAAATATTAAACAGAACAATCCTGCTGTGACCCTCAGTTTGCCCCGAGCCGTCCTGTGTCCGGTCCCCCCCTCTTTCTCCTCTGTGTGGATCCTCATGTTGAGCACCGCTTTGTTAGCGTACGGCGAGCAGAGAGCGAGAGCAGACAGAGCGATGCGTTTGAAGTAAGTTTGAAAAGTGGAAAAGTCGACAAACAGCACATCAATAGAGCGAGTTCAGCAAAGTGAAGAAAATACAAACAGAATGAATGTGTAGTTCACAGCAGGTGGTTTTCTGTTCCTCGTCTTTATCCTACAGGCATAAGAAACTCTCTGCTTAACTGTGTGTGTGTGTGTGTGTGTGTTCTCTCTGTGTGTTAGCAAACGCATCGACACGCATCCTTGCATGTGAGCCTTTTTTCTGTGTGTATCTTTCATCCTCTCAGGCGCTGAGGAGGTGTGTGTGTGTGTGTGTGTGTGTGTGTGTAGTATGGATTGGGTCAGTTCAACCAGGCATGTTTTCAAACAAGAGCTCGCAGTCAGACCAGGGTTCCCGCTCAGGTCTGTGGAGTGTGTAAGAAACAGTCAAAGTATTGGTTTTGTCCAGGTCTGGACTGGGTCGTGGTGCGACTCAGATCCAGGTCAGGGGTCGGGCGTTGAGAAGGGCAGCGCGATGTGAAAGAGATGCCAGAAAGGTGGAGGTCAGAGGAGCTGAAGTTATTCTTAATTCTGGCGCGAGATGAGAGGGTTTGTTTCTTTTTGAGTCGATGACCCGACTGCATCCAGGTTCTTCAGGTTTGCTCAGAAAGCTGCCAAAACTCCCAGGTAACGGGACGAGATATCGACCTGCGGCGCTTCTTTCTTCTTTGTGCAACAGCAAAGAAAGACTCACCATCTTCCTCTCAGCCTAAAGAAATGTTATTTCAGACGTTCACATATCTCAGAGACAAAGAGACAAAGCGTCTCTTTCACTTTATTAATATTCCTAATGAGGTGGCCATGTTGGAAGCCTTTCACTCCTTCCACCTTCTGCTCTCACAACCAGCTCCAAATTCTTTATGTGTTTGCTCTGACAGAACAGCGCCCCCCTCCTGCTTTTAGCTGTAAAGCAGTCCAGCAGGTTCCCCTCCAACTCTGAACAGGTGGCTCGTGATAAAAAATGAGTGTGGAGACTGTTGGAAAGGCTGGCAGTTAAACATAATGCTCTTGGTTTTATTAGAATGTACCAGAATGTTATGCTTAATGACTTATTAATATTAAAATAATCCTAGTTAGAGAGGAATCTCATTTCAGGTAGGAGCAGAGCGGATCTGGCCCCAGTGCAGCAGCTTAAACACTTCAAAGTGCTCCCATAGACTTGTATAGAGCGCTGTGTTTGAGAGCAGAGGGGGACTTTAGCACACCAGATGGACTCTGTCACGCTCCGGCTCGAGGCCTATCTGCCGGCCTCAGAATTTCATTAGTAGCTTGGCCCCGGTCGCAAGTTTGAAGAGCATAAGAGGTTCGATCAAAGGATTAGCAGCACATCTGAAGCAACAAATGGTCCACTTTTTTTTTTCTCCTCTTCTCCTCCATTTTTTTTCCTTTCTTTTTTGCACCCTCCCACCTCCACAAAGTGCTCAGACCTGGCCAAAATAGAGGAGGGGGTGAGAGTGTGTGGCAGCACGGAGAGACACCAGGATCTCCTTTTATGCATTTTGTAAAAACTGTTTAAAAAAACGTGTTACTGTCGCTGCAGAAAAAAAAGAGAATCTTTGTGCGATTTGTAGATGGAAATTTGCAGATTCTGCTGCTGCTCCAGCGATGAAAACTATAAAATTAGAAGCAACATTTGCAAAATTGACATCTTGTACATGAGGAGGAAAGAAAGTGGATTTAACT
Source organism: Thalassoma bifasciatum (assembly GCA_008086565.1). NCBI lineage: Eukaryota > Metazoa > Chordata > Actinopteri > Labriformes > Labridae > Thalassoma > Thalassoma bifasciatum. The sequence goes on from RPOG01000450.1 coordinate 256,155, forward strand.
ACGCATATAGGTACAAGCCTCATATTGGATAATTGACTGAAACAAATTATTTAACCCCAGTAACTTCTCATTTCTTAAACAAAAAATGAAGAGGGTCAAAAAATAATTAAGTTTACATGAGAACAGTTTTAAGGTGAAATGCAGAAGTATTGTCGCATTTCAGCCTCTCGTTTACACAGAAGCCCGAACCTAAACACAACAAAAATAGTGAGTTACCGTTTCATTCTTGTGCTGCTGAATCTACTGACTGCCTTCCAACAAAATGTGCATTTATTGCACTTCTTCTGCAATCAGGAAAAAAAGTTTTTTGTACAAACTCCACATGATCAGCTCACCTCTTCTTCAGCCTCTTAATCTTTGTTGTGTAAACTGCTCCTGCAGTTATATCGCCATCTACAGGCCTGGCATGCACACGACCGTTTCTGTGGAGACGCATATTTTTTTCAGTGCATTTTAGAGTGAAATGCTGCAAAGTGTTGTGGTGTAAACGAAGCCTGGGAAGGGTCAAATCATTGGCATTAAGCAGAGAAAACATGCAAGAAGTTTGATGCAGAAACGACTAAAATTGGGTTAAGAACCGTTCAACACTTTGATGAACTATCACGTAGACGTTTGGCCAAATAAAATGAAAGAAAAACAACATTAGAACTCAGGAGTATGTTTAATAGTGAAAGTGAGAGCATTTCTACATGCACAATGCAACAGCTAACCAGAAAATTAAAGCTTCAGTTTGTCAGGGAGGATAAAGATTGGACTCAACCCTGTTCCAGAGCGATGATGTGGTGTTTCTTCCTTAAAGCAGCGTACTAACCAGGCAGGTGTGATTTGTTAGAATAAGGGAGCAGAGGTTGAAATCAGCTCTCGTTTCCCAGGTTAAACAACCTGAGCTGACTTCTCTGGGTTTGCTGAGTTGCTTGAACGCTCTGTTAGGTAACAGCGTGTCCAGTATTTTTTTTTTATTCCTCCTCTAACATCCCTCCTCCTTCTCCATTTGATCAATGAACTCAATTACAGCCGTGTCCTGAGGTTCCTCTCACCACGGCACTCTCTCTTCCTCCTCTTCTTTCCGCTCTCCAATGATGCATCACACGCACCACACCTGACACCCCGCGCCCCCCTCCAGAAAATCTCTTCAATAAATAAGAGGGGCATAGTTGGAGCACCCTGACTCTGGGCCTCCTAACAGCTCCAGCGCCCAGCCTCCGTCTGATTCCTCTCCGCAAGGGTAGCCTCTAATAGATTCCCCCAGCTCCCATGTATTATTAATGCTTACTGCTCTCCAAGGTGGCAGTGACAAATAGGGAGCAAAATTCACTGACTAGCACTGAATGTACTTTTTAGTCATGCTTGAGCTTCCCTCAGTCCATGCTGCTGCCAGTTGGAGGATTTCTCTCTTTTCTTCGCCTCCTCTCGCTCTTCATCTTCCTTCTTCTTCTTTTTCTTCTCCTCGTCTTTTTCACCTGGCGGGGGGAAAGAAAGCGGGCAAGTCGTCTGCCAGGAGACTCAAAATTGAACATCATTCTTTGGAAAAAAACTGCTGAGGGTTTTTTCTTTTACTCTCTTGAAAAGGTGTCATTCGTTATGTAACTTTTGCAGGATGGATTTGAATGTCGTCCTAACAAAATAAAGTAAAAAAGGAAAGGAGAAGCTGCACATAAAATAACTTTTGGTGCATTCTAGTCCCCGTAATTTCTAATTTGTGCAGGAATAGTTTCAGGCTCTTGCTTCTCAGATCCATGATACTTCCTTTTTTAAAATCTTTAATCTATTAGCCACATTTAGAGACACTTTCCATGTCATTTCTTAGTGATATCACAACTTAACACCCATTTTATTGAAAAAAAAAACAGTGTGGTTATGACTCAATTACACATATAACTAAACTAATAACCAGTGCAAAAGATCAACACATATTAGGTCTAATTTATCCAAAAAAAGCAAGCCAAAATAAAAATCACACACCAGACAAAAGCTCGAGTCTGAAGAGGTTAAACATGCACGGATAAATATTTTGCCTTTAACCTTTTGGAGCATTTTAGCTCCTTTCAGCTGCTTGTTTTCCTGCACCCAAGCTACAACTTTTGTTTACTTTTTAGAGTTTGGTGTAGCATCTTCAAACAACCAAAGAATTATATTTTTCTACTTTGGCTCAATATTTTTGGGCTAAAAATTCAAACAGATGTCTTGCAGACGATCACAGACTTTGGATTGAGTTGATTCTTTGATTTAAAGTCTGCAGAGGCTTTTGTGCTCCAGTCACTAAATTATCCAGTGACCTTGAATTTACTCACAGCCACACCAGGATAAATTGAAGGTGTGCTCCTCGAGGGGACAGCTTGTTCAGTTTAACCCTGATCTGAGTGTCTCTCTGGGCCGTCACCTCTCCCTGATCCTCTACCTGGATGTGACAGAAAGTGGAGAAGCAGAAAACAAACAGACAGACTCACCTGGAAGTGGCTGCAGGAGCTTGGGGAGTAACAGAGCTTATGTTTCACTCCTGGTGCTGTGACAGGCTTTTTCTCTTATTTATATCTGACTTGGAGGAAAAGGAGCTTTGACTGCATTTAACCTGTTGAGCTTTGCAGGAGCGCAGCTGCTAAATTTCACCTTTTCAATACGATTCATGGGTCGGATTTTGGTTGCAGACACATCTATGAATTACCAGCTGTAGTGAACGAAATGACGTGACGACTTTCGAGCAACACAGTTTGACTGAGTGAAAAATAAAAGACAATGAAGTGTCGAGAAATGGAAGAACCACAAAGGCCTCAAAGAGACTTCGACTCAAAAATTCACTTACTGACTTTGAGATAAGACAAAATTCAGAGATAAAAAGTCAAATTTTTTGAGTTACATAGTCAAAATTAAGGGGTAAAAGTTGACATTTTGCCTTTTTAGCTCAAAATATTTCAATTTCTATTGGGGCTGAAGGATTTATCCTTGTTGTATCAATATTTAAAAATGAAAGTTCAAGATATTAACATCCCAATATCCAAAATATCAATGATTATTGATGACTTTTTGCTCATTTTGAACAAAGCGCGAATCAATATGCAACACTTTACACATCCTGTTTTAATATCATGCCTTTAATTTTCTGCAAAATGCTTAATTTTTACTAAAACCTGAGTTATATTGCATCGTGTTGATATCTAGGTATCTGGCATTAATATCGAGATATGAAAAAAAAAGAAAAAGAAAGGGGAATCTATACAAAGATAGTTTTTCATTTTCATTTCTTTAGCTGGTAGAAATTGGCTTCAATCCATTATTTATGTTTCCTTTATACAAATGTTTAAGTTCAAATGTTTGGGCACATAGACTTCTGACATATTCACACCACTGAACTTTTACCTGTGCCTTTAATAATCTTGTATTTTCCTGGTCCAGTTGTCAGTTTGACTTTAATTGGTTTGAATATTTCACGAAGGGGAAATGTTCCCCCCCGCCTTAACAGAAATATTCTGTTTGATGTGACGAGCAGCAGACCTTTGTCCACGGCGTAATAAATCACATCATGTGTGAGAGAGAGGTCTGTGTGTTTAATATGAACCTGTTAATATCTGTTTGATGAAGATTTAACACGAGCGCTCCTCCCTCCTCGGCGCTGTCAGGGCATCGTTCACAGGTTGGCACTCGAGCTGGGCTGAAATGAGTAATTACAGCGGCGGGTCAAACCTTTTCTGGATGAGGGTGGAGAGTTTGGTGCTCTGGTGTCTCACAGAACTCCCCCCCCTCCTTCTTCACCCTTCTTCTCCCCCCTCTGCCTCTGTCTTCATTCGCCGAGCGCCGTGACGCGAAAACCGGCTCTACAGCTGTTCCCCTGTTGATCAATTAAAAACATGCTTTGGTGAAATAATTAGCTGACATTTGCTCCTACTTAACAGATGTTTCTGTGGATTCTGCCTGTAAAAAGTACAGAGGTGGAGGAAAGTGTGTGTGTGGGGGAGGAGGGTATCTGCACATCCTCTGCTCATAAAAAAAAAAACGTTTCTTCTTCTTCTTCTGCTTGCATTTCAAAGTTGTGTACATCTTTTAATGCAATTACAAGAGGTGGGCCCTTCTCCGGGATGATTTGAATGCTAATTTGAGCGTTGATCATCATAGTTAACCATCATTTACATAATTACCCCGTAATTAGCATCACATTACGGCAATATTATTGGCATTAAGCAATTAATTAAACCCAAATATGGATTGTTGCGCTGCATTGTTTGTGTGTTTGTGCTCCTCTCTGCTGCCAGAGTCATATTTTTTTGTTTTTCCTGTGCTTCGATTTCCCAAACAAGTATTTTCACTTGGCTACTTTTGGCTGCCTTTGAAGGCTCCTGGAGTTGGAATATTGATTTGGATCCCACTTAGAAAACAAACAGAAACTCTATATATATGTGTGTTTTTAAGGAGAAGTCCAATCATGTGCTTTCTGCGGCGTCCCCCTCGGTGCTTTCCTCGGCCTCTTCTCTTTCGCGTTCATCATAATTACTGAGATAAATGCTCTGACGTGCGCTTGTGTTTCTTATAAAGTCTTCAGCAGAGAGAGAGGAGACGAGGGAGGAAGGTGCAGCCTCCCTAATGGCGAACGGCTTGTCAGGATTAGGGCAACGGGGGCTGTAAAAATCTACGCCTGATGAGGTGACTAGCTCTCCCGCTCAGCTTCAGCGCCTTACAGATTTGCCCACCTCTCCGGAACGTCCTCCCCTCACACCGCCGTGCTCCCTCTCTCCTTTTAGTCCACTTTCAGCGCATGCTTCAGTGCCGACTCACCCCCCAACTTTATGTTTCAGGAGCCAAATTGGCTGATTTCATTACCATTCAGGTGAAGATTGTAGCCGCTTCTTCTTTTGGATTTCTTCTTAAAAACACAGAGAGGAAAAGAGAAGCGGCGGCGGCGGCGAGGGGGGGGATGTCAGCTCAGGGTGAAGCAGGTGCAAAAGGTTTAACCGTTGCCAGCCGAGACGCGAGGCCAAGTCTGGCAGCTAATCCCCGAGGTATTTAATGAACTTTTTCTCTTAAAGCGCCTCTGCTAATACTCAGAGGCCGTGCTCTTACACGTAGCCCAAGCACTGGAAGCTACAAAGAGCATGATAAGGTTTTTTTTTATACCTGTAATGGAGGTTTGAGGGATGATTTAAATGTAGAAAACACTCAAATGTAAAGTCTTATTATTGAGAAGTGGACTGCTAAAGCGTTTGGGGAGATCTCTACTTGTGCTGCCTGCAGTGCTGCAGTTATTTGAGCTTCCAATAACCTTTTTTTTTTTTTTTTTTTTGCTCTTATTCTCCTGATTTTCATCTTTTGCCTTCCCCTGATTTATTAGCACCCCTTCAACGAAACGCAGACGCCAAAAGGAAAGATCTCGCGAGCAAGGTTGGCTGTCAGAACAATTGGGAGCGCCGGAAAATAAAGCTTTCCTCGTTGGCGAATTACCTTTCTGCGTGTAATTCCAGAGGTTTTACTGAAACATTAAGCGAAGAGGCAGGAGGGAAAGAGGAGAGAGACACAAAGATGCTGGAAATATCCCAAGGCTGTTTCTTTCTGCTCCAGACGTAGAGAAACAAAATGAACTCCCAAGTTCAGGTTGAGGCTCTGCTTAGCCTCGAGGTTCAAGGAAATGTGTGTGTGTGTGCACATGTATGTGTGTGTGTGTGAGGAGATGCAGCCTGATTCCTCCTCCCCTCTTCTCTCACCTCACACACACACATCTACCCATCCTGCAATAAAGGAAGTGACAGGACAATTTGCATTACTGCCCCTGACTTGAGCCTCACATTCACACACAGACAGACAAACATCCAAACACTGACTCACACACACACGATTACATGCACACACATTAAAATTAGCACAGAATCAGCTCTTGGTTTCTTTATTTTACCTTACACGTGTTGGCCGTCTGACACCATGAATATGCAGCTGAGAAATGCGGCGGAGCAGAGAGGGGGAGTCGGTGTTTATGCCCGTTTGTAGTCATGTGTCACATCAGGTTTGGATCTTCCCGGTAAAGCCTCGGGGTCAGGTGTTAGGTTCAACACTTGTGCAGAAATCAGGATGACCTGTACCGCCTCGGGGCTGCAACACCAAACACAACAAACTGACAGAGGCAGGGCGCTAACTCTGCCAGCGAGGAGAAGAGGGAGGGGGGGGCATTCATCATTTCTGGGTTAGGTGTTTCTGCGCTCACTTTCTTTAATTCAGGACAAAACAAAGTGACGGCACAACATCCTGCAATCATCAGCATCTGCAGGCTGAGTGGAAATAAAAGGGACCAAACAATCTCTTTTACCTGCACATCTTCCTATTTTTTTGGTGGTAAAATTATGTCGGGGGGGGTCCAGGTTCCTTTAATAATGGTCCTGACAGGTGTTGAGATTATTTTAAGACAAATCTCGAGATAGAAAGTCAAAATTTCAGGACAAAGAGTCAGACTTTCCAGATGAAAAGTCAAAATTATGAAAAATTTAAGTCATAATTTTGAGATTAAAGTAGAAATTAGAAGAAAATTGTCAAAACTATGAGGGAAACTCAAAACTTTGAGCGATAACATCTTAGTTGTGAGATAAAAAATAGCAATTTTGAGATAATTAAATTAGACCTTTGAGATAAAAATGTCATAGTTTGGGGAATAAAGTAGAAAATAGTCAAGATTATGAGGAAAAACTTGAAACTTTGAGCTATAGTATCTAAAACATGAGATAAGAAGTCATTTTTTTTAGATTTTTTGAAATAAAGTCAATAATTTGGGATAAATAAGTCATAATTTTGGGATATAACCAGGAATGAGCATAATGTAGTCTAAATTAAGAGCAAAATCTTAAAATTTTGAGCCATAAAGTGAAGGATTTTGATAGTCAATGATTTAGAGATAAAAAGTTGAAATTTTGAGATAAAAAGACAAAAATCTGATCCAAAAAGTCAGAGTTATGAGATGAAGTCTTAAGATTTTAATACAAAATGTTGAAGTCCTTAAATAAAAGGTCAATACTGAGGAGAAAAAAGTCACAATTTTGAGCTTAAAAAGTCAAATTGTGAGAAAAACTGGAAATTTTACCTTTCTATCTCAACATTGTGACCTTATATGTGCAAAAACAAAAAGAGAAAAAATAGCTTCTGTGTCGTCTTTGAGTATCCCAGATGCTGGGTTCCTCTTATTTGGTTTTTAGAATATGGTCACTTTAAGTTATTTGAAAACGCAAGACATGAAAAGCTGAGAGATGGATGTTAGAACAACAAAACAACATCAAACTAATGTAGTTTTCTGTCAGAGCGGGATCAAAACGTAGCGTGTAAGAAAGCGTTGAGAGTGTCAGGATCTGAAATATGGAGACAGAGCAGCGCTCGTCTGACGAGGCCCACGGAAATGAGGAAACTGCCAGAGGAGAATGGCGTCAGCGCCTCTCTGGCTGTCCACCCGTGGCAGATCAATAGACTCGCCAAGCGTCCAACACACTGCCTCTCTGACGGAGGCGTGCTGGAGCGCGGGGCCGGGAATAAGTCGAGGGGTTGAGGGCGCGGCGCTCCATCATGGCGTGTCACGGCGATGAAATGAGTTGTCTCCAGCCACCAGATCGATGGCTGACATAAGAGGGTCTCGCCGCTGAGTTTGGCGGATGAAGGGAGAGAGGAGGGAGTGAGGAAAGGAAGCGGGGCGTCCTGAAGTTATTACCTCCACCTCGCTGTCAGAAATCACGGCGTGATGCATTACATGTGTTCCCTGTTGTGTAGTGTGTGTAAGGGGAGCACAAACAGAGGGGAACGGGATGAAAAATGCACTTTCCGCTCCATTCGTCTCCCATATACCACTCTGTTCCCACGGACGGCGGCGGGCGAGCGGGCGGGAGTGTCCCCGCACACTTGTGTTTGTAAATAGGCATCAGTCATGGCGGCGGGCAAAGTGAGAGATTTACATCCTGCATGTGGAGTTTTTAGACGTCACTTTCACTCAGAGTGAGGATGATGAAGCTGAACAAGCTTCACGACAGAGATACAAACCTTTAAGACGCAAACATCAAACTGAGGAGGAAGAGTTTCTATCACACACACGCTCTCACACACACGCTTCCACACTCGAATGGTCAAAAACAAAGAAAGGGCAGAATTACCAGGGCGTCCTAAAGACATGTGAATAACTCTCCACTCCTTCCCCCTCTTTGCATGTGATGATGAACGCCATTTAAATCACGCCGGGCCACGCCCCCTGAATCATTTGATGACGATTGGTCGTGACACGCTAATTTTTCAAGGGTAATTTCCAAAATGTGCCTCACACGTAACGTCTGGACTTATTAATACAAACGGCGAGGCTCTTTCTCCTCGCTCTCCTCGCTCTCCTCCTCCCCCCTTTGGCATGCAGCGTCGTTCGTCTGCTCCTGGCAATAATAAATCACGCCGTGACAAGTGCCGCACTCTTAACCTTGATGGACTGAGAATCAGCGACCCCCTTCAAATAAAGCCTGATTACGCGATTGGCATCGATCATTGCTCTTGTCTGCTTCAATAAGGAGGCGCTCATTCCGCCGCTTTGACCCCGACGTCCCAACCGGAGAGGAAATAAATAAAATAAAGGACTTTGATTTAAAGAAATTCTTTAACGAAGGGAGAGAACAATCGTCGAACTTTGAGAGGAGAAGCGTCCGTGGCGTGTGAAAGAACAAAAACAGCGTTTGTTTTCCTCCACAGAAGGACCCAGGGGGTGCTACCTGTCCGTCACTGTTACTCACAGGGGCCTGAATGCGTGCTGACAGGTGCCAATCCGCGGCGCCCGGCGATAACGGTGTCACCCCGCCGGCGCTCGCAGGCAAACCTCAGCAGCAGCAGATGCAAAACATTCAAAGTAGTCGGGTATTTGAGGGACAACAATGGTGTGAGCGGATCCTGAAATGTGTCTGCATCATTCTGTGCGCTTGATTTATGGCTCCTGAGATGAAGTGATGGCCTGTTTAATGCTTGGATGGGTTTTTTTATGTGTTTGTGTGACATTTACCTTTGCTGTCACATGGTTTATGCATGAAGCTGCTGATGCTTACAGACACAAAACAGTGTGTGTGTGCGGCGTGTGTCAGAATCAGTCAAAGATTTCCCTCCCTGCAAACTTTAACTCAAATAATTTCAACATAATCACTCAAGAGGAGTTCGTTTTTTTTTTGTGTTACAGAAACAGAAACCTGTCTCCCAGAGGAGAGCGTTGGCATTTCTGCTCACATAACCCTCTTCCTGTTTACTCGCCGCTGTGTGTGTATTTATACGTCAGGGCTGTAACAGGTGTCTGGAGCAAGGGCACACACACCAACACACACATGCATGGAGGCAAATGACGGCAAAACAATACAGTTTCTATAAGATGACGGGATTTTCAAATCCTCAAATGTTATAATCAACTGATTCCAATGATGTAGATACATAAAAGTGAGCTCATGCCAAACAAAACTTACTGTACAAGAAAGATGGTCAGTTCTGAAAGAAGCCTTACAGAATGAGGAGTGAGTGGAGCACATTGAGTCAGTTTCAGGGACAAGTAACAAAACATTTTCAATATACAAGGCTGCAAACTGGTGAACCTTAAAACTGATTTATTAACTTTATTTGTGATCGTTTTGTAGCCTGGTCAAGAAATGTTATGGTTATTTTGATCCGTTTGATTGCATGAATGTGATTTGATGATTTACTAACCACCCGAAAAGTTTGATCCAGCGTCCTCTGAATGTTCTCTGTGTGTTTTAATCACTGAAAATAGTTTTTTTTAATTTTTAAAGTAAACCGTTAAAGGAAATAAACGTTTCTAATACGAAGCAATCAGCTGTTTTTTCACACGCCATGTATTTTACCAGGATTGAGTCGAGATAAATAGTCAAACTTTTGCTGTAAAAAAGACAAATTAATGAGTTAAAGAGTCAATATCCTGAGGAAATAAAGTCCAAATTTGAGAGAAAAATTCTTCGACACTACCATCAGACTTTTTTTACACTGAAAACTAATATTTTGACTGATAATAACATCAGGTGAAAAGAAATTAGATAAACATTTATATGTTTTTATGAAGACATGTTGCACAAACTCTCTTTGCACATGCATTCATATATTTTTACTGCATCCTATTCTTTATTGTTGTTTATCCAACTGGTTTTGTTGTGGCCAAAAATGCAGCGTAAATTTCTTCTGCAGTGCATCCTTAATGCTTTGAATCGAGAAACTTGTGTGTAAAAAACTTGATTTTTGTGTTTTTATGACTCAATTCAGATTCGTAAATGATTAGGACCAAGATTCCTTCAGGATCAACCCTTAATAGATTAGTAGCTGGATCAGACTCTGCACTTTCTGGAGAAGCTGAAGTCCAGGCCTGTCCTCTTCTTCTTCTTCTTCTTCTTCTTCCTCTGCCCTCCCCTCTCAGCAGATTTCCCCTCTCCATCCTCCCAGCTCCTCCCACACACTGAAGATCAATTTGTCTTGCCGACAGGAATCCATATTTTTCTCATCGCAGGTACTCGCCGCTTCCAGGACCCCTTAGCCGCTTCCTGCATCCCGCCCCCAGTCCACCCCACCATCACCTCCCTGCACCCGTCCATCCACCTCTCATCCCCCCGTCTGAACGGAGCTGAATCAGCTCTCAGCCCCCACACAAGTCTCCAAACCAGAGCAGAGCTTCGACACTTTGTTCCTTTACATACATGCATGTCAAAGACGCACAAACACCCTCAGATACGCAAACAAACTGCCTTCTTGTTCGTCTTCAAATTACACAACTGAGCGGTGAACGCCGCGGCCCCTTCGGCGCTTTTCCAAAGGTGTTCCATCACTCTGCGGAAGAAAAAACACTAAAAAGTGGGCAGAAGAAGAAGAAAAAAAAAAAGCAGCAGCTTCATATCAACAGGGGAGAGGAAGAGGGAGGGAGGCATTTACAACACGTTTTTCTCTCACCGTTGTCTACCTTGGTCCGGGGGAAAGACCGGCGGGCTCCCTCGTGGCCGCCGCCGCGATCAATACTACACAAGAGTTGAATTAGACCTCAAGTGGAGTGCACGTCTACCTTGGCGGAGGCAGGGGCCGACCTGAAATCCCTTGAACATTTACTTTCTTTCCACCGAGTTAACCAATAACTGGATGAAATGAGAGGGAAAAGAGCAGCTGTCTTTCCTGTTTCTTATCTCTGCCTTTTTTTTTTTTTTACCCCCTCCCTCTGTCTTCTTCTTCTTCTTCTTCTTCTTCGTCCTCGCTTCTCCTCGCCGCGGTCGCTCTCGGCGCTCAAACTCTCAGTATCTGTTTTGCCTTAAAAGAAGCACTTGAGCAGAAATGAAATGCACAATTAGCAGATATCCAGAAGAAATGGGACACACACTCACATGCGTGCACACACACACACGCACATGTGCTGGCAATGCATGCATGCATGTGTAAGCATTACACACACATTTTTCCACATATCCTTAATTGAATCATGTTCTCTCATTGACATTGACTCATGCTTCAGCAGCTTCCAGGGACAAATGTTTTTCAAAGATGTAAAAAAAAAAAGAGGATTTTAAAGCATCTCTGACATTTTAATTCTATTTCAGAGCCGTCAATCAAACAGAAGCAGAGTAAAAACACTAAAACCACAGCAGGCATGATGATAATCCTGCACTTTGTTTTGTTGGCAGGACCTGAGCGGCGTGCGATCATCATCATCATGATCCTCATCCACCTCTCCTGCACCTGCCTCCTCTCTGCTGGTGATCAGGTAGGTGCTTTTTTTTTCTTATTTTTATTTCTACACCAGATGCCTCCAACTGAATTTGGGTCAGAAACACTCTCTCACACACTCTCCTGGATCAATAGAAGGCACTCAGAGCAGCTGACGCCCTCTCACACCTGATACTCCACCCCAAACACACACACACACTCCAACCTTGTGAGGGACCAATTACACCAACCGTAGGGAATTACCCAGAGTCCCCCTCTTGTCTGGAGTGATATCTCCCAGGATTACAGGTACTTAGCTCCCATTATGTCTGCTCTATTACCTGCCCGCTGCCTCTTAACACACTCACACACACACACACCTCTTTGTGTTCGCCTGTTTGCACAACAATCCCTCCCATCGGCCCTGCTACCTTTTCACTCCTCAATGACTCCTTTGTGAGGTTGAAAAGGTGCGTTTCCTCTTTTCTCTCCAGGTACATGCTGCCTTACATATCACATTTCCTCACACACTTTCCTTTTTTTTTTTCTCTCTCCTTCTTTTCTCACAGATGCACATTTTGTGAGCCTGCACACACACACACACAGATATGCAAACAGCTTCCTCTCATTTGTGCAAACACTCAGCACACCTGTATGCACACTCACTCCTCCTTCTCACACACACTTACACAAATTACCTCCTTGTTGTCAGACTTACACGCTCATTTCATCTCACACACACACACTCCCAGACAAGAGGTAAGCTGATCTCTCTGACAGACACACGACTGGCAGCGTGTCGAGCCGAGGGTGCTGAGAAGGTAATTACCCGTGACAGACGTACCTGTGTAGGTTTCACCTCCTCCTCCTCCTGCTCCTCCTCGCCTCACTCCAACCTGCACTTATCACAGTTACCATCTCCCCGCCGCCGCTCGGGAGCTTTAATTGGAAGATTAAGGTGTTTTAGGCATCGATTTCACGTCGGCTCTGTTTGTTTTTTTTTTCCTCCGCTCCGGTGCAGAGGAACTTTCCCACCACTGGAGGCGCCGTGAGAGAAATGAGACGCCTGGAGGATAAAATGTGGCTGGAAAAAGTGAAGTTTGGTCGTGTTTAACTTTACAGATTTCATTTCTGCACACTTGTAAGTGTGCAATGAAGTTCCAAACCTTCAGAAAATATCTTGTTGGGATGCATTTGGTTTTTTTTTTTAAATCTTGACATTTTGTGCAGTGACTTCAAACGGGTCTCAAGGATTTTATTTGAGTTATTTTGCTTACACTATGATGATATAACTCCAAAAATCATCACCTTTCTTTTTTATTTTTGCACTTGTCAGAGAGAGAAGGACTTTGATAACATCCTTAAATCCTCAATTTCTGCATCTTTGCTGCTACGTGAGATTCCTCTTGTTTGACTTTGTGCAGAAAATATCTTGTTGGGATAAATTTGGTTTCGTTTGGGAGGGTTAACTTTGTACTCTTGACATTTCAAGCAGATACTCCAGGATTTATTTCATCCATGATTATATAACTAAAAAAACCTTCAACTTTCTTTGTTTATTTTTGCACTTTTTGGAAAGACAAGAAGGAAAACAGTTTGCATTACTTGCAGATTTTGATAATGTCCTTAAGTCTTGCAAGAAACAATTTTAACGGTCTGAAGCAATTTAGATAAAATTGCAATATTTCTTTACCTCAGAATACAAGATAAAATTGTTTCTCAGTAGATGTTTTCTGCTCTACAACAGTGATACTCGACCAAAGAGACAAAGTGTTGAAAACTAACCTTGTAAGACAAACAATCTAAGTTGCGAAAAGTGGCAAAATTGGCAAGAATACGCAAAAAAATGAGTTTTACGTGGCAAAAATGGTCAAAAACAAGAAAATTTGACAAGAAAAGTGTCAAAAAACACTTAGAATATTGTCAGAAGTAGCAAAAAAAAGAAACAAAGAGTGAAATTGATCAAGCAGTAAAAAACATTTCATGGGTTGTTGTCATGCTGTCAATAATTTCAATGTCATTGTCAAACTTAAAAGTGATCGCACAATAAATTGCATATGCAGTAAAGGGAAAAATTATCGCAATTAGATTATTTTTGCAAATCGTTCAGACCAAGTCTGAACCACAATAAACAACAAAACACACTTTTCCTGGAAGTCACACTTGAAACTGTGCTCATAAAGCATGAACACACACACACACCTTCCATCTCCACACACATTTACATACTGTTAATAATTTCAGGTCTCTCATAGCCAGGTGTTAAGAGGTCCCTGAGGTGGCTTTTCATCAGGAATCAACAACCTGTTATAAACAGCAAGTACCTTCCTTTTCTTTTCCCTGTAAACCACAACCATCTGGCGTCAAGCCACCAAAATAGACTCAAACGTTGGTAACAATTAGTGGAGTCTGTACCCGGGGACTGCACAACAACCCACCTGATTTTCATACCCTGTATTTCTTCAGCGCCCCCCCACCACCCTCATCAGGACGCTATCAATAGCCCGACACCTGTTTCCTGCCAACGCAAAGCAAGGCCCTGTATGGCTGCACCTGTATGTGCTTACACAAGAGCCTGAGAGGAGTATTTATGTGGATGGGACTGCAGGGCTGATATCAGGCTCTGCTAATGCAATCACAGGAAGGACAGGGAACACTTGACGAGCGCCAAGCAAGCCAACGCTGGGGTGAATTCGCTCCAATCAAATCAGGATGTGGATTTTCAAAAGACGCTCCAACGGGAAATCTTTTGACCCCAAAATGCCTATTCAGATGATTAAAACGATCGGCGTGCACGTTCGGAGAATCTCAGGAGGAAAATCCTGTGTGAAAGGGACGAGTACGAGATTTGTCCATGAACCTGATAGCTGCGAAAAAGTGGAGGTGTTTCCATCCTGATCTCAGGTCGACTCAGGGTTTTCCACCGGTTCCTGATTCGTTCCACGTTTCATCCTATCCCGGCTTTGCGACATTTCTCTTGGACTTCTTTAAACAGTTTTATGTTTATGAAAGGAGCAGGAAGAAGAAGAAGAATCCATGAACGAATATTGCAGAAAGTACAACCCTCAAAAAAAGAACAACTATTCTTCTCTTCTTCAGGATTAAGAAGGAAATATCACAAAAATAAAATAAACTAATTTGATACAGAGCTGAGTTCTTATACATTAACCCTTAAAGCCCGACCTATCAAAAAATAGTCTAATAGATGTTTCTTTACCCTTTTAACAAAATCCACAAAAAATATCGCTTTAACATTTCATTCATGATATATATCTTGTATCAGATTTGACACACTGTGCCATTTTGCAAACTATTTTATCCTTTTTATGAAAGTTTTTTTTTAGTATTAATGCATTTAAACACTTAAAAAAAGTAACTGTTTTGATGTTATTCCTGCTGCAACTTCTTGAAAATGAAGCAATGACTTTCCTGATAATATGTGAGTGGATGATTTGGAAAAGGGCCAAAATAAAACTTCAGCTGACTGTAGTGATATGACAATCCTCACAGTGGTAGAATATGTTTTTAAGAATATTCCTAACAGGTTATTAAAGAAACTGTTTATCATTTTGATAAGATGGAGGTCTTTGAACTCAAGTATCAAATATGATATGTTTGGCTTTATAGGGCTTTTGTTTTCAAAGGTGTAAAATGAAAATATCTCTCTTCAGCTCTTTGAGAATTTGAAGGAAAAATATGTTTCCAAGTTGTAAACGTTGGTGAGTGATTACGTCGTGGCAGGTTTACACGACTTAACTTAACTGAATGAAATTCCATTCTGTTTCTGCGTTTTTATGGAACGTTTTTGTTTCGGTTTGGGCCTCTAATCAGAATATTTGGCTCCATGTAAACCCGTCCAGAGACAACTAAAACTTGAGATGTCTCTCCTTCGTGCTCCTTGTTCTCAAGGCGATCACTCACAGCCTGAGTCAGCCAGTTTGGCAGCTTCACATGTAGGAGTCACTCACTGTGGGAAAAAATGCTCCAGTCGACCTGATCCAGTCGCTCCACTTAGGTCAACGCTGCATGATTCAACGTCTCAGGATTCAAAGCCAAAGCCGAGTTTTAGTGCAGAGCGTTGGAGTGCGTTTCAAAGTTTAATACCTCCCCTCTGGGTTAAACTTGTAAACTTGTGATTTTGGGCGACTCGTCTTGACTTAACAGTTACCTCTCGGTGTAGATAGTCGTTCAGCCCTGACTGATGACCGTCTGCTTCCACTCGGCTCCAAACGCAGGCAGTTATTCAGCGGGGAAACCAGTCAGTCAGTCTCCCACACACACACAACCAGCCATCCATTACCTCGAAACCAAACAGAGAGCCAGACATCGAGGAACAAACTGCAGAGTCAAGCATGGAAGGGCAGGTGATTAATGCCAACACAGTGTTTCCCTGTTCCTGGCCAAAGTGTTATTGATTTGATTTCGGAGGGGCGAGAAAAGGTTAGCGTTTGCAGCCCGTCGTTTTAGGTCGGCGGCCTGTGATGGGAGGAGTAATGACCCCTCCTTCCTCAGTGGGAGCAATCGGAGCGGTCAACCAGGAAATGGAGACAATCCCCAGCCAGGCGCCAAGCCACGTTCTGTCCTTTACACCGTCGATATGTGTGAAGTGGACATTCACCGGCTATTGAGTGCCACATACTCCCACACCTAAGAGCCATTATAAGTTTAAACGGCTGAAATAGCAGGACGGGCTGCCATTTTCAACTTCACTCATCAATGCACTTCACAGACCAAAATCATAGTTCTGCTCCCGACTAAATACCATGAAAGTTTGCTGATGTGCACGAGTATCATGCAGAAACTTGGACACAGAACACTGACAAGCTCGTAGGTAATTAGGTTATGATAAGACAAACCTTTAAAAATGTATCTCTTAGAAATCATCCTCAAATTTTACAACGATTGGGTGAAAATTGGTACATTACTTCTTTAATAGTTTAACTGCTTCCAAGTCAGTTGGTGAGAGACTTTTTGGTGAAAGTTAGTTTCATTTCAACGTCATAATTCTCAAAATGTAATTGATAAATGAGCAGCTATTTATCACCTGCTTCTGTGGAAATAGCAGACTGTAATTACATGGTGATGTTTGCTTATTTCTCTGTGCATTTTGTGGTGTTTTGTGATTCCATTTAATATAAATTATTCACCTATCGTCCCCTTGAATTTCGAAGGAAATTTCAAACAAAGCAGAAACTTACCAATTGTGACTTGTTAACAATTCAATCCAGACATTATTTTAAAGAAGTTACATGCTTATTTCCACCCAATTATCATGAAACTGAGTATAAATTTCAAAGTATGCCTAATTATTACTTAATTATGATGAAATTTGCAGACCTGTGTGTTGCAACACTTCCAAGTTACATTTCACTCATGCCAACTTATTTTTCTACCTCTTACAAAGTTGTTTTGATGCCTAAACTTACCCAGCATGCACCTGTTTTGCAGCATCAAACTGGATGTTTTGTAAAAAGTCGTAAAATTTGATTTTTTTTAGTTGAGCTTAATTTGAAAGTTTGACTGGAAGTTGCATTTTTGTTTTGCAAACTTGATGGTTTTTAGTGTATGATGCATAAAATCTGCAGAAGAAGCTGCTGTAGGATGTGTTCAGCGTGATTGTCATAAAAGGTGTAGGTGAATTTCTGGTGGTTTAAGAAGGTTAGAAATGTTTTTTCTGACTCTCCTCCTTCCTGTAACTGATGCTGTGATCTGAGGACGCAGCATCCACACAGATGAAATGACGTGAAAGCATGAAAGAGTGTAAATAAATGAGATCCACCCTGAGCAGGGTTAGACATGTTCGCTCGTTCGTCAGGTACATGACGAGATCACACTCCCAGAGTCGAGTTAATTTTCGTACCCCACCTCCGCCCTTCCCCTCCCTCCATTCTCTGTCATTTCAGGGAGGAGGAAGGTGCTGTAGCCATATGACAGTAATTAACAACTGACAAAAATATCCCCTCCCTTAACATGAGGTGGGAAATCACAAAAGCCCGAGTTATTTTCTCATTAATTTACCCGCTCTGCTCGCTTTTTACGCTCCGAGGTAGAAACACGGAGCTTCTTTGAGATGCTGTTACACTTTGACGTCACTCTGCATCAATTTGCATCGACTTTCTGATATTTTCTCCAAGAATCTGGCACGCATCTTGAATTTTTGACCCGAGTTCTTGCATTTTGACCTCTTTCTGACCCTGTTTTGACCTCTCTCTCCATCTGTTTCTCTCTACGAGTAAAAGACGTTTGTTCAAAGAAAGGCAAGGTTTTGTGTTTGAGGATTTCAGTCGAAACATGATTTCCAAGAGAAAAAGAGCATGAGTTAAAGATTGTTTAAAAAGGTGGAGGATTAAAGCGAGTCGATGATTTCCCTGATGAAGAGCGCTGCGGTTGAAACATAACACGCTTGTTTTTGGTTTTAATAAACATTTTTTGGGATCCATCAGAGGAGAAACTTCTCTGTTTGGATTTCTGCTCCTTTTCAGCTTGGCTCCCGATGAGAAGTTTGTGACATATTTTCCGTTTCATGAGTCAGACAGAGCTGTAAATTGATCCTGTGTTGCAGAAAAGGCTCAGATCTGTGCGAAGGTGAAGTTTTAAAGGCAAATTCTTCAGTTTCAACTCAGATTTCCTCTCTGATGATGCAGATCTTGTGTGTGTTTGGTTGCTGCTGCACTCTCAGGGACAGACAGATGGTTTGATATTCACAGATAGCAGACTTTCTTCTCCTCCCTCCCTCTGTCTGTTTGGCTACCTCCACTCCCTTTTACTCTCCTTCTGCCTCAATCAATAACAGGATTGGACTGATATAGATTTTTGATGTCCTGCTCTTTTAAATTGGAGCTGGCATTACTCACAC
Source organism: Thalassoma bifasciatum (assembly GCA_008086565.1). Taxonomy (NCBI): domain Eukaryota; kingdom Metazoa; phylum Chordata; class Actinopteri; order Labriformes; family Labridae; genus Thalassoma; species Thalassoma bifasciatum. The sequence goes on from RPOG01000450.1 coordinate 274,663, forward strand.
CAGGACCTTTAAACTCGATCTATCACCTGTGATTTTAGTCATCAGTTTCTCACCTTAATCATCCAACTAAACCCCTCTGATTCCTGTTTGGATCAAGACTCCAGCCTCTACCTGCGAATAGCAGTCTTAACTGCTTTTTCTGGCTCTTTCCTCCCATTAATTTCTCTTTTATTTCCTCTGTCTGTTCATCTTTGCCATCCTGGCTTCGCCTCGTTCGGTGCCAGGGAGCCAGACAAAGCCTCATCACAGCCATAACTCCTCACAGAAAGAAACACACCTCCTGGAAGCCTGCAGGCAGCCAGAGTTTATCATCACATGTTTGTTCTTTAACAAGAGAGGCAAAGAAAGACAAACGCCAGCCTTAAGTGGAGCTACAAACCCCTTTATTTGCCCTAAAAATACCCCTGAAACAGCCCCGCTCTGCCTGGGAGCTACGTCTCATCAGACTGGGGGGGATAGGTGCCATTACGCCTGCATATTTAAAGCCACCTAAATGTGTGGAGCAGGTGGCGCACAATGCACTCTTGTTGTTATTTGGTTCGCGCAGTCAAGATGGCAGATTTCGTAATGCTTTCAAATGGCACATAACAGGGAGAAGCCTCGCAGGACTGCCAAGAACAATTTCGCCAGGAGCCAAAGAGGAGCAGCAGGCTGCAGCCCGTACCTTTTTCAACAAAGAGAAAGAGGAAAGGAGGATGTCTCGAAATGCTCAGTGTGGGAGAGTAAATCACCTTTTAACTACGGAGTTTGTTTGCTGAATTCTAATAAGCTTTTTAGTAACAGGGAAGCTGTAAATGATCCCGACAGCACAGCCAAAGAGTAGTGAAAGAGCAGGAAGCTGCAGAAACACAAAGACGTGCGGGAAATACCTCCAATACGGCGTAAAAAAGACGGATTAGATACCAACAATTACACAAGTTAATGCACCGATCACGTAGCAACATTTATTAGTCCTGCAGATAAACGACTTGTTTCCTCTTCTTCCAGGAAAGCGGCCTTCAGAGCGCTGGTGTCTGTCGCCTTTTGGAGCAGAAAATACAAACTGATTCCAGGTTAACTGTCACACAAGGACAGAAAACGACACTAAGCAGAGGATTTAGAGTCACAGATGTAATTGAGTGTCAGAAATTAAAGCTCAGCCGGCTTAATTTTGAGGTGTCTTTATCTTAAAGATGAGACAGTAAAACAAGGAAAACATTTCTGCAAGAGGTCAGGAGATCATTCAGGGTCAACTGGGGTTATTTAGGGATGATTTTAGTGAAACATTTACATTATTTACGTTTCTGACGCCTCTTGTGTGCAGAATAATCTTCAGTTTAGGTGCCAGTTTTGCAGAGAATGGTGCTGGGACATCTCCATCATCTACACAAAAATGTTTACAGCCATGTTTCAATTTGACAAAATAAATAAACTTCTCCCAGAATGAGATTAAATATCCAGAAGGGCTTTTTTTACTTTTAGAAAATGTCATAAAGTTTTGAGCTTTTCCCACTACATTTGTTCGACCATCGAAACAGCAGCGATGGTTAAAAAGTTCTGTTATGTTTGGAGGATGAAACTCTGAGGAGAAGTGAATCCAGAACATTTTGCTGTGCTCTTATAGAAAAAAATAAAAAGTCACAAAGTTTCCGTGTGGTAAATTTTGCGACAACAATCCCAAAGTGACGATCTCTCCTCCCGTCCGTCTCTTGGCGACTCTTTGCTCCTTCCTCGGAGAAACTCGGCAGGGACTTGTGTCTCATCCACCCGTTCAAATAGGCCCACAGATGTCGAGAGGACTCCCCCACCAACACCACACACACACACACCCGCACACACACACATTCGACCCACCTCCAACACTGTGTGTAATGAAATCTAACACTTGGAAGAGGAGAAGTGGACGGACCACCTGTGCATCCAATTGTTCGGTGTTCACAGACACACAGGAGAGAAAAGAGACGAGGAATCAAAGCTGCAACACACACACTCACACACACTCAGGGGACGGGAGGACACACACTTGAGGACATTTGAAGGAAGCAGACAGGTCTGCAGACTGTTATATGAAGTTCATACCGTCAGACTTTTACTGGAGCAGCAGGCGTAGTGATCCCAAAACTTTGTTGCAGAGTGTGTAAGAGGCTGACGATGCATCTGAGGAAGCAAAGTGTTGTACTTTCTAACACAACACTTGTAAAACTCAGAGATTTAATCTTCTATTTTGCCTCCGAACTAAGCAGTTTAGATAATCTGTAAACATTCGTGGAAGACGTTCTGACAGCCTGTGAAAGAAATGTCACTGTTTTCAGAAAATAACCTTCAAAAAGCTGCAAAATAATCCTGAAAAACAATGAATTTTTGTGACTATTCCTTTAAGGAGAGGGATGAAGTGACACTGATGAGGCTCATGATGCATACACACCACACACACATGTAAACACACACACACATACTCCAGCAGAAGAAAGGAACAATGCTGTCTTTGAAACAGAGACACAGAGAATGTGTACAGAAAGATGCCAGTACACACACATGCACATGCAAAATGAAAAAAAACAACACACTCGCAATCACACACCCACACAGACGCACCTACACACACTCTCTCTGTGTTTTTCTCACACGCAAACAAGAAAGGAGCAGCAACTACTTAGAAACGAGCCCTGACATCGCTTGTCACAGTCAGAGGCCTTGATCAGGATTTGCTCACAGGACCTCCTACTCAGCACACACACACACACATGCATGCACACACAGGATCTAGGGAGGGAGGGAGGGAGTAGGGGGGGGTTAAAAAAGCTGAGGGCCATGTTGGAGGAAAAAGGGGAACCCGGCAACATCTGCAGTCTCCGTTGTTGATAGCGTTGCTGCCAGCTTGGAGTCAGATCACAGGGCTGGAGATGCTGCAGTCTGGGCTCTACCTCTTGGCCAACCTCCCCCCTCCTCAGATCCGTACTTCCAAACCTCCTAGCTACCACCTGTTAGTTAATTTGCAGCCACGAAAAAGGACACCGTGATACTCTGAAGTCAAACTCCTTCTTCCCGTCTCCTCTTTGTCTGCATCCCCGTCTCTCTCTCTCTCTCTCTCCGAGCTTTCCGTTCACCCACGACTGAGTTTTCCTGGACTTGGAAAGGTTCAGGGCGATGTTTTTCTCTCCCCGTCTTCCCCCTGAGTTGCAGCTTTGATGTGTGAAAACTGGAGTCACAAATCCTTGTCCATTTACCATCAGAGATCATCCACTAACTCGGGGCTTGGCACAACCCCACATGGCTAACGATTTGAGATACTTTAATTAGGCCAAAATGTGTCTAAAGATGCAGTTGCACCCCCAGACTTCCATTACTTCCCTCGCTAAAGAGATAAATAGACTCAAATTCCTATGTAGCAGAGATTTCAGAGGAGTATTTTCTATCATTTTATGTCTTAAAGCATTTAGTAATTCCCTGCTGGAGGCCTCGTATGTGTGTGTGGTTTTCGGAGCAATCCTATTGGAGACGATAAGTCTTTGAGGCTCAGCTGATGATTTGATGATTTGGTAAAAATCTTACAGCTCTATATATACTCTGTTGGATTTAAAGATCTAAATATAAAAGCTGCAGAACATGGCAGAGCAGAGATATCCTGAAGAGGCGTGTTTCACCCTGTTAACATGGACTTTCGTTGAGTTAATGGTCTCACTTTGAGTCTGCGACAAACATTTTAATCACACATCCAGCTTCCTGAAACAAAGATTAAGATCGCCGTGTTGCATCCTCGCTTCAAGTTACAACCTCTCATCCTCCTCAGTAGTAGATAGCACACTTTTTTGTGTCAACATTGATTTTCTCTCCCCCCCCTCCACCCCACTCTCCTTCTAATGGAGGAGTGGATGCTTCAAAGCCCCCCGTTTGCCCAAAGCGAGCTGCAGATTCTTGCCTTTTTAGAGCAGCCATTCCTTCTTTGTACTCCTGTCTCATCTGGTGAGGGCGAAGGAGAGACGAGAATTTCTGAAGGTACCAAAGGTAGCGCGTGAAACCCCCCCCACCCCATCTCCCATGTAGGTGTGTGAAGTTCTGATGCTTGTGTCCGCCTTGGGATCGATACCGACCCCCCCTTGAGCTTGGAAAGTATGTGTTTGTTGAGACGAAGAAAAGGTATTTCCAGAGCTTAAATCAAAAGGATCCTTCCTCACAGATCCCGCGCCAGACAACTTTCTCCCAGCCAGGCCAAACAACAGCGCAACAACTTCGGAAAAGTGTTCACAGAAGTCTGGAGTTGTTGTTACATGCGCTCTTCTGCTGTCTGCTCAATTACAAGTTGTTGTTTCTCTCTTTCTTCCTGCGTCTGACTGTCGCCCTCTCCCCGTCTCTCCCTCTCCCCGTCTCTCTCTCTCTCTCTCTCTCTCTCTCTCTATCTCTCTCTCGCTGTCTCACTCTCCTCTCAGACTACTGTGAGGTGTTAAAAAGGAACCAACGGGGGATCTGTGCTCCATTATGCAGGTCTGTTCCTGTGCTGTCTGCTGCCGCCTCTTCGCACCTCATATTGCATTTTTGCCCGTCGAGACACACAATCTCCGACACACACACACACACACACACACACACAAATGAACTTTGGCTGCTTGTGTGTGTCTTGTGGCAGGTGTAAGGCTAAGAAGTGGATAACTTCTTCTCCACCCCCTGAGCTTCTTCCAGGGGTGTTTGGAAAGAGCAGAGCAAAGTGGTCGTGTGAGGCTCGATTTTGCCCCTCTCAGGTCGTTGTTGTTGGATTCAGTTTTGTCTTTTTGTATCAGTTAAACTCTTAAAACTCAAGAAATGTACCTTCATTCTTACGTCTGTTTATATAAAGGCCTTTGCACACTGAGTTTAGAGTTGACGCACGCGAAAAACAAAATTTGGTTCCTATGTATATCTGAAACACAAAGGGGAAAATAAGAAACAGGCATTTTTCTTTTTTCAAGGTTTCCCTCTTCTAGATTTTTATATTCCCAGTTAAACACGAAGAATGCGATCTATGTTGATCCAAAATGCAAAAAATGCAGGATCTCTCTTACAAGGTGAACTGGAGGCAGTATTTTAACTTTTTTTATGCAATTGGCACGTTTTTAGCACAACAGTTGCAGATTTGGTTGGCCTCACGGAAATTTTATTCAGACATTTCCATGCACGATTACTTTTTTATTTCTTATATTGAAAATTGAAAATGGTAAAACAGAAATTTAAGGCCTTTCCCCGAAAACTAAAGTTTGAGACAGAAAATGCAATAGTTATTTTAAAGCAGGGTCATGAAATAGTTGTGCTATTTGGGATTTAGAATTGGAAATAACTATCAGTCACGTTTCCCCACTGATGCCGAAACTTTCGCCTGTCACTATTTTCTTCAGAAAAGGTTTGATTTGCTGCGTTCTTTCGCGTCTGTCCAGGTCGTTTCGAGGGTTGATTGACGATTCAGGGACCCCGCAGGCTAAATGCAACGTTACATTTTCACATTTACTGCTCAGAATCTATTGCTGTGCAGAAATTGGTGTTTTTCTTTTTAATGCGCGGTGCCAGGAAAGCAAGAAGTGTATCAAACTTGACCACAAACGTCCTGAAACACACCTGAAAGTGATTGTGATAATTCAGCAGGTGAAACTCTCCTTGCTAGTGTCATTGCATGAGGTTTTTTTGGGGGTTATGGTTCTGAAAAACGCGCCCGAAAATGACGGACTCGATGTGCACGAGCCTTAAGACTCTGAAATAACTGCTAACTCTCACTGAGCGCACTCTTTATCTCCTGTTTTCCTCGAGCTGCAGCGCCGGGAAATAAAAGTCAACACTGACCATCCAAACCCGCTGATACAACCCAACAGGAGGCGCTGTACTCCTCTGACCCCCCCACCCCTCTCCATCCTGTGTATGAATAATACATGGCGCCCCCGCTACCTGTTCCCCACACACACACACACACACACACTCACACACACTTGCAGTCGACGCAGGAAAGCAGCCAGAGAACCCGGCCTCTGAGGCCTGACCCCGCACAAGTTTGGCACACACACACACCCAGACACACACACTGATGTATGAACCTTACATGCATGAACACACACGCCAGGGCTGACATATACCGTACATCCAGAGTGGATACATCACACACACACACACACACACACACACACACACACTAGCAAACAAAGCCCACACACATCCAGTGTGTACCTTGGAGGCAAGGTTGGGGGTTGAAGTGAGCACTGCTGGCAATAAGGTGAGCAGCTGTGCAGCGTGGTGGATGAAAGACGAGCATCAGGAGGCCTGCACTGTGCCTCTGTGTGTGTGTGTGTGTGTGTGTGAAGTCAGTGTGTGTGAGTTCTTTTACAGCTGCTAACTCAGAGGAATGTGTGTGTGCCTGTGCACTTGCAGGATTGCTGATTTTTAAGGAGTTTAATTCAGGTTTTCTTCTTTACTATTTATCTCCTGTTGAGTTTTGCATGCAATAACACCAATAAATGACTAAAAAGGTGAAAAATGCATGATTTAGAAACTTCCTGGAGCAGATTTTAAGACTGATGAGTGATGCCACCTTGTTTCAGACACATCCTCTGATCATTTCTGCAGGATGCTGCTCGCTGCACAGCTCCAAACACTCTGCAACACTTGCACGTGTGCCGTCCCTCCTCCTCATGTTTCCTCCCTCAGTTTGCATGTACATGTGCACGCATATGGTGTGTGTATGTGTGTGTGTGTGTGTGTGTGTGTGTATGTAAGGGGGGGTTGCTGTGCCAAGCCTGGAGCTATCCCCTCCTTCCATGCAACCTGAATCCTTCTGAAAAGGGAAGTGGAGTGTATACAAGTGAGATGATCAAATAAATCAGCCAGATTCGTCTCCTCTGTCTGAAACATGAATATTAAGCACATTAGGATCATATGGGGGGAGAGGGAGGATGTCACACACGTAATCCTCGCTGATCTGCTGGTCAGTTTGGGTTTGTGCAGTGGGAGAGACGGCGGATATTTATGCCAACATGTGAAGCGCTTAGGTGACGCTCTCATCCACAGTGACTCAGTGATTGTAACAGTAAAAAAGCAGCCAGCGCGGCCCCACCCCCACACGTCTGAGGCCCGTGATGCAGACTCCCTCCGGGCCAATCAGTAACAAATATGTCAGTTTGAGCTGACGTGTAATGGTAGCGCTCCCCTGTGACACATCATGTGATTTCTGATAAAGACAGAACTCACTGTTTGCTAATATTTGTGGATCAATCAGGAAGCACGTGCACGCGTTTTGTCGTTTTTTAAGATGCAAAAGCGGTTCAATCTGCAGTTTTTTTGTTCCCATCAGCGTGTCTGAGTGTGCACGTGACGGCACAGATGGGTCAGCGCTGAAGGTGTGAAGTGCAGACACAGAGAAGGAGAAAGGTGAGGCCAGGAACAGCCGCTGCATGTTGCTCATTAGCATTAGCATCCTCTGATTCCCACCTGCTTCCAAACAAATCACCTCCAAAAATAGGGAACCCAACAGCAGTGAGAAAGAAAAAAAACAGGATGTTTCAGCTGCAAATCTGTACTTTAAATTCTCTGGAATGATTTTCCTCATTCCCTGCTCAGTATCAGATGCATTTACAAGCTTTAAAGACTCACACTGTGGGTTAAAATGTCTGCAGAGATGTCAGTATTGATTAAAAGAAAGCAATCACAGCCGATAAATTGATATGCATTGTAGAGAACTGGAGCTCAGATGCTTGGAAAAAGGAGTAAAGAAAAAGGCTTTAACAAGAAATCACTCTGGAGTATTCGCTTCCTGCTTGTGTCTATTTTCTCCCTTTCCAAGTCACTCCTGGCTGACGGGTTCACCACACAGCACGGCGACCTGTGCAACACCTTCCGCAGGCCAGATGGCGGTGTCGAAGGCGACAGGAGCAGCAGAAATCTGCCAGAGCAATCTGCTGTGAGCAGGTGTCGGCTAATTGTCTCCGAGAGCCGAGGCAGCGGCGGCGCACGTGCCAGCGCTACCTGAGTGGAAACAAATATCTTCATTTAGCTCCGGTTTGTCGAGGGAGCGCGCTTCCAGGAGCTGAAACATAATAGGCCAGGAGGGGAACAAGAGGAGGGCGGCGGGTTGGAGCAGGCGGAGGAACAGGAGCACCTTTGTGAAACAGAGAAAGAGACACAAAGGCTCTCATCGCCGCTGCCACAAAACACTCTGTACAGTCATCGGAGAAGATACAGGAGCGGGAGATTAGAAACAAGCTGCACCGTGTTCAGGATGTCAGATCACAGCCGTTAAATATTTAGCTGCATATGTAATACACTCACATGTGTGCAAACTTTTCCCTTATTACACACGAGCCGTTCACACACCAGTAAAGAGAGCAAATCCAACATGCGCTCTGATTTATTCAGGTAGCGGCTCGCTGCTTCACAGACTCTGACATTCCCGTTGTGTATTGTGAGGAGGGGGGCGTTCGCTTTGACAACAGTTTCTTCTTGTCAAGAGAGGAAGCAAAGTGGCTCTAATTTATCCAAACTTGACTCTGACTCTTATCCTCAGATTTCAAACAATTCTGACGTCTCGAAGTAAAAAGTTAGCGTCCCCGGAGATGTTCCAGTGAAGTGGACTAATAAAGCTGCTGAGTGGACTAAAGTGAAATTACAGGCTTTTACAAACTCCCACCAGGAGCCGATTGAACATCCTGCTTAAATGATATGTAATGGTGCAAGAGCCCGAGCGAGTGGATATTTCCTCGGAGCTACGGGGCTTCTGCAGCTCGTTGCATCAGTCCAGATGCATCCTACCGAGCGCCCCGCTATGGGAGAAGCGAGGCCCGGCTCTATTTTTAAATCTCGTATAAGGGTCGAGTCTCTAAAAGCTTCCCACGATACCGATTGATCCCCTGACCCCGGCTCTCCTCCGGCTTTCCCCTGGTCCATTAAGAGCTGTGTCACCAGAGGAGTTATAGCATTTCCATGTGTGGCCTGTGTTGTTCCTAAAGCAGGAAGAGCCCAGTCAGGTTTAAGTGTGCTCTTTCCCCACAAGCCCCTGTTGAGATGTGGCTTTAACCCCGCTTCCTGCCGCTCCGAGCTCAAACGCTAAACAGCCTGGGACGAACCTCTGCGGCCTCTAATAATGGCTTTATGAGTTATTCTGCGCATCCTTCTTTTCTGGGAAGCAAAACGCAGCTTTAACGTGATGATTTTAGGAAACCTTGTCCCGTATCCGTGCATTTCCAGGCGTGTTTTTATCCTCCTCTTTCTACATTTGAGTGTCGTTTTACTGTGCGACCATAAAACGCAGTGTTGATCCAGTTATTTTACACCATTTTTTATATGACAGGCTTTATTGTGCATTATGTTGTAGCTCATTCCTCGGCCCCATACAACAGCTAGCCGGTGTGTAATTACAGCTTGTAGCGAGCAGCCAGACGGAGCGATGTGTGCATGAGAATCTGTGGGAGCGCTTGATTTATGGAGCTGTTCGCCGTTATATCTGGAGTCCCAATCTCCTTTTTCTGCTCACCTCTCCTCTTGTGCACAGACACGGTGGTGATTAGTGAGGCGGGGGGTGCCCAGAATCATGGTTTGGATGGAGCCAGACTGAAACAAGACAGAAAGATAGTCCAACATACTCCTTTTGGAGTCCTCTGTCCTCTCCTGCTGATGATAAACTTGCTGAATTTGAGCCAAAATGTCTGCTGTAGCTGCAATAATTCTTGACCCAGAAGTGCAGGAAAAATGTCGAAAGCAAACAAATCCTTCAGATAAAAATACACCAGATTTCAAAGATGCCAAATCGCAAGAGACTCGGGGCTAAAAGACTGTAAGATGTGACCTTTGGGTGGGTTAGAGGATCATTTTAGGGGATTTTGAAGCTCAGATTCATGGAGAGTTTATTATAATCTGCAGCCAAAAACACGTTTAAAGACTAAATTAGTCAAAATAATCTAATCCGACCCTCCTCCTGCTTTACATCCTGGGGCTCTTTTCCACTTTAACACAATTTACATTCTCTAATATGTTTCTTTTCATAATTGAAGTATGATGACAACGCCATAAGCTCGCCGGCCGGCACAGCTGTGTGTGCCAGCGCGCTCGGGTGGAGATGAATCAGTGTGTTTAACTGTTTGTCCTCACAGTACCTTCGCCTGCATGGAAACAAGTCAAGTGCATCAATCCAATATGGTGTCATCTGCCCGCCGCTCGGCACAGGTGCTGCACAGGAAACGCACCCCAGTTTATAAATCTGAGCTTTTATTCCCCTGCTTTACTCTCAGATAAAAATGTGGCTTTGACTCGACTTATCCCGAATCATTATCTTAATTTCTTAACTTCCTCTATAAAGATAATTGCGACATTAACTTAAAGCCACGACTGTCATTTCAAACCACACGTTGGTGATTTACAAACTCTGGAGAGACAAAGACAGGGAGCCTCTCCAAACTTTAACCCTCCTCATGAGGTTTTAAGTCAGAGTTTAGGAGGGAAGAATGTAGATTTCCTCACGTGCAGGATGTTAAAGAGGGGTCATTTTTAATGCATTGTTTATGGTGTAAGATAGCTGCGAATGAGTCTGTGAAATCATGTCCGAGTTCTGCAAGTTCTTATGAAAACAACACTCGTTTCTATGACGACCAAGTCTTCGAAAAGGTCACAGTCAGGTCGCAGAGAGAGCAATCAAATAAAAGAGGTGACCGAGCTTTTGAGTCCCAAAAAACCTAAAATCCAAGCAAATGTTTGTCTTGTTTTTGATGAAAAATGTATTTTTAGTCTTGATATAAGTTCAAAGACCTCTATCTCATCATCATGATGAATAGTTTCTTTTAAAAACCTGTTATAGTATTTTAAAAACATACTCTACCACCTTTAGGATTGTCATATCACTACAGTCTGAAGATGTGAATTCATCCACTCACATATTTTCAGGAAAAGTTGCAGCAAGAATAACATCGAAATAGTTACTCTTTAAAAATAAAATACTTGTTTTCTGCATGAAATAAATGCATATTTGCTAAAAAACTTTAATACAATCGTACGCAAAATTGCCCAGTGTGTCAAATGTGATACAAAAAACTGCAATTTTTTGACTATTTATTGATAGGTCAGGCTTTACAGGGTTAAAGACAAAAACAGTGCCTCCTACTGCAATGTATATCGTACAAAACAGTTCGATTATATGACATTAAATGCGACCTAACTGTGACCTCAGCGACGTCTTTTCGGCACTTTCCGAGTTCACGGAGAAGACTTCAAGAGACTTGTATTCATAAGAATTTGCACTCACAGATTTTAAACTCCCAGTCCTATAAAACAAGACACAAGAATTTTGTGTAAAACAACTTTTCTGACAGAGAAATTGTTAAAATTACAAATACGAGTCATTCATTATGCATACGTCTTTTTATATCACAACTGTTGCGCATTCACTTGCAGCGTATTCATGCCCGTCACTTCGCCCTTTGAGCTGACCTCTGCTCCGAGACCTTCAGACACATTTCAGTCTGACCTTTGAGGGCGTGTTTGACCAGTAAAATCAGCATTTCATACGAGTGCAGAATAATCTGGTTGAACTTTAATCGTCCAGTTTTAAACCTTTTGTGACAAACTGACGTCTCATAAAGACATGAGACTCTCCCTCCTTATTCCGACTCCCACTGCGCTCCTTCAACGTGCTCTAACTCCCTGCACTTCCCTCCACAATGATTTCCTTCTCAGGCCTCTTAAGAGCTGCACGGCGATTATACAACACCTCACAGTTGGCTGGGAGTCGCTGCGCTTTGTGTGACTTAAGAGGCAAACGATGGAATAGAGTCAAACAGTCATTTCACTCTCCGCTGACTCTTTGGCCCTTGGATGAAATGTGCTCCTTCAGTAGGGCTGCTTCTTTCTTTCTTTCTGTTTCTTTTTTTTCTGAGAGGAGCTCTGCGGTGTGTGGGATAATGAAAGAAGCGTGGAAGTTGGGAGGTGGACGCACAGATTGGCCTGCTTCTAATTATAGGCTTCAGTACGGACTTTCCTTAAAGGGCCCTTAAGGACGGTAAATAGTTGTTTAAAACGGCGGTTTAAGAAAGTTCGGAGAGTGAAGGGGAAATATTAACTGATCTCCAAAGACTCACTCAGGCATAGTTATAATTTATATAACTCTGGCGTCCAAAGCTTGTTTTAACGCACAGATACTAGTGCATGTAGATGTTGCTTTCACGTGACAGACTCGGCCTCACCTTCTATCGAGCACACACTCATAGATTTCTGCTGCTCTGCTCCGGACTCTTCCTCCTGCAACAATTAAAGATGCACCTGAGTTACCTCATCTGACACCGACTTGCAAGTAAAAATGACTCTGCATTGATTAGCGATGCTCTTTTCTGTATGAGAGCCATTTAAAAGAGGAGCCCCGCTACCCGCCCGCATCACCCATTGACCCTGCCGTGCTACCGGGAATTCTCACGACTCGATTGTTTAGACAAAGGTGAAATGTTTATTCCTATTAGCCGGCTTTCTCTGAAGATACAGTATTGACCCGGAGGAACGTCTGATCGGCTATCACAAATTACAGCAGCTGCTGTCGCCGCCTCCCTGCTCCAGTGCTGCAGAGGCATCAGCGAGCGGTGCGGGGGACATGCAAACACAAACCTAAGAGGAGGAGAAAATCAATGGAGTCTAGTCAGATGTTAGGTAAGTTGTCCCCGACGTTTGCTTTAGGGACAGTCACAGTTGTTTAATAAGACCCCGAGCATCTCCAATCAATGAGAGCCTTCCATTTCCACCGTTCTGAAATCAATGAGCTCGCTTGATGCAACGCCGCTGACTTCTGGAGAGGTGTCTTCATCGCTGGACTGCACGGCGGCCGCGGCGGCGGTTGTTGCTCTTTGATTGTGTCCTCTTTGAGGTGTTGGTGTTTGTGCAGCTGGAGAGAAACACAAATATATCTGTGACTGAACAGAGGAGAGGAGGAATTCATGTGCAAACATGTCACGCAAAAGAAAAATATCAAATAAAGGATGTGAACGCAAAAAAACAGAAATCAAAGCAAGTGTCTTTTTAGTCTCGAAAAAATGTCCTGTTTCAAGATATTTAACGACTGAATGACGCCGAAATAAATTGTTCTTACCCCATTGGCAGATCTATAAATGTCTAAAAATAAGACATTTTTCTGGACTTGTCAGTTTGATGTAGCTTATATAAAGTCCAAAACCAAAAGATAAGACACAAACACCTGCAGTGGTTTTAGTTTTTGCTGTATGGGGTACAAGAGTCACTGCAAAAACTGAATTTATACAAGTGTTGTGTCTTATTTTTGTAAAAACATTATCTTTTCAGTCTTATTTTGTGCCTAATTCAACTGAAAAGTCCAGAAAAGTGTCTTGTTTCAAGCTATTTATAGTCGAGTACCAAACAAAAAGTTCCAGTAGGATAAGACATAAACTCTTCGTTAGTCTTCAGTCTTTAATTTGAGGTCTAGTTTTGTTCTATTTAGCATCAAATAATTGATTTTCAAGGTTTAAAGTCAACATAACTTCACTCTTGTGTGTAGTAAAAAGTAACTTTTTCTTCCCTTATCATAAGATGTTGATATAAATGTGAGTTTTTTTAAGATTCTTATGTGCTATAAAAGATGCAAACTCAAAAAACAGACGTGACTTTGTGCATTTATAGATAGAGAGATTTAACTCAGATGTACATGAGAAGGTTAACAGGCTCTGAATGTGATGAAATCTGTTTTATTTTAATGTCTCCCTCCTCCTCTCCCTCCCTCCTTCCTCCCTCCCCCCTGCCCTCCCCTGTCGTATTGATGTGCGCCCCCATGTTGAGTCCCCTGCACTACCAGGTATGACTAACTGCTATCTTGCTCCTGCGACTCTTTTGTCATTTATCTTGCTCTGCTATGCTGGCCGGCTGACTGCACAGCACGACAGCATGCGGTGACAATAATTTGCACTGATCGGACCCCTCTGCCTACCCTGCTGTTACAAATGGCAATCGATTATCATGCGGTAGTGCTATCGACTGTCCCACGCTCACTCACATATGTGTGTGTGTGTGTTTGTGGTTGCTGGAGTGTAGCGGCGCCTTCTGCAAGTGCAGATTCATCTTTTCCTGTTACACATCACAGAAAGTGTTATAAATTAATCAAATATTTGAGGAATGTGTGCTGAACTGTAAGCACTGAGGCTGCAGAAAACTTCCTCTACGCTTCGATCTCAGCGCTGTTACTTTGAGCGTGTGACATCACCGCGTTCAGGTGCGTGAATACGCTCTTTTACACCTGATATAGTCGTGCATTGTTATGATTTCCTGCATGTAAACAAACATGCAACTCAGATGATTCCAGAGCAACATTCAGAGACGTAAGCGAAGAAATGTAACTCCTCTTGAGCTGAAGCAGGGTGTAGTTAATGATAGAGCAGCGTTGTGGTTTCCTCCGTCTGATTGGGCTGATGAATGTGTCCAGCTCTGAAACATCTCCTGGTTGGTTGTGATGGGATCACAGCTGCTGGGCTGCGTCCATATTTCCTCTGTATCTATCCTCTTTCTCCAGCAGTGTGACTTCAACATCGGTGTCCCGCAAATAGAGTGCGTATAATATTGATGACCGGGATATGTGCCGTTTAATCAGCGCTATCGACCCGCTCGACCCCGTTGCCTTGTGCAGCCGGGGTGGAGGAGTGCTTAAAACAAGAGGGAGCGTTTGATTCCCCTGTCGGAGCTACATTAACGGCGCCCGGGCCCTCCCCTCTCGGCGCTCCTTTCTCCACCTCTCCTGTAACTGCATTGTGCTTTCGCTCAATCAATACTTGCAGCAATTGCTCAAATTAAAAGGAAAAAATAGGTTTGCTGAATCCTCACCCGGTGGCTTCCTGCGGACTCCTGGCGGCCGCTGTGGATCGCAGAGCACTTACAGGAAGTGGGGGGGAAAGGTGTTCGAAGGGGCTGATTGATGGGCTGTCTCAGCACGCCGCTCACCCACTCAGACTCCACCAGACTGCAGACTCTGTCTTTGTGCCAGATACTCTCCTGATACTGAGCAGCAGCAGAAACATGGAGCAGCTTCTACTTTTCAAACCAGACTCTTTCTGCTTATTTCAAACCTTATCATCATTATCATTTTTATTATTTCCTGTAAATTTGCTGCTTGTTTACTCCTTTGATTATTTGTATTTTAATATGAGACTCACAGGAATTGACTCACCTTGCAGCTTGCCCCTTGTGGCCCCTGGAGGAACTGCAGCCCTGATGTGTTGCGCTTTATCTCGGCTTGTGCAGAACATCTATTTGAATCCCTCCAGTTTTCTCAGCCTCACCTTGTCCGTCACAGAACATCAGAGGTTTAATGCGGAGCCTTTTATGGACTTTTATACTTTGTTGTGGCGTCTGCAGGTTTTCGACCGCACATGTTTCAAAGGCATCAAAATGTCAGTGTTTGGATATTGGTGATTTGAAGGATACACTTTCTCCTTTTCCTCTTTTCCCTTTTTTACACCCGGTCTGCAACCTGGTAATCACTCAGCGGATACCTTTTGAAGTCAGGGGAAGTTCAAAGCGGGTGTCAGTGAGGCTGTGGAAGACGACCCCTTCGCGTTTCCAGCCGTTTTATGTAATTGGCGCTGTCTACCGTCGAGGCTGAGCCGGAGCAGCCCCGGCCTTTATTAGTACAATCGCAGGCAGGTTCGGCTTACCGGCGGTAATATGTTCCAGACACGGCAAACACACATTTATGTGCATACACGCACACACACGGTGCATCAAAAAGACAGTGTCAAATCACCCATGGGTGGGTGTTTGGCTCAGGGAATGCAATTACCGCGGTGCGAGGGGAGCTGCATACATGGAAAACATACTCCGTGCATAAGGTGAGGCGCTTCACGTCGCTGCGGCTCTTTCAAGGTGGACGGGCAACTTTTATTCCTTTCAACACTTCTTCTGCTGCAGCTGTTTGATGTGTGTGAGTAGGAGCAAATGGCCCAGTGTAACTGTATCAGACCAAACACACACACACACACACACACACAGAGTTTACAGGATAATGTGACAGCACAGGGAGGGGAGCTCTGCAGCTGATTGTTTCATTCACATGTGCACTCTTTGTGTGTAATTTAGAAAAGCTTGGCAGGATTGTACCGTTTTCTTTTCTGCTTTAATTTATCTTCATGAAGTCTGCAGCAGCTAGAAACACATTAAGGAGTGAGCAAGACTCTTACTGCACATGTAAAGATGCATGATGGTGCTCCAGTGACAGGAGGAGAGCTTCACATTTCCTCCTCCTCTTCCTCTTTTCAGGTTATTGCATGATGTGCCATTTTCTTTAACAAAGCGTTAACGCTAGTTAAGGTTTTTAAGTGCTGTATTCTTCCGTCTCTGCTGCTAATGAGCTTTAACGCACAGTCACACACTCTGACATACATGTGTGTCCTCCTCCAACCCTTTAACAATGCTCACTCTCAGCCCTGCTCACCAGCATCCGGAGAGGAAGAGAAAAAAAGCCTCACGAGTCAAAAGGCCCATTCCCCAGCCCTCATAAATTCTACCTAACTTGATTACAATGAGACGATTATACCTTATTAGCAAGGATATTATGGCGTCTTCTTACTGGGCCTCATTATATAGGCTCGCATCTGTGACTGAACGTTAGCACTTCCTTTCTGCCGTGTGCATGTGTGACCTGCCAGCCATTACTGCAGCTGGGAGGAGGAGGAGGAGGAGGAGAAAGGGGGCGGGGGGCTGATCAGGATTCATGTGGTTTGGTCTTTAGGAGGCACTTAAATTCACAGTCTGGATGATTTGACTTTAAAACCTGCTCTTATTTGATGCATTTTCCTGAAGGCTCTCCAGAGACATTCGCAGACAGGAGGATCCTCTGAGGTTTTGTTGTTGGAAAGTCTCTGATTAGATCGAGTTCACGAGACAAAAGGCGTGTGGGATGGAGAAAACCACCTGCTACATTTGAACACTTATGGAGTGAAAATGCATTTTGTATTCTGTTCTTGCATTTCTAGTTTTCTAAAAAGTATCATCTAGCCTTAACATCAGTGTGAGGTCAAAGGTCCTGAGCTAGAAATTCTGATCTTTCACAGTCTGCAGAAGCTCTTAAAGCTTAAGTTTGTGCTGGGGAAGAATGTTATCGCGATAGTTTCTCCCTGAAATAATGATAACAAACTCTCACCTTATCGCCTCTGTCTCTTTCGGCCTCTGTGACACTATTTGTCTTTGCAAAGAGTCTTAATCATGTTGATATTTGTTGATATTTATTGATATTAATCTAAAACAATTCTGACAGTGATTCTTCTCTCAAAGTTTCCCTCCACAAATTAAATAAAATGAAAGGATAGTTGTTAAATATGTGAACATACTGTGCCTGCTCCTGCGCACCAGAGCCAGAGGGTTTGTCCACCTCCTGCATTTTGCCTTTTTTGTAGGCTTGAACAATCGATTTCTGGAGACTTAAATCTATACAAAGAACAAACACAATGCATTCAGTGACAATGGTCCACCTTGGAAAGAGAAAAAGAAATCATGAAATCATACGGCAAGAGAAGAAGGAGGTGAAATTAAGAATAAAATGGACGATTAGGCGATCCAAAGCCTCTGCCTTTAACCCTGCAAGTGTTAAATAAAGTACCTGATGTGATATTAACCATAAACAAACTGTCAGGTATTCAAAATGAGATGATAGTGCCGAGTTATTGATGTAATGTGGTCAAATATAGAAATTAATGCTCACTTGCATCTGTTCGTGGATGACGATACTGAAATATTATATCGTGCAGCACTAGTTTGTGTCTAAACCTGCAAATTCTGAATGCAAACTTGCTGCAGAAGCCCGTGCATCCTCCACACACGTCCGAATAAAAGCGCTCGGTGATCACAGAGGCGGTGTACCGCTCAGTCCTCCAACAGGCACATATGTGTTCTGCAACTGCTCCACCGCCAACAACAGCATTTCCTGCATGTCAGCCGCCAAAATGAGAGCAACTGCCACATAATCTGTTTTTAATAGATGCTAATGCAGGAACACCTGTCACAGCCACGGCAGCATTTTTCTCCCAATATAATCCTAAGAAGATTACACGTGTTGGGAGCAGGTATTCCTGGATTAATTATTGACAGAGTCTGAATTATGGTTTACTCGGATGGATTTTGGTGCAGTGTGCATGTTTGCAGATACAGGCTCATAAGCTGCATCCTTGAGTTTGGAGTTTATTTGATTCTGGGTGGGAAGGGTTGTAATTTTCTGACCTCTTAATGGAGAGAGGAGATCAAAATCTTAACTTTACGTATCACCTCCTGCAATTATTTTTTTTGTGCAATTATTTCTGGGTACCTGTCTTATATGTTTCATTAATTACAGCACAGCAACAACATCCTACTACCATTACAACTGGGACTAGTTTTGGTCTATTTTAGTGACTTTATACTTCTTTTTTTGCCACTGTTGGACCATTTTTTGATACCTAATCACAATTTTCCAGCTTGAAACTTTTCATTTCTTTTTTGCAACTTTTGGACCATTTTTTGCAACAAACTGACTATTTTCTAAGTTTAATCCCAACTGTGTTGCCATGTTTGTTGACTTTCACCATATTAACCACTTTTTTAAAGTTTCTCCAAAATTTTTCCAGCTATTTTTTGTTGCTTTTTTTGCCACTTTGGGACCATTGTTGGTTATTTTTTGAGTATTACCAGGTTTTTATCCCAATTTAAATGCCGATCTTTGTTGCTTTTTGGCAATTTTTTACTACAAACTAAGTTTTATTGCTACTCTTTGCTGTTTTTCCCTGTAAAGGTAGTTTTTAAATGTTTGTCTCTTTGGTTGAGTAACTGCTGCAAAAACTCTATCTGGTATTTTGACACATTTCAGGTTAGAGAAATATTGCACAGTCTGAGATCTAAATATTGCAACAGGATTCAATCTGATTTGCGATTAAGTGCCCAGCCCGAGTTAAGGTGGAGCTGAAGAGGGTGGGGTAAGCGTCTCTGCTATTTTAGATCTTCTAAAGGAGCTCATTACGCCAAAGTGTGATCAGCACGCCTTCGCTTAGGTGATGCTACCGGCTTCCGCACCTTTGCTTGCTGCACTGCGAGCGAGTCAATTTTATTCACTGTTAAGGAGGAAGAGTGTGTGTGTGTGTGTCGGTGTGTGTGTGTATAGCAGGTGGAGGAGAGAGAGAGCGCACTCATGCAGCAGGCCCCTCTCTCTCCCTGAAGGCTCACCTCCAATTCCAGCTGTCAGACTTGTTAGTGAGTCTGTCTGACATCCAGGCCGTCAACTTATCGGCTGGGTTGCCTTTTATGACGTGCTCTATGATAATGGTTTTACCTTTTCACCCGACTGCAGGGGGGGGGGGTTGCTCTTCTCTCCGCAATTCCCCCTCTTCCTCCGTTTTGTCTGCCGAATCCGCCCTCGCCTCGCAGCGTTCGCCGGTATTCCCAGCAGCGCAGGAATCACGCGCCAAGGAGACGTTGACGGATGTCTTCTTCCTGTCGCCCGGCGATGACGAGGAGCCCCTGACACGCTCGACTCCAGCTCCGCGTCTCCTGACACGAGCCTCCTGCCGCCGTTTGCCAGCGCAGACCGCCACCAGGGAGGATGCTGGGATACGCTGCAGTGATTCACCTATTACAACCAGCTTTGGAAACGTGTGGCGCGCAAACACACACCTTGACTTTGGCTCGCACACACACCTCCTGGTTAAGCTGCTGCCAGGAACAGCAGAGGGGGCCGGCCTCGTGTGCACAGAGCAGATGTACCAGGCAGGAAGAAAGGAGAGAGAGGAGACGCAGAGTGTGTGTTTTTGTGCAGACAGCTGAGAAACACACACCGATGTCTAAATCTAACGTTTTCCCACAAGCACAATAGAGAGATTACTTGCAAACTGCCAGGTAGACAACAAGACGTGAGCCGTCAAACCCCTGGTAGCTCGCTGCTGCCGCCGCCAGAGCTAATCAGGTTTGAAGCACACCCAGGTACACTATCTTTGCTTTTGAGTGCACACGTTTCTCGACATTAATCCCCCCTAAGCCTTTGCAGCTAATGTAATCTAATTAATGACTTCTTTTTTTCCTGAGCTGACTGCAAACTTGAACTACACAGACTGTGTAACCGTGTTTTTATGCTTTTTTTATTGAGGCGAATGCACACTACGGCACAAAAAATGGGATTGGGATTACAGGATGAGGAGCGTTAACGTTTTCTGCACGTGAAAACGCAGCCTGAAACACAGCCTGAAATGTGCAGATTTTTACCTTTACAGTCTGACTGTAAACACCAGATGTTGCATCAACTTTTGCAAACATCATCTCTAGCTTCAGTCTCCTGAAATAAACCCAGAACCACAAAAGTAGAACAAAAGATTTTACCTTTCTGCTTCATCCCTGAGCTGCCGTATTCAGGTTTCCTCACATAATTTCCCTTCAGACACATTTTCAAAGCTCCAAACCTCAGACAGGCTTTAACCTCAGCACCAGGAGACTGACATTAAAAACCAAAGTTGGAAGACGCTTTTCGTTTCTGCAAAACAACCTTTACATCATCCTGATAGCACATGGAAACACCTTTACTTCCAGCCTGCATTTGCACAAATCAGATATTCTCTGTTGCTTATTTGCTGTGAAATATGAAGGAGCAGTAAGCAGCGTTAATTTAAAGCCACAGAGCTCCAGCTGCTGCAGAAAGCGAGCATCAGTTGTGCTGTAAATATAAATAATTCAACATATTCACATTAGGTTATGTACCTTAAGCATGAGGCCTCTGAATATTTCATTAAAACGTGTGTTTTTGCTAAATTAGCCGGATTTTTTCCCCTGCAACACCAGGTTGTTCCTCTTTACTGCTGCGTGCATCCTCTAGATTCGTTGGATGTTTGTTTCCTTGCATGCTAACTGCAAATCAGGTGCTTAGAAAAGTCTCGTGAACAGTTTTGCAAACTTTCCCGAAGCTGTCCGTCACCTTTCTGATCAACCCACTTTTAATTTTCCTACACACACATGCTGTGAAACAAACAGATTCTCAGTCGTCACAAACACCATTATCCACGGCAGGTCTCTCTTCCTGTGAGCCCCTCCTTTTGCAATTTCCACAAACAAACACTTTCCCCCCGCTCTGTACGAAATAGATCAAGAAAACACACAATTATCTCTAAAAACTGGAACAGATTTTTATTAAATTAACCTTATTAGTGCATTACGGTAAGCAAATGCCAAAAAAAAGAGTTCCTCATTTGCATTAAGATAGATTTTTCAGGTTGGCTGCACAATTTAATTAAAGAAAAGATTAAGAATCATTAACCAAGCTGCTCTACCTTGCAGTAGCGACAGGCTCACATCTGACTCAGGTTAACAGAAACGCAGATGGTGGCTCTCTAACTGTTGAATCTCCGTAACCGAATCAGAATGATCCCATTAGTTTCCAGGGGAGGAGGAGGAGGAGGAGGAGGAGGGAGGAAAGTGAGGGAATTCTGCAAATTTGCAACACTTGCACATGGTGCAGCCGGCGGCCAAGTTTCATCTCAGCTCCCCGGTTGACTTCTGTTTTTATTTATTTATTTTATCCAGAGAGGGAGAGAGAGCGAGGGAGTGAGGGAGGGAGGGGGGGTCAGGGGTGACTCAGGTGGCCAGGGTTCATTCTGCTCCTTAAAATCCAAATGGAATTGCTGTACAAATGGAAAACTCATTTGTAACGCTTTGCGCTCATTTAGAGGAGTAATACCATTACCTGAAGTATGACCCTGGATGCAAATTCAGCGTCAAATAAGGACTTCAGTACCCGAGCGGGGGGACAGCTGCTTTTTCAGCTGAGTGTTGGAGTCTGCAGCCATCAGAAGAGTTAATGTGAGGCAGTTAAAACCAGTGGATGTGATCACAAACACTGGATGCTACTAGTGTGTGCTGCAGACTCACCATCCTACAACTCCTCGCAATATGTCCTGTTGCTATTTTCCAATCACAGACAGTGCAATATTTCTCTAACCTAAAATGTGTCAAAATATCAGCTACATTTTTTGCAGTCAGTGTTTTCTGTTGCACACTCAACAGAGTTACTCAACCAAAGAGACAAACTGTTGAAAACTACCTTTACAAAAGAAACAATCTAAGTGGTGACAAGAGGCAACAACAGCAAAGAGTAGCAATAAAACTTAGTTTGAGGTAGTAAAAATGTCCAAGAGGCAACAAAAATTGGCAATAAAATTGGGATAGAACTTAGAAATACCCAAAAAGTGGCAAAAAAATGGCTAGAAATTTTTGAAAAAATCCTAAAAAAAATTCAGAAAGTAAGAAAAATGGTGGGGAAAAAAACAACCAAAAACAGTGAAAGTGGTTAAAATGGTCAAAGCCAACAAAAATGGCAAGAAAAGTTGGGATTACACTCAAAGAACAGTCAGTGTGTTGCAAAAAATGGTCCAAAAGTGGCAAAAAAAAGAGTGAAAAGTTACTAAAATACCCCAAAAAACAACAAAAATTCATAGGAAAGAAAGAAAATTGCAAAAATTGTGGAATGAAGTAACAAAGAGCAGTTAAAGGTGGTTAAAATGGCCAAAGTCAGCAAAAAATGTCAAGAAAGTTTGGCTTACATTTGGAAAATAGTCAGTTTGTTGCAGAAAAAATGGTCCAAAAAGGGTGAAAAGTGTCAAAATGGGCAAAAGTAACAGATATATGCAAGAAAATTGGGATTCAACCTGGAAAACAGTCAGAAGGTTGCAAAAAATGGCCCAAAAGCGGCAAAAAAGAAATGAAAAATGATTAAAATGTGTAAAAATCAGTCCCAGTTGTAGTGGTAGTGGGTTGTTGTTGTTGTGCTGTTGTTAATGCAACTGTTCATGTCCTACAATGTGTTTGTTTAAAAACATATAAGATAGTGAACCTAGAAATAATTGCACTACAGGAAATGATGATTGCAGTTAGATTTTTTTTTGCAAATTGTTCAGTCCTTGCATGCATGAAATCGTCCCCCACTCCACCCGTCAATCAAGTCTCACACTTGGAATAAGTTGGACTCATTAGCTGGTGAGGAATACAGATGTTACCTCACTCACAGTCACTCCCAGCTGCAGCCCTGCATGTGCAAAAGAAAGTGACAGAAAGAAGAAGGAAGAGGAAGAAAAGCTACTTCACGATTACCTCTTTCATGTCTGACTTTTTTTTCCGTCTCCTCTGTGATGGAACTAAGTCAGCGGTCACAGGTCTGCTGCACACACAGAGCGAGCCAAGTGGAGCGGATTTGACAGTCCTCTCTGACCACCGTAGGGTTAAAAGAATTTGGTATGCAAATGACTCGGGAAGGATGTTGTTAAAAGTGTTAGAGAGAAAGAAAGAGAGAGAGAGAGAGAGAGAAAGAGAGAGAGAGGAGGAAGAAAAAAAGGGAGGTACACATCCAAACCCCCTAATCCTCTTGCTTTCGCCAAAATGACAAATGCAGGAACTGAGGCATAAAAGAATCACTCATGTATGGCGCACTTGAGTATTACTGCGAGGCACCTGCATTGGAATGAACAGATACAAATAAATACAAAATAATGCAGGAGGGGGAGAGACGGGGGAGAGGAGGGGGGGAGGAGACGGGAGGGGGGGAATCACTAAGAAGCTTAAAAGAGTCTTCGGCATTTGAATGCAATCAAGCGCCATTGAAATGATACCAGGTGCCTGGCAGGTGGAGGGAAACAGATGCGCCGGGGTTGGCAGCCTCAGCGGCGTACAGGTGTGAAAAAACGTGCCTGCTCCCTAATTACCGATTTAAATGCTTAATTTCTGTGTTTCAATATTGATTGCTACCTTTCTGCTCCTATTTCCCCACGGAGAGGACCGAATATTTGCAGGGAGGCCTTATCCTTTCTTTTTTTTCTTTCCCTTTCTATTTTTTAACACCACCCCTCCCTTTCCAAACAAATCTCCTCTTTTCTCTCCCGTGTTCATGTTTGGATTCCTTCCCAAATCATTCCTGAGTGATTAAAAGGGGGGATGTCTTCCTTATTTGATGGCAGGGCAGCAGAAAGGCCCGCTCGCAGCGTCGCTCCCATTCTCCCTTTTTAGATTGGATCATATACTGGTAATGGGACGCACAATCAATGGCCGCGCGTCGATGCCAAAAGAAGCCCCCCCGCCACCACCCCTCCTCCTTTCAGTGGATCCAGATGGATCTTTATCTGGCGATGTATTGATGGAAATGGCTCCTCTCATCTGCTGGCCCTCCTTCCTTCCTCCACAGGAAGATGATAGAGTGGTGTACCTGCTGTAATTTCTGCTTCAGTCTCACATCTACGACCTGCTGTGCTGCAGATCCTGAATGAGCCGGAGGAAGACGAGGAAGACGAGGAGGGAGGGAGGGAGGAGGGGGGGGGGATGAAGATGACGACGGTGACACTAATGAAAGCTGATTAACAACATGTAAGGAAATGTTTGTGTGTGTGTGTGCGTTTACAGTTATTCCAACACCTTGTGTGGATACATGTGTGTGTTTAGGAGGAGGAGGGATCTCTGTGAGGACGCGTCTGATTGGTTCAACCTGTCATGTGACCTCAAAACACCTCACAGTGATGTAAAAGTTATGATCCCAGGACTGTGGATGCATCTTGAAAAAAAAAAAAAACGTGGACCCCCACCAGGCCTCTGTGAGATCCTGCAGGAATATCCAAAGATCCTCAATGACGACAAAGAAGCTTCATAATCCAAAACATTTATCTAAAACACTTCTTTACTGTTGGAAGAGAACATTAAATGGAAACATGAATAATGTATATACGCCCATTTCTGCCAGTAAAAATATGAAAATGTGTCTCAAAATTTCCACTTTTTCCCATAATTCTGCCTTTTCTTTCCTATCATTTTGACTTTTTTATCTCAACATTTCGATTTATTATCTCTAACAAGCTCAAAAATTGGACTTTGATCTCAATATTTTGACTTTTTAATCTCAAAATTTGGACTAATTGTCTTAGAATTTAGATATTTTGTCTCAAATTTGGTTGTATAATCTCTGAATTTTGACTTTTATCTCTTTGAATCTCCATACAATTTTGACTTTCATACTATTATTTCTCATTCTTATCTCATACGTTTCACTTTTAATCTCAAATTTTGAATTTTTTCTCGACTTTTTGACTTATTATCTCGGAATTTTGACTATGAAGCTCAGATTTGCGACTCAATCTCCACATTTGGATTCATTATCTCATAATTTTGACTTTATCTTTATGAATCATGTTGCAATTTTGACCTTTAATCTCAAAAATTCAATTCTTATCTCAACAATTCTTTCTTATTTCAAAATATATACTTTTTATTAGACATTTTGGACTTTTCATCTTCTTATTTGGACTTCTTTTTCTCAAAATTTTGATTGAATAATCATAGAATTTTGACATTTTATTCCAGATTTGCACTTTCACCTGGAAGTTGTGACTTTTTTCTCATAATTTTGACTTTTTTCCCTTAAACTTGGACTTTTAAAGAGGATGTTCAGTCGCCCTGTGAACGCAGCCATCCTCAGAAAACAGTTTGATGGAAACTGTTTTATTTCCTGGAGGTAAGGTGTCAAGAACACCACAGGGCAGTGCATGCTGGGAAGGGTCCAGGCCCACCGCGGCGTCTCCCGTTGCAGGCCAACAGCTGCCTCTCCCAGGCGGCCTGACATTTGAGTCGCAGCCGGCCAGATTAGATGGAAGGTGTGCGAGGAGGGACAGAAGGCAGGAGGATGATGAAGGAGGGGGGAAGGCAGGACGATTAACTTAGTGCCAGGTCCTCGTGCGTTCGGGGTTGGAAGGCGAGGGGGGGGGGGGCCCAGGGGACAACCTGAGCCCCTGGATTTGAGTCCAGATGGCTGGCCAGGGCACCCCAGAGGACCCCCTCTTATTGATTTAGGAGGGAAAACAGAGAACCTGGCTTTGCTTTGGGCCCCGGCGAGCAACCAACTGTACCCTACAAGACCTGCATGGCTGCTCCTCTCCTCCTCCTCCCCCTCCCTCCCCCCTCGTCCTCATCTCAGGTTATCTGCGATAGCCCAGGAAGCGCCCAGATATGAATATAAGTCGACTGATTTAGCAGGTCGGATGTAAAACGGGTCACACTCTCGCAGGTCTAATCCTCCTTTTCTTTGCGGTCAGATTGTGCGCTGATACGAGACGGTATCGGCTCCCTGGAACCAAATAGAGCCCGAGCGGCGCAGGTTTGTGTTAATACAAAGAGCCGCTGAGCTGAGAGGAGATGTGCGGGATAAGATTTGTAGGAACACATGAAAGAGGACGTGGGTATAAATATGTATGCACCCCTTGGAGTGGAGCCCCTTTTGTACGCCCATTAGTACACTTTTTGTGATTCTGTCTGTCTATTGTGGATGTGCTGACGCTTATAGCTTCACCACCCAGTCAATTATAGTCGCTACATCACATTACAGCCAGGGAATGCACTGAACATACAGTCTGTGCTGCATGAGATGAATAATTTGATGCGAATCATAGAGACATTATTCAGACTGGACGCTGTTTAGAAAACAACCAAAGAGGAATCAGCAACATCTGAGGAGTTGGACACCAACTTTGAGGAATAATTGATAGTGCGATTAAACTTTGATTGATGGAGACGCGTGAAGACGTGTGATATATCAACAAAATGAGGATTTCTCAGTGTACCACATGTTGATGGTAATCTGTGTTTATCAGTCATGTACGAGACTAACATTTCAAGTTCCTTCATTAGTTAAAACCTGAAGAGAAAAAAACAGAAGATGAACAACAAAGAGTTAAGTGCAGCAGGATCTCCAGCATATGATATTTGTCGATATTGTCGATTGGCTATGAAACAGATCCCCTTCAGCGAGGGACCGGAGCAGGGAGGTATCTGAAACCTGACGCCCACGCACCACAAAGACTATTGACCGATAAAGGTGGACCTCTGAGCGCGCTCGCTGTGTTCGTGCACGCCGTCCTGTGTTCTGCTAATGAGACTAATGAGCTTGTGTTTACATGTTTTTGCTGCTCCGTCTGTGCGGACACCTTAGGCATGAAAGAGATTTTGTGTTGGCTGCACAGGCACTTACGGATCGTATACCATCTTTCTTATAGATGTGTGGATGCCTTCACCTTAGGGTGGAACCATTTGCAAAAATAATCTAATTGCGATTATCATTTCCAATATTGCAATTGTGTTTTTTTGTGTGATTAATTCTAGGTTCTCTTCCTTATATGTTTTTAAAACAAACATTACATGAAATGAACAGTGACATTAATTACAGCACAACAACAACAACAACCCACTACCACTACAACTTGCGACTGCTTTTTGTCCATTTTCACTTCTTTTTTTCCCACTTTTGGACCATTTTTTTTCATCAAACTCACTAGTATCCAAGAAATATCCCAACTCTCTTGCCATTTGTCATTAACTTAGGCCATATTTTACCACTTATTACTATTCTTTGTCACTATTTCCACTGTTTTTACTACTTTCTGAATTGTATTAAGTTCACCTGCATAAATGTGTTGCTAATTCATGTTGCTTCTTGTCCATTTTATTCACTTTTCACTCTTTTTATGCCACTTTTGGACCATTTATTCCAACAAACTGACTGTTATCCAAGTTTAATTCCAATTCCAACTTGCCATTTTTTGTTGACTTTGGCCATTTTTACTACTTTACACTGTTTTTTTATTATTGTTAGTTTTTTTAACCATTTTTTTAACCATTTTTTGCATCAAACTGACTATTATCAAAGTTCCCTTCAGATTTTTTTTGCCATTTTTGTTGCATTTTTGCCACTTTTGGACCATTCTCCACTACTTTTTGAGTGTTTCTAGGTTTTGTCCCACTTCTTTGCCAATTCTTGTTGCCTTTTGGTAAACTACTTTTTGCTGCTCTTTGCTGTTTTTGCCTCTTTTTACCACTTGTATAGTTTCTTTTGCAAAGGTAGTTTTGAACAGTTTGTCTCTTTGGTTGAGTAACTCTGGTGTAGAGCAGAAAACATCGACTGCAAAAAATGTATCTGATATTTTGACACATTTCAGGTTATAGAAATATTGCACTGTCTAGGATTAGAAAATTGAAACAGGACATATTGGGATTGAATCTATTCTAATCTTACTTGAACGTTACACCAACGGTCCCTTTAAAACTGAAGCTTTGCTCTGATGAGAATTGGTGTTTCACTTCCTCTCAAACACGTCCTGATTTGTGTCAGAACCTCCGAGAAGTGTGTGTTTGTGGAAACGTTTAGGTGTGTGTGTGTGTGGCGATAATTGAAGCCGGCTCGCTCCTGTGGGACGGGCTGATGTGCGCCTGTGGCTGCTTTGTGGTTTGATGCTGAAAGGTGTGTATTGTTTTATCACTCACAGGCTCATGGTGGAAAAAGGAGGGGTGTGACAGCGCCGCTAAGACCTGGACCCGGTTCAGACCTGTTGGAGAATCTCAGGGGGAAACTCAGCGAGCAGCGAGCAGGTCGGTCTTCTTTCATTAGGTTTATTTTCAACTCAATGCTTTTAAATCAGGCACAAAATTAGAAGTTTGCAGGACAAAAGAATTAAAACAAAGAAATCAAAGATACATGATTTTGGGCTCATGTGAGTCAAGATTTTAGAAAAGCAGAGGAACATCTTCACCCTTGAACTTTTTAAACTGGAATTTTATTGCAAAAATATATCATCCACCTCCAAAAACACAGTAAACAAAGCATGCACGGTGCAAGACTTTCATGCAAACGTGTTGAAGACCTGTTATTTTGTCTCTGGAGAGTTTTTGAACCCCTGCTGTGATTCGGTGCTGCTGTAATGCTGCAGGTCGCCTCCTCCCTGGGCGCCGCACTGTAAAGCTAATGTCTACACGGCGACGGCGTGTGCAGATATGGGATTTGTAGGTCACAGCTGTGAACACGGCTGAGGGCGATCCGCTTTTGTTCTTTCTGCCTCACTACAAGGTGTATTAAACACACATATGCTCCTAAATGAATATTTAGATTACTACCCTTTATTATTAGTCTGTCCTGGAAACATTTGAATATCACCTCCAGCATTGTTTTGCTTATCTACCCCACCACCACTACCGCCGCCGCCGCCACAGCCACAACCCGCCGTGTCCCTTGCTTTTTTTTATTTCTGGGGGGGACGCCACAGTGTGCTCAGTGATGTATAATCACCTTGAAATTAATTAATCGTAACACAACAACGCCGGCGATAGCATCAGCGCCTGTGCGGTTCCCTCCTTTTGTCTGGCCGCCCGCTCTTTCTTCAGGTTGCTGAGGTGGCTGTCCTGGACGCCATCGAGCTAAAATGGCTGCTATCTCTGAGGCGAATGCGTGGGGTCTCAGCGAGTAATTAATCTCAATGAAACCCGTAGCTGAGGTAGGTATGACGGCCCTGGAATTCAATTACCCCCCCTCTCCACCTCTGCCGCCGCCAACGCCGCCGTGCACCGAGGCTTTAACGGGAGGAAATATGCCGCCTCTATTTTCTCAGGTTAATATGAGCCACCTGAGCCTTATCATCATTTAACCAGCGTGCAGATATTGTCATAACACATGCAGGCTCCTGGTTTTACTTTAGGTTTTGTCATTAGTGGCCCTCGACGCCTTTTCAATTAGAGCGCCAATAACAGCGTGTAGAATGTGCTCGCCTCGCTTTGTCACAACATCACCCAGCAGGAAGTGCAGGGAAACATCTTTACCATCCTCACACTCCTAACTCATATCTTAAAGGGGCTGTAAGGGGTGAAAGGTCGTCCTGTCCAGCAGCTATGAAGCGATCAGAAATAATCAAAACATCCTCTTCTGCTCTCAAGAAGCTGACTCCATCTTTAAATCTACACTATCGGGTATCGACCAACGATTTCATCCTGATTGATTTCTGTTTGACAACACGCTGTATTTCCACTTTAATTATTTGCATGGCTGCTTTTCGCAGAGATGTGCGTCAATATCACAGAAAGTAGTGCATCACTCTAAAACCTGCTGTGGCTTTTTCTCTGCAGATGAGACGTAATGAACGTCTCCAGGAGGATGGATGTTAGTTTGTGTAAAGATGACTAAAGATACTCTGCGTGTGTCTGAGATGATCATGTTTGGAGCTGTTAGGGAGATCTATAAATGAGTGCATGCATTTAACACAAATGGCAGATCATTTAGTTTCTCTGAGCTCCGCAGATGTTCACGATTACTTAAGTCTGTCGTTTGTTTTTAAGAGCAGAGCATGTTGGGGATTTTCAGACAGCCATAAACAAGATCCTTAATGTGCTTCAGACACTTAATATGATGAAGTAGAAACTATTCGAAGCCCTGCACCTGCTTCAAACCTGCGTCTACTCTACGAATGCTTAATGAGATGCTCAACTTTGATTCCATATATGCATTTTCATTATTTAGCGCCAAATATCCAGAGGCTCTGCAAACACGTTGTAGCTGCAGTGGCTCAGATGATCAACACGTACACGAGAGGTGATTTCTTTGTTGCTGTGTGAGTCATTGACTCTCGCAGAAGAGCGTTCACACATCCAGCACCTCACACTCCCATCAGCGTTCGCTCCTGCGCTGCTGTCAGAGGCCAATCAGGTTTGAGTGTTGAGGAAACATTTGGCAGAACGGCAGCCAAACACCTACGCAGGGGTCAACGACAAGAGCGCCGGCCCCGCGATGCTCCGGCTTTAACCTCTAAAATCCCTGCAGTTTGTGCATTAATAAGGTAGAGAGGCAGCTCTGGAGGTTGTGTGTTCGTATGTGGGTGGGATGTGGGGGTCACATGTCTCCAGATGAGCTCCATGCAAAACAAAACTGTTAATACACGCAGCGAGCGTGACGGCGGGCGGGCAGGCGGGCGGCACACCTTCCTATAAATCACCGTGGTTTTAACCATACCTGTCTCGCCGTCTCCTTGCCACCATCCCCGGAGAAATCGTTCCGCCTGCCCGCCTCCCCCTCCCTCTCTTTCTCTCTCTTTCTCACTTGTGCTCAATTATCTAGCAGCTCTTTTGGTGTTTATTTATTTATCCAAAGTTCATGTACAGTATGCATGCACAAATTTTCTCCTGGGGGAGCGAGAGCGGCTCAGCGGAGCGTGGCGGCTAACCACACCGAGAGCAGCAGAGGAGGTGGAGGAAGAAAAGGAGGCAAAGCAGGGAGGAGAAGCAGATTAGAGGTTTAGCAGGATTTCTTCTTGCTTTTTTTTTCTCCCAGGCAGACCTAAAGGTTGCTGGTTTGTTTCCCAACGTACACCGGGAGAATATCAATCCTGGTGCAGCAGTTATTGATTTGTTGCCTTCAAGCAGGGCAGAACTTTCTGACTTTCCTGAGCTAATTGGTTCTTTCTGTTACCTTAAAAGCTCCTGTGAGGAGTTTGAGCTGCTTAGGAAACTGTTTTCTTCTTTACACTCAGTTTCTTTTTTGGATTTCTTAGTTTAGAAATGAGCGTTTAAACTGGGGCTGAACGATTTGCAAGAATTATCTCATTGCGTTTTCTTTCTGTGACTCTGTCTTTGTCTCACGTCATCAGGGTTTTTAAACAAACACATTGTAGAAAAAAACTCTGACATCAATTGCAACATAGAAAAAAACCCTTGACCTTTCTTTTTGTCACGTTTCACTTTGCCTTTTTTGGAACATTCCCAACTACACTACACTTTTTTTCCATTCCTTTCACCATTTTTGCTACCTACTGACTATTTCTGTGTTTCACCCCAATTGTCTTTCCATTTTTTGTCCAACTTCATCACTTTTCACTCTTTCTTTGCTTCCTTTTGTTGTTGCTTTTTGCAATCTTTGCCACCGTACACAATATATTTAATTTTATTGCTGCACTTTGCTGTTTTCCTGATATTAACAACTTGGATTGTTGCTCTGTCAAAGGTGGTTTTCAACAGTTTGTCTTTATGGTTGAATAACACAGAGCAGAAAACATCTACAGCAAAAACATAATTGGTATTCTGACACATTTGAGGTCAAAGAAATATTGCAGCAGGTTCAGTGGCTGCAAAATAAGTCTGATTGCATGAACTTTTATCAGGAAAAACAACTTTTTCTTTCATTTACTACTTAATAAAACATGCACTTAAAGAGTTAGTACCCTAACTCTAAATTTTGACCTCTTTTTATTCCAGTTGTTGCTCTTTATGTACATTTTGACGCCATTTGCAGTCAAATTTATGAAGCTTGTCGAATGCCTGTCACTTCAAAGCTTCAAAATTATCGGAAACTGGTGCAATCATGAAAACAATGGTGAAATGTAGCTTTGATTTAGCAGAAAAAGTGAGCGTGACAGGAGGAGAAACAGAGTCCGTAGGAAGGTAAGAGGGTAACACAGAGCTTTGGAGCAGAGAGCAGCAGAAGAAAAGAAGAGCTAACAGAGGAGCGAAGGGTTTCTCTTTTTTATAGACACTGAAAAACACAAGGGAGCGGTGGGTTCCCGCAGAGGGAGCGGCAGGTAAAGGCTGCCTGGAAGCTAATTAGAGGCCATATCACAACAGCAGCAGGGCCTGAGCCACTCTCGCTCGCTCTCGCTCGCTCAGCACCGAGGTAAACAAAGTGCTCGGCTGCTTGTTGCTGTGACAGCCCAGATAAAGTGGTATTTACCTTTCAGTTGTTGGTTTCTTTTACAGCCCGTACGGCGAGTATGTACAGTGTGTTTGCCGCCGTTTATTTTGCAACACAATGTCAACAGAGAGGCAGAGAGAGAGAGAGAAACGGGGATGAACAATGCAATTATAGAGGAAGAGGGATGGAAATGAGGGAGACAGAGAGCAAGGTGGGAGAGGAGCAGACATTAACATTAAAGCCTTATTTACTCTGCGCTAATATCACCTGGGGAGGAGCAGTCAGATGTAAAAACTGCAGAGTTAGGAGAGAATCAATGCAAATCTGCCTAATCTCTGCTGCTGAACTTCCTCTGCTGCGTCTGAATAAATAAACCAGGAAAGAATCACTTTAACTCAGTCTTACTTTAGGTGACCATTTATAAAAACACACAAAAAAGAGGGGTGGCCTCAACAGAGTAGCTTCATAACCCATATATTCATTTAATTTTCTATGATGGAAACATAAATGACTTAAAAATATGGCTGTAGATGGTAAAAAAAACTGATAAAGAGTCAAAGTTACAACTTTTTTCTCATAATCTTATCTTTAATATCTCAAAATGTGGGCTCTTTGTTACATAGCACTAACTTTTGAACCCCAAATATTGAAGTATTTTTCTTAATTTTGACTTTTTATCTCACAACTTTGACTTAATTACTCCAGTTTGTGACTTTTTTATCTCAAAATTAGGACTTGAGTATCTCAAAATTTGGCTAATTTCTCAAAGTTTTGATTTTTTTTCCTGTAATTTCGACTTTCTAGCACAAAACATTTAAGCATTTCCCTGAAATTTTCACTTTTTATGTAACAACTTTGACTTTTAATCTCATTACTTTGAGTCTTTTCATATAGTTTTGACTGATTAGCTCCCAATTTTGCATTGTTCTGTCAAAATTCTAACTTTTAGTTTAGAACTTCAAGTCTTTTCTCATATTTTGATTCTTTTTTCCTCCAAATTTTGACTTTTTATCTCAAAATTTGACTCAATATGGGCCAAAAACATTTGCAACGACTGTTTTTTTTTTCAGTTTTCCTGCAAAAGTGCATTTCCACTTGCAACGTAAGCAGTCACGGCAAACCTGGACGTTTAAGGAATCCTAAAAAATTCGCCCAGACATAATTCATCGCCAAAAAAGAGGACATTTGGTCACTGTTCTCACTTATTTTGCTTCAAGCTTTGATGAATCGTCTCATACAAACACCAATTAGTTGAAATATTGACTAAATCTGTGGATTATGAGAACACTTTGTGATGCAAACATATTTTCTCTGTCTTTGATGAGGATCTAAGAGCAGATTTTATAACAGTGGATCATGAGTTGTGGATTCCTGGATGCGTACCTGTCAGCGTTTTGGTGCTGCATGTATTAATTACCTCGTCCTCGTCGCGGCCTCTTAATGGTCTGAGAAAGGCTCTTCTCTGCGACATCTGTCTCCTGTGTTTTCAACGTGAGAGAATAGCGCTGTCAAGCGTTCACGTAAACCATGTCAGAGCCGACCGTGGCACCTATCTCCTCCGCAAAACAAAGGCTCCCCGCAATTAAGGAGGCCCGACAGCTCCCCTCCTCTTTTTTTCTTTATTCTGACAATTTCCAGCAACTCCAGCAGACACCTTAAGTGCCGCTAAGTGATCAAAGAGGGGAGTGCATATTGGATAACGCAATTAGGGCAGCAGTGAGAGAGGAGAGTAACAAAGAGAGGGACTCTGAACAGATAATGGCTTGTAAACAGAGGACATTACTTTACACAGAGATTATTCAGATCCCACGACCTGACACCGGATGCACCGGGTCTATTAGCAGAGTCGTAGCCGGTGGGGGGATAAGACTGGATCACTTAAGTTAGGAAATGGGAGAAAATGGTGGAGTTTTGTGCTAAAATGTTGACGCTGAAGCTTCTTTAATCGGCAGTATTCAAAACAAAATGGTGATACTTTAAAGAGGACGTGTCGTCGGAGCGCTTCCTCCTCCTCCTCCTCCTCCCTGCTTGTCATTGGTGTACTTAACAAGAGGACTTAAGTGGCTCCTCTCATCATAATAGCGATCCGAGGACATGAGACATGAGTGTGTGTGTGTGTGTGTGTGGTCGCAGCGCTCAGAGGAACTCAGAGGAAGTGGTGGTTTTTCCTCCGCCCCCCTGTGTAAAAGAGAGCGGGGTCAAACGGTCAAAATGTAATTATCACCGAGGACTGCAGCGATCCCGAGTCAACCTGCTTACCTGACATTAACCCCGCTCTGCGCTAACAGGAGGCCCCTGCAGCCCCGGGGGCCACATGCTAATTTGAAGCAGTTGAGGGGTAGTAGTGGGC
Organism: Thalassoma bifasciatum; assembly: GCA_008086565.1. Classification (NCBI taxonomy): domain Eukaryota; kingdom Metazoa; phylum Chordata; class Actinopteri; order Labriformes; family Labridae; genus Thalassoma; species Thalassoma bifasciatum. The sequence goes on from RPOG01000450.1 coordinate 309,438, forward strand.
TGTGGGGGGAGCTGGGGTGAGTGTGTGTTGGTGTGTGGTGGGGGGGGGGGTAATCGTGGAGATCTAATGGGGATCAGTGCTGTGGGAGCCCTCTATACATCTGCCGTCTGGCTAAGACCCACCGCACCTGAGACTCTCCGCTTTGGCTGCGGTCGCGCTCCCCTGTAGGCTTTGAAGCTCCACAGATGCAGCATGGCGCCACTGCTGGCACACGCCAACTCTGTGTGTGTGTGAGTGTGTGTATCTGTGTGTGTGTGTGGTGGTTTGAATTCCAATTCTAGTTTAGTGAGGCTGCATTAAAGCGTGTGAGTGTCTGTGCAGAAGTCTCCTCAAACACAAAAGGGAGCAGGTCATTTATGGATGAGACTTTTGATTTGGCCATTTTTAAAATACTAAAAACAAGGATTTATATTTGACCATTGCTCAAACATTTAGAATGACATGTACGAGGCTGGGCAATTAATCGCAATACCAGTTTTACTCAACCCGACTACGTTTACAAGAGAAGCAATCTAAATGGTAAAAAGTGGCAAAAACAATAGTAATAATAAAAGTTAAAGGACAAAAAAATGGTCCCCCAGGAGGAAATGTTGGGAGAAAACTTTAAAAATGGAACAAAAGTGGCAAAAAAAACCATGAAAAGTAACAAAAATGGACATGAAGCAACAAAATTTGGCAGGAAAATTGGAAAAATCTGGAAAGTTTTCATTAGACAGAAAAAAAACAGGTTGAAATTGGAAAAATAATTGGGAGGAAACTTGAAAAATGTTCAGAAAGTAGTCTTGAGGCTCAAAAACATTTTCTTTTTTGTTGCGTAACCACAGTCAATTTGTTGAGAACGCAAAAAAGATGTGCCATTATTTTGTTTTATACTTTGTTCTTAAAGTTTTTCATGCAAAAAAAATGTTTTGCACGGTAGCGTTTTTCTTGTTTCATGCAATATTTCCCTTGGTTGAAATAGCATTTCTCAATATTTTGCTGCACTCTTGCAGAACCCTTCAGAAAAATGACCAATAACAAAAATGTTTTGAGAAGTTAGTGGAACGTTTGAGACACATATTGTCATTTTATGTAGTTTGAGTTGGCGTCACAACATTGACCCAAGCAAAAATGTTTCATCCTGCAGAATTTTTTGATGCACAGGTAGAAAAACCTGCAGCGTCTCTGTCATTAGAGCTCAGTAAGTGTGTGTGTGTGCATTGATATTCCCTCCAAATTCTCACACCTCTCCATTACATTAAAGGATGTTAAGGCCACCGAAAGGCCCCGACCCTCTCGTCACACACCTCACCTCTACACTTGACTCCTGCTCGCTCATTGTATCGGTGCGAGGAGTGAAAAAAAAAAAAAGAAGAAGAAGAAGGACCCAGGGAAGCAGCCTCCTGGTCATCTTTAATTCATGCGATTAAATATGCAGCAGGAGCCCTCCTTGTACCAGCTGTTAGATGCCATTAGTAAGCCATAATTCAAGAGTTCAAATCCCAGCAAATTGAGGGCGAGGTCGGAGAGAGCGCGGCCGGAGAGGTATTATCCTCCAGCTGAGGGCCGAGCAGGTTCAGTCAGGTGCGGCGCCGCTCTGCTCCGCTCGGCCCACGCTTGTTAATCCTCCCGGCTGGGTAAAGATAACGTGGCGCTCCTTAAAGACGAGGCTGCGACAGAGACATGTGAGGGTTACTTCTTCATTTAAACCCTTTTTTTTTTTTACAGTCACTGATGCTGCTCGACCTTTGACCTCTAATAACTTCACTCTCAGTTATGAAACTTCCTCGTCTGTGTCTAACTTTGACAGAAACTCTGAAAATAACCATGCTCTCACTTTTATATTCATGCAAACTCTAGAAAGAGAGCTGGATTTTGTTTGTATTTACACTCTACAGAGAAGAAAATAAGGCAAAAAAATAATGTTGACCACAGTGTAAACAAAGGCAGACTTCTTCTACTCTAGTTTAGTGCTCTGGTAGACGTGTGTTTGCAATACAGCGCCCCCTGCAGTTTGGGAATGGAAGCAAACGGACTCCGCAGGAAGGTAAAAATAGTTTAAAAGCCACAAGTGTTTCTTTGTGTGCATGTCACCTTCATTTTTGCATTTTATTTGATGAGATTTTTCTACAATAACTGAACAGTGTCGCTCAGAATTTATGTTTTAGCCAATTCAAAATAGTTGTACTCTGTTTTAGTGACATAGAATAACAGTTTTTGACAAATAAATGAAAGACATTTTGAAACTAGCAATGTCTCACCAGCTTTAATGATGTATGGAACAGCAAAGTGCGTCATTCTTTCAGGTTTTACATGACGTTACATGGTATAATTGATTAGAAAAAACTGTTAATGGTAGATTATTGGGATTATCTGGTGTTAAAAACAACAAGAATGCACAGCGAAGTGAAAACCGTGACCTCAAAAAGGTGATAAGATCGGAAGCGTTGATTTTGTGAACCGAGTTAAACGTGTCCCTAAATGCCTTTCTGCATGTGTGTGTGCCTCATTGACACAGTGCACCTGCATGCCTATAAGACGCAGGGTTATATAGTGTGTGTATGCACCTGAATGTGCATCAGTATGTGTGTGTAGGAGCTGGTGCACCTGCGTGTCCGTGCAGGAAATCAGCATTTCAATGCAGCTCTGATTAAACTTCCCATTTACCGTTGTGAAAGTACACAGGAACCTTCTCTTGGCAGGTTGCCTCCTGCAGCAGGCCGCTGCCAAGCTCTTTGAAACCCAATCAGTTTTCGGTCCTCAGATCACTATCCGCTCCTTAGTCTCTCCTCGCCTCCTCGCTCCTCCTGGATCGGCAGCTCGCGTTGCAAGCAGGGAAAAAAAAAAAAAAAGAAGAAGAAGAAGAAAGACGCCGGTGGTTGGTCATCCATCAACACAGCCAGCTGGCTTTGGATCAACACCCACCGAGTCCAGCAGGCACCTGTTGGGAGTCTGCAAGGTGCAGCACACTGCAAAAAATAGACCTCACAGGCTTCAGACAGAAACAGGAGATGATTTTCCTGAAGACGAGAAGAAATCTGAATTCACAAGTTATGACTTTTAGAAGAAGCATGGCATTGAACTTGAGAGAAAATTACATCAAGACATCTGAAGCTTTTACTCTTATGCAAGGATGAAAACTGAAGGAAAGAATCATTTCCAAGTGTATTTATTAACCAAAGAAATGCATGCACAAGAGCAAGAGGAGCAATCTTTGACTCCAAACTTAAAAATTATGTGGTTCAAAAGACCCTTAATTGAGTTAAGTTAAAAAAAAAGTTCTTTCTGAACAGTCATGTCATATTACTTTATTTCTTACCTTCTTCTTTTTAGGCGTAAATGGGCTTCTATAAGTTATCCTTGTGTACTCTAGTTGATGTTTTTCTTTCTTTTTCATAAATGAACCAGGAATGTAACCAGAATTCTGTAGCTTTAATCCAATTTTTTTTTTCATACCCCATTGGCAGATTTTTTGGACTTGTTACAAGCAATTCAAACCTCATTTTTGTCTTTAAATATCTTAAAATAAGACATTTTTATGACCTGTTCTTGTGAATGTGATTCAAATAAAGAATAATAAGACAAATTTTACTAAAGATACGACATAATGACTTGATTAGGTTTTAGTTTTTGCTGTGTTGTTAAAATGTTTCAAAACAAGTAAAATATCTAACCTCAACAAACCCAGAAATACCTCCAAATTAGTGTTTTCATACCAATAACAATCAGATTTTCCATGAAACATATGTCGAAACATACGAATCATTGTGTCTTATTTTTCTTAATTTGAGCCACATTCACCAGACCAGGTCATAAAAATATCTGAATCGACAACTTTCAAACCATATTTCTGTATTTCAATCCAACAAAAACCTAAAAGCAACTCTCTAGAATCAACTGCAGTATTGTGCATGCCTTAAAAAAAGCAAAATAAACTCTTAGATGTTTGTTTTTGTCAGTCAGTTTTGACGATCACATGATCACAGTGTCGCCGTTTCGATCAGAAAACGATAAATTGTTCATCCCCACTCCTGAGGGCTGACGGAGCGAGAGAAAGAGATAAAGAGAGGGAGTTATAGCGAGAGTTTGACCGCAGTGACCAGGGGAATTAGAGAGAGAGCTTATCCCTGCGTCAGTATCAACATGTATAAGCCCAACGCTCCATTTCAACCCCAGAAACCTGCCGTCCAATCCATCAAAACACGACTCCCGCCGACATAAAACCTCCCTCCCTGCCTGTATTTGTCTTCCTAATTAATTACTTCACATGCCACAGTATGTTTTTCAAATGATAGACGATGGGAAATTATAGCTGCGGCGTCCCGGGCACAGCCGGTGGTAGATTTGTGCCGTCAGCTTCCAGCCTGCATTACCTGAGTAGATCTGGCAGCGTGCCTGAGCACTCAGACAGGACGGGACGGATTTGATTTTTGGCGTGTAAGAGGCTTTTTAAAAAATGTTTCTAATGCCGGATTTAGTAGGTAAGCACAATCTGTCGTGTTCACCTACGTGATATTATCCAACGAGGACACGGTGACACACACAAATCAGCAAAGAAATGCAGCGTTTGGAGGTTTAGAGGAGAGGGATGTTTAGTTTACCTGTTTGGAGAAGGTTTTCTGGAACGAGATGTTTGTTTTAGCAATCTGGCATGTGGGGAATATGAAAACAGGATGAATAACTGCAGGTATCTGAGTCTGTTTGTTCTGTTTGATCAATTTCCGAGCAAATATGGATGTATTTACTGACTGAAAATGCTTCTCTGATCAAATTATCAGGATTTTGTCATCATTAAGTAGCAGGCAGCTTTGTTTCTGAAACACTTACACCTTTGCTTGTCTTTTTTATCCTTACACTGCAAAAACTAAAATCAAAGCAAGTCATTATGTCTTATAATATAAGAGTTATAATAAAAGAAATTTCAAATGGTATAGTATGGAGTATGAAATAATTGAATGTGGTGTTCCTCAAGGATCGATACTGGGGCCTACTCTCTTCATTATGAACAGAAATGACATTTTTAAGATGTCTAATTTAATGAAATTTGTCCTTTTGCTGCCAATACAAACATTTACTCAGGAGACAACCTGGAGCAACTTTTTGAACAAATAACAGATGAAATGAATAGACAAAAAGAGGTCTGAATTGCTCATAACAAGTCAAAAAAATCTGCCAACAGGATAAGAAAAAAGTTTCTTGTATTAAGACGTCTTTCTTATCCCATTGTCAGATTTTTCTGACTTGTTACAAGCAACTCAGACGTCATTTTTGTCTTTAAAAACCTTGAAATAAGACATTTTCATGACCTGGTTTGGTGAATGTGGCTCAGATCAAGTGAAATAAGACATTTTTTGTTAAAGTTTTTGGCCTTTCCTGTTCATGCAGCTCTCTTTTTTAAAGTTTGAGAAACGTCTGAGAAACGTTCCAGGAGCAATAAACAAACAAATCGACAGGAGCCTCTCTCCTCTTTCACATTTCTGATCCCGGGGAGCGCCTAAGGCCAGCTTTTTAATCCAGATTCCCGGCCTTTGATTCGCAGCGCTGTCCACTTTTAATAATGCAGGCGTGTTCGCGGGTGGTTCGCCCCCGCCGCCTCGGGGTCCGTCTCCCTCGCCCCTCCTCCTGAAGAAGGCCGCTTCCTCACGGCGATGTCGGACAGGAAGCGCTCGCCGTGTGAGAAAGTGAAGAGGATGAGACGGAGGAAACAGACACAGACACAGAAGAGTTTCTTTTTTTCTTTTCCTCACAAAAGAGCGTATCACAGAGTGAAGTTTATCAGTCCAAATTAAGTCTTGAATTCACAGCTTCTTTAATCTTTGGCATCTGAAACCATTTCCTCCCCCCCGCCTCCACATTTCCTCCCCTAAAACAGAGCTCTGAAATCCAGAACGTGCCGTGTTGAAAACACCGAGACACATCATAAAAAATTAATTACTCCTGCAGCCCCCCCTCCCTCCTCATTTCCATAAGATTCCTTTAAAAATATGTAAAATTCATTTAAAGTAAGTGGTGACGTTGTCTTTGAAGATCACGACAACTAACGGGGATCAAAGCGGAGGTTCAGTACGGATGAGGGGCTGATTAGCATAATGAAATTAACTTAGAGACAAGAATCTCTAATAGGTGCAACAAAAAAAGGCATTAAGAATATTTAAGGGAGCTGTGTTTGGGCACGTAACACAACAATTAAACAAAGCCAACACTTTGTTGATGAACTTCTTCCTCCTTTTTCTCACTTCTGACGCTGGATGACTCTTTGTTTTTCTTAAATCCTGCCATGAAATCAGTCCAGATTTGCATATTCACAGTGATAATTGCAAAGCTGGCTGATAGTTGTGCTATAATTGCAAACTAATGACTGCAAAATTATTTGTGAACTCCCGAGATTCTCAGCTTTCACCTCGTGTGAGCGGCGTCTCTGCAGGTTCTGAATCAGGTTAGGACTGTTTATTAGGACGACGGCGTGCGATTGGTGTATTACAACATCCTGTATGAGCTGTAGTTTCCTGACAGACCTGCTGTTCAGGATCACAGCTGTGGAAACACCTGAGCGCTCAGCTGTGATAACAGGAAGGTAAAAGAGGGAAATAACTGTCTGATAAACTGCACAACTCCACGCTGTTGCTCCAAAACCTACACACAAACATCAGCGTGCAGTTTGATGATCTTTTATTAATTTAGCTCTTCGTTTTTCTCTCTGATCTCTGCAGCCAATCAATTAAAAGTTGCTTGAGTAAACACACAAAAGTCTGCCCATGCAAACTCCATCAACTTGGATTTGTATCACAAAACTTTCACAACTTTTTCTGACATTAGGAACATTTGAAGTATCATTCTGGTATTTGGTTTCAGAAGGATGCAGATTTTTGCTTCAAAGAAAAAATGTACAAAAAATTGGTCATATTTTACTTATACTAAGCAAAATAATCTAACAACAGAGCAAGAAAATTTGTCCTCACTGCAAAAACTGAAATCTAAGCAAATCATTCTGTCTTATTTGTACTAAAAATTGTCTTATTTTTCTTGATTTGAGCCACATTCACTAGGCCAGGTCATACAAATGTCTTATATCAATGTTTTTAGAGACAAAAACGAGGTCTGATTTGATTGTAACAGGTAAAAAAATATGCCAATGGGATAAGAAAGATGTTTTAATACAAGAATCTTTTTTCGTATCCCATTTTTTGACCTGTTACAAGCAATTCAGACCTTGTTTTTGTCTTTAAATAACTTGAAATAATACATTTTCCTGTACTTATCAGGAGAATGTTGCTCATATCAAGAATAATGAGACAAATTTTACTAAAAAATAAAACATAATGACTTGCTTAGGTTTCAGTTTTTGTGGTGTTGTTAAGACTTTTCAAAACAAGTTAAAATAACTTACCTAAACAAACCCAGATATACCTTTAAAATAGCGTTTTCTCACTGATAACAAGTGCATTTTTCTTGAAATACATACAAAATATAAGACATCTTTTCCCATTATATTGAAAAATATTCATGTATTAGGTAAATTCTAGTGCTATTATTTTGACATAGTTATACACTGGAAAAAAGCCACTCAAAAATAAGTAGAGAAAAAATGAAGACAAGATATTTTTGCCTGTAATAAGCGAACAAAATCTGCTAATGGAACAAGTGATTCTCTCTTGTGAAGATCTTTTAAAATAAGACATTAGATTTTAGATTTAGAGACCTTGAAAATAGCTGTAAAAACTCATTTAATCCATATTTTCTTGTTTTGAAAAGTTTCCTGTCTCAAGCTTGGACAAAAGCATTTGCTCAATAAAATTGTAGAAACTAGTTTCAACTGAAAAATGACTTCAATCAAGATGTTTTCAACACTGTTTCACTTAATGAGATTTTGAAAATGAACCAATCCAGAAACCAGTTTTATTAGTTGTGATCAGACTAGAATTGAGAAGAAAATACTCGGTAAGATGTTGAGTTTTTTCTCAGTGTTTATCTCATCTTTCCTCTCCTGAAACTGGTCTTTGCAGGTTGTTGTTCAGTCAGAAATGAGGAATAAATGAGCTTCTACAGAACTAAAGAAATGGGAGGAAAAGGAAGGAAGAGCGGATAATTTCCCAGTGTCCTCCTTCAGTCAGCTGAGAGTTTTCAAAGCCGTCCTGCGATCCCACAAACGTCAGGAAGTTTGTGCAGCTCTTCGCGGCTCTTTGTGTTGTTTAGTTTGTAATCTGACCAGCAGCCCTCTCAGTGGGAGTCTGCTGTTCTGATAGAGAAAGGAGCGCTGTCCTCTTTAGGCCTGGCACTAATTGAAATAAATTACAAGAGCTCAGCCTTGTTGTTATCTGTGGTTAGTTAACAGCACCTCCCTCCCCTCTCAGGGAACGCTGGGATCCAGGGAGGAGGAGGAGGACGGAGAAGACGACAGCGAGGTTCCAGTGACCCAGATTTAGTCTCAAAACATAAATAAATTATCACCCCTTCACACACACACACACAATCACTGAAGCAGCACACACACACACACACACACACACCTTCAAAGTTGGAGTTTAATCATGCGTGCACATTTACAGTCAGGACATTTTTAATGCTGTTTCATCTGGACGGATAATTGATCAGCAGGAAGTGACAATAATTTTGATAATCCAGGGCTCGTTGGTTCCATTTCTCTGATGATTTAATTTCTTGTTTTTGATCTGACAAACTGAATATTCTGAAGTTTCAGGCTTCAGTTTAGGACAGAAAAGATGATTGGGTGAGCTCAGTTTAAGAGAAAAGCTTGATAGAAAGAAGAAACCTTTAAGTAGAGTGACCATATGTCGTCTTTTTTGGGTGGTAAATTTATGTCAGAGGGGATTTTATAAAATCCCCCAAAGAGTGCGGGTTTTCTGAGCTTGTTATACTCACCATTTTTTGGGATAAAAAGTCAAAAATGTTCGATTTATGTTAAAGTTACAAGATAATAAGTCACAATTTCTGATGAAAAGTCAGAATAAAGGGATAAAAAGTCAGGATTTGGGGATAAAAGTCATAACTTTTAGGCTAACAGTCAAAATATCGAAATAAAAAGTCAAAATTTTCATGAACAGGCACTAATACAAGATGAAATGTCAAGATTTGAGATAAAAAAAAGTCATAACTTTTGGATAAAGTCAAGATTATAGATAAGACCTCAATATTATAGATTAAAAAGTCAAAATTATAGACGGAAAGTCTTAACTTTAAAGTAAATATTTAGCGATGAAAAGTCAAAGATTTTAGATAATGAGTCAAAATTATTAGATTAAAATTATAACTTGGAAAATAAAGTCAAAATTTTTGTTATAGAAGTCAAAATTTTGAGATAAAAAGTCAAAGAATTTGATTAAACATGCCAAATTACCCGATAAAAGTCTATTTAATGAGAAAGTAAGTCACATTTTTGAGATTTAAAGTTGCAATTACAACTTTTTATCTGATCAATTTGACTTTTTATCTCAAAATTTTGACCTAATGTATGCAAAAAAGTATTTCTGTTTTGAATAAATGTTTGGGTTATAAAGCTACTTTGTCGTCGTTGAGGATCTTTGAGTTTTTAGATTATGGTTGCCCTACTTTTAGTTCACTTGCTTTTTGTGGAAACGTGGCTTTTAGGCCCAGAGTTAAAGCTTCTGATTTCTCCTGCAGAGTCTATTAAAGTCTCACAGCTTGAATGGTTAATGTGAAGTGAGTTTTTGTCTTGTGGTGTCAGAGGTCGTGAGAAGGTCTGCACAGGTCTGGGTGCTGTTTTGCGTCTGTACAGTAAAAAGGAAATGAAGATGAGTAGATTGGCTGGTTGAAGGGTCAAGTCGTCTGCGTGCCTCTGTGTGATGACGTGTCCTGTCTCAAACTTCTCATGCAGCTAAAATCTGCCTCCGGTCCCGTGAGATTACCTGAGAAAACAAAGGTAGCGATAATATCTGCGCCTGCATGTTACAGCTGGACTCTGTCCTGATGAGGAATGACCAGAACCAGCGTGTAAACTGACCCCGGTAAATAATCCTCTTTCCTCACACTCCGTTTGTTTGGAGAACGTCTTGAGAAAACAGGGTTCTTGTCCTCGGAAAACAAAGTCATAAAAACAGAAGACTCTGAGACTGTGCAGGAGTGACAGTGTTTTTAAGCAGGCCTGTCCGTCTGTCTGTCGTGGCGGCGTTTTAAGAGCGTTCTCTGGCGACCGCCGTGACACTGCCATTCCCATGCCCTGTCGAATTCTTTCCTCAGATCCCAGGCATTTAAACGGCCCCCCCCTCTTCCTCCCTCCTCCTCTTCAGCGCTCAGGATGTAGCCAAAAGTCCACTGACCTATGTGGGAGTGGATATTTTGGAAAAAGGCCCTGGCTCTTTCACTCTCTATTCCTGTCCTCGCACGTTCATTAGCCCGGCCTGGAGAGTCGGAGTGTTTACATGTTGTTATCATTCCTCTCCTATCATTTTTCTTCTCCCCCTCTTTCCCGCCGCTGAGGGATGTTTTTTCTAGGTGGGGTCATCTGCTGTAATGAATTCATGTATGTCACAGCAGAAGTACTATAATCACCGCCTAGATTAAATATACATGTGTTTACCCTGGTGAGAATGTGGGAAAGGCTCTTTGAAAAACCTGCAGAGTTTTTCTAAAAACGCACAACAGGACACAGAGAGGGAGACGTGCTTCATGGAGGAAAAAGAGGAGTAAAAAGAGAGATACGTAGAAGGAGAAGATTTGTTTATGTCATGTGTCAGAAAAGAGGGTGGAGAAGGAGCTTTTTGCAAGAAAATCTTGCAGATTTTTCTGTAAAATTCATGTAATGCATGGACTTTTTTAATGGGTAAATTCAGAGAACGAGTATTTTAGAGGTTTGCACATGACAGGTTAAACATTGCACAAGCTAAAAAGGAGAATAGTGCAAAAGAAAGTCTTCTTTTAATGGATTAAATGTTACTTTTGTCACCATAAAGGATAGTTGCGTTAACCCCTTAGAGCTCAGTGACCTATGATTTGCACCTGATTGTTCTTTTTGCATGTAAAATCTAGAGAGTTGCACCTTCATATTGCATTTTCAACATTTCCCAGAGCTGTTTTCTTCGTCTGTTTGCAGAAATCGCATCACTTCTACATTCAATTCAACACTTTTGAGAAAAAAACAGAGTGAAATTTTCATGTTTTTATGGTTTATTGCACTTTTTAGCAGCTTTTGTAGTGAGTCTGGACATAGATGTATATGTTGCATTAAAGTTTTGGATATAAGGGTTGTATTTGTCTTTGACACTGCAGCATGTAAACATTTATAGAGAAGCTCTGGCAGACTTGTTGTGTAAGGTCTTAAGTCGACTTTTCCTCACATTTACGGGATGTTAAAGAAGTTTAGGATGTAGTTTCTTCAGCTAGAGCAACAATACTTGCTATAGTTATCGTAAATATGCACATAAATAGAAACATCTGGACTTCAATGCAATCATTGATGTCTCTTCTGTGCAGCAGTTGCAGAAAAGTCTTTCCCTGAAAGTACTGAGCATGGAGTAATTAAAGAAAGGAGGCGTTTCGGTTGTTAAATCTAGATTTTCTTGTCGTAATCCATAGTTTTTCTTGATTTTCTCCTGAACAAAGAAGTTTAACTGACTCTTCCGCACAGATCAGAGTCAGAATAAATGTGTTGTACATCTGTATAACAAACAGACAAAGCTGGATAATGACGTCTTGTTTCATACGTTCTTCTGTAGCTGCGTATCGGACAGAATAGACTTGTCTAATTGACTGGATGGAAGAAGTCAGCAGTGATCAAACACCTCTGTTTACAGATCGCTAAAGGTCAAGGTAGAGCAATAAGTCTGTTTCTGCCCGGGTCATTATTTACTGTTGATGTAACACGGGGAACTTTTCTCCACCAGGGCTTCACTCTTTCACATTTCAGCCCAGCAGAGGAAATAATGACCTGGAGGTGCTCAGCTGTTGGAACCAAATTGGTGTTTCTTTTCTTTTTTTTATTATTATTATTTCACTCAAAGCTCGCCATGTTCTCCTCCACTCCCTCCCTCCTTCCCTCCCTCCTCCACCCGTCTGGTCTCCCACATATTACACAGCCCTGTTACGTCACTGGAAATACTTTCTTTTCTGGAACGTCTGAGCTTTGTCTCACCTTTGTTTGGTCTCTGTGATGGAGAAACTGTCGTCACTGAGTTACATATTTCTGCTCCTAAAGAAGTTATGATGCTTTAAAACTAGGGCTGAACCATTCGCAAGAATAATCTAATTGCAATTAACATTTCATATATTGCATTTCTTGGTTCACAATCTTTAATGTCTCTAAATAAGCACATTGCAGGAAATGAACAGCGACATTAATTATAGCACAACAACAAACCATTACTACTAATTGTGACTTATTTTTGTCCATTTAAATCACTTCTTGCTTAATTTTTGCTACTCTCTGACTATTTTCCAAGTTTAATCCCAATTTCCATACCAGTTTTTGCCCATTTTTGACACTTATAACACTTTTTTTCAACTATAAGACTATTTTTTGCAACAAACTGACTATTTTCCGAGCGTAATTCCAGTTTTGGTACCAGTTTTGCCCATTTTTGACACTTTTCAATGTTTTTTTTGCCACTCAAAGACCATTTTTGCTACTTTCTGACTATTTCCAAGTTAAATCACAATTTTCTTACCAGTTTTTGCCCATTTTTGACACTTTTCCCTCTTTTTTGCAACTTTAAGACCACTACTTTTCACTGTTTTTTGTCACAATTTACACCATTTCTGCTACTTTTTTAAATCTTCATGCTAATTTTTGCCAATTTATTCAAACAAACTGACTATACTCAAAGTTTAATCCCAAATAACTTTCCATTTTTGTTGACTTCAGCCTCTTTTCACCATGTCTGCTTCTTTCTTACTGTATTTCAAGATCCCTTCCAATTTTCTTGCCATTTTTTAATCTTTTTTGCCACTTTTGTCCCATTTTTTGCTACTCTCTGAATATTTTTCAGGTATTCTTGCCACCAATGCCACCTAAAACTACATTATTCTTCTTTTATTACTACCATTTGCTGTTTTTGCCTCTGTTTAACACTCAGATTGTTTCTTTTGTAAAGGTAGTTTTCAACAGTTTGTCTCTTTGGGTGAGTAACTCTGGTGTAGAACAGAAAACATGAGCTCCAAAAAAAGTATCTGGACTGTCAAATGAAGGTAAAGATGGATCTTATCCCTGAGCGACCTGCTGCATCCTTTCCTTTTCTGCGCGTCTTAAAGGTTTTAACCTGACAGCAGCGATATTTTCCTCTGCTCCTTCCTCTTCTCGTATCCCTCCAGTGGCCGCCGGATTCAGAGAGAAGGTTCTGGAGAAGAAAGACGTCGAGCGGTTGTTAGAAGCGTCGAGGATCCAGGGCCCAAAGCAACTAATCAACGTATTACTTGTGTCACAGCAACTTAAATCAACTTTTCTTGAAGCGGCGGATATTCCTCCGTCGTCTTTGAATGTCGCCCTGCGAGACCCCTGAAATATTCACACTCTTTCAGTTACCTGCTGTTTAAGTAGGTATAAAGTGGAGAGAGGGACTTTCATGTGTTTCTGACGGACTGTCACTCGCTCAGCGGCACAAATGTTCGCACACGAGACGCGGCGGACACGACTTTTCATCGCCGTTAATCAAAATGAATAAACATGCATAATTGCAGAGAGCGGGGAGAAGTTAGGGAAATTCAGAGGGAATTTTCAATGCCCTATGAAGTATTAAAAGGAAGCGTGGCCTCATTTTTCTCCCTATTTTTCCACCTTCGCCGTACTTCCCCACCTTGCTCTCCGCCGACTCCTCTGACATGTATATCTCTGCTTTTCATCACATGTGCTTTTCTCAAACACACAAACCATTAGGACAAAATATTTACTTTTCACAGACATATTCCCGTACTTCTCCCAACTTTGATATTCCCTTTGATTTCCAGCGAGCCCCCCTCCCTGCCTTTTTAGACATGTAGAAGTTTAAGAAATCTCTGGGTTTGATGTGATTTTTCCCGCCTTTGTACATCACAGGCAAACATGAAAAAAAAAGTGCGTTAACAGACAAGCAACGAGCTCGGGCAACAGTGGGGCGCTAAGATTGACATGTTTTTTTATTTTGACAGCGCTCACCCTCCCTGCCCTTGGTTTATGATCATAAATAGTGCATGCTGCTTATTAGGAGGCTGCTGCCACGTTCCCAGCTAGCGAGTGTGTTGCTCGCCGGTGTTAGCAGACAATTTGCCAGTACACATGTGAGACATTATTAGTGTTTCTCTTTCATCCTGCGCCTCACTCTCTCCTCTGTGTCTTCTGTTTTTTTTTTTTCTATTCCTCGGCCTGTGCCATCCATGCAAAGCACTCTGGGATAGGTTTGCACTCACTGATTCTGCACGCTGCTCGTCATGCGGCTAAATTTGATGGGAAAAGCGCATAATTTGCCTCTCCTTAGATTAAATCTAACTAATGTGATTATGTGGCACAGACACAGGAGTAAATGCAAGCACACAAAAGCCGGTATGATGACAGAATTTCAAGATGTTTCACGCAGCAGAGAGGAGGAGGGGGGGCGGTAAAACAGGACGGACGGTGCTTTTTAATGCTGCATGGAGCAACATCTGGCTCCAATTACCCGCTGTGAGGTAGGTGCTCTATTATAAAAAGGAAACTCAAAGGATTTCCTCTCCTAAAATACACGTTATCCCTTAATTCCTGCCTAAATTACCACTTAAGTAAGGCCTGTAATTCATAAACCCCGGTAGTCCAGGTCTGCGTCCTGGTTGGCTGCAGGAACTAAACTCTGAGTCACCTTGACCGTGGAGGTAGCCGTCCTTGGAGAGCAGTGAGTGACATGTGCAGGGCAAAGCGACTCGGAGAAAGAGATTAGCGGCACGCTCGCACCTCTCCTCCCCTCAGATAGCGCCCCGCCGGAGTGGCGAGAGAGGTGAGGAGGGACATAATGGCCGATGGACCCCCTCTAAAAGGATGTTTTGCGAAGAGGTGGGAGAGGAGGTGGGGATGGTGCGAGTTCTCCGGGGTCTCCGGGGATAGATTTGTGAGTGGAGATAGTCCGATTCACCTCTCCCTGACACTGACGCCAGGGGCCCGGGGCGAGCAGTCAGTCTGTGGTCAAGGCAAGTACGACCCCGGCCCCCTTCCCTCCCCTCCCCTTCGCTCCACCAACCTCCAAACAGCCTCTCAGAAACACACACAGAGAAAGTACAGGTCCGGGCAGAGAGGTAATTTGATGCGAGCTTCTCTCCTGAGGCGCTCTGTTGTGGCGCGAGTGCTGTGTCATCAGGTCACAGCTGAAGTTTTTCACTTTCAGAGTCGATTAACGGGGGGACGCCGCCTCGCTTGGCACAGCACGGTCACAGGCAGGAGACCAGACTTAAATACTGGAGAAAAAGACTCAGCTACAGGCTCACAGACTTCAAAGATCAACAAGTTCAAAAACACTTTAACCCTTTAACCATACCACAAAAAAAAGGAATAAAAACATTTTTGCATTTTGTATTGCAATGGCCGGGTAACAAACCTTTTAGTTTTTCAGATATTGACCTCTACCTATTTGCTGAAGTGCCACTTAGAGGTTATGGGATGAAATTTCACACATGTATAACAAAAAGTAACTTAAAATACTAACTTAGAATAAAGTTAATGTCTCATAAATATCCAGTAACAAAATATAGAGCAATGTTTGTTTATTCCAATCAAATTTTTTTGACTAGAGTGCAAAAACCATGGAAGCCCTTTCCTTCAAGTTGTAAAAAAAAGAAACATATTGAGTCAAATTTCTTAGATAAAAAGTCAAAATTACTGCAAAACTTGACTTAATATGGAAAGAAAAACCCAAGCAAAGCAATTTTTTTTCTTCCAACTGGCTTAAATGGGCTTCTACAGGTAAGATAAATACAACCTCCTTAGCAGAGGTTTTTTTTGTCCATATTGAGTCAATGTTTTGAGATTAAAAGTCAAGATTTTGAGTTGAAAAGTCAAAATCTTGTGATAAAACATCCTAATAACCTCAAAATTTGACTTAAACGCAACATCATCGCAAAACAAGGACATGTTTTTGTGCCATTTCAACAACTCGACTGTGGTTGTAGAGATGGTTAAATCAGTTTGAGTAAAGTTAGGGACTCTAATTATTGAAATATATAAACTCAAAATGGGTCAAACCATTTGGTTGAGGAGGTAGTTAAAGGATTAAAGTGTTGTCACGAAGCTGGACCATCACATCAACTTCACTTCTCGTGCTTGTGGAAAGGTTTGCATGTTTCACGCCGCAGTAAAGCTTCAGTCTGAACATTAATATCATGCTTTATAAATGAATTCTCCTTTAGCGATGGTGAAATTTATCCAAACAGCTCTGAGGCATCTTCCAGTTAAAGCCCTGCAAACAAACGCTTTCGCCAGCTGAGTGGGCCACAACTGACCATAACAGAGCATAAATAAAGACAAATAACATGTCCTGCCAGGATTCACTACAATATACACTATTAATATACAGTCGAATGAATGTGCGACCTCATTTTCTCAGATTATTCTTAAAAAAGAAAGTCTGAAGTTACATCTCAACACGTGATTTAACTTTATTTCCCTTCAGTAAGCGAGGAAAACAAACCCCAGAAAGTGTCAGAAGCTCTGTGAACATTTTTCCGACCTGGAATTTACCGACCCAGGAGCCCTGACCGAGCAGGTACTGGCACGCCGCCGTCTGATTTCACGAGGTTTCGGGTTGATTTTTAATTCGTGGAAACATCGGTCCGACGACCACGAGGGAACGTCGTCTCCAGCAATCTGCACCAACCCTGTTATTAAGCAGTAATTCAAAGAACTGGTCTGTTTCATCAGGAGCGAGCAGATCCTGGGGTTCTTTCAGGGTTAGAAAACCTGCAAGAGAAGAAAGAAAAGTTATCAATCTGCAGATATTTGCTCCACGTCGACCTGATAAACAAAACTTCTGAATCCCACTTTTACAGACGGGCTTTTATGTGTGGATGTTTTATTAATTTTTCCTGATGCCGTCTTTTTTATGTGAAGCTTTAAATGTTTACTTGCTTTGGTTTTTTATGTTTTTCTTGCTTTGACTTCATTACTCTTTGATAAACTCAATTTTTTTTTTTTTTACCACTGAAGTGCTGAGACACTCGTGCTCCATTTTCAATCAAATCTGACTTCTTCTGTTTATATTTGCAATATTTTTATAGATTTATCCTTTTAGTTTTTAAACTTTCAGACTCATTTGGTGCAATTTCTGCTCGTCTCTTCAACCGAATCAGAAAAAAGTCCATTCTAAAATTTGCCATTCTCCTCCAGCACTTGAAGTTAAATCTGCTTTTTCCTCAGGATTAAAGCCGTTTTCCTGTCGCTGTACTGTACTAATTGGATTCTACTGTGTAACATTTAAGAAGTTATTCTCTTTAATGTTAAAGCGGGGTGTGTGCAGCATGAATACAGATAGAGAGGCCTTTTAAATGACGACCACTTCAGCATCCAAATTGCAGCATCCCTCCTCTCCCGCTCACTTTTATTCAGCCTGTTTTAGTCTGATCATAAAGTTTTCCGCAGAAAAGCATTAACTTCCAGGTTGATTGATCTTTATGTTCACCTTTTGTAGTAAACACAGCGTGCTGCTGCTCGTGTGTGAAACAGCACAAATGTGAGCAGATCCTTTTTAACAAGGAGAGGGGACGGCGTGGGTCTCAGGGAGTCTTTTGGGGTAATTTAACACAAACACAGCGAGGAAACAGACTATTTCTGAAGGTAGTCATCCATCAAACACTGAGGAGAATGTCCAGTTGGTGGCTCCAGCAGGCTTAGAATAGCCTTTTGTTCAAACACCTTTAATAATTAAACACCTACTCAGCCCCTCAGGCTGCACAAGATTGAAGACTTTCGCTGGGGAGAGGAGGAAAAATCCCCTTCCCCTCCCTGAGCTGCTGTAACCTGGAGAGCTTGGCGGAGATGAGGTGCTCTGTATCACCTAATGCCTTTTCCTGTTGCTGGACAAACCCCATCTGACTCCTTTAGTGGGCTCATAAAAGGGAAATACATCTGTCTCTCTGGCTCTCAAACACACATTTGTTGCACCTTTCATCGCTGACATGATTTCAAAGTGGAGCTGGACTTGTTTGAATACCTGGAGAGACTTTTCCGTTGTAAAAAAGAAACTCTTTATCTCTCTGTTTTGGTCGGATAAACCTCATTTCTCTGAAGTAGCTGAAGGATTGTTTGTCCAAACACGCAGGAAGTTTGTGCATCAGCTGTTCAGCATCCTCAACGGGTCACAAGCTTTTTTTTTTCTTTTTTTAAGAGCAAAGTTTTGCTTCCTGCCACATTAAACACTCGCTGCGTCCTGTTCCCGATCCCCCAGGACCAAATAATGACTAATGTTCAGGAGGAAAAAAAAAAGAGCGAGCTGCAGATACGCTGAGAACAAGCACCTGAGAGAGAACAGCTGTCTTGTAAAAGGTCACTCTCCCACTGTTCCTCGGCCTCTCTCTACATTTCCGGCCCCCCCTTCTCCTTCCCACCCCCACCCGCTTGACTCCAAAGTCACGTATTTTGGCTTTTTTCTCACACACACATCGCTCTCACTCCCTTTGCGCTGCACCTAGAGGATTCTTGGCAGAGCCCGACCACCTTGTAATCCCATGTAAGGAAAAAAATGGAGTGGGTGGATAAACGCGCTGCAGTCTGCTTTATAAAACTTCCCTGTGAGTGGATATACGGCTCTCTTGAGGTGTTTGTTTTTCCCGAGTGTAGTGTAGCTATCATTGTTACGCACATGTGAACCCCCCCCTGACAAACCCCAACATCCACACACACACACATACACAAACACACACTCACACACAAGCACTTCCAAACATTGACAAACAGTCTCCGAAAGGCGAAAAACAAACACAAATCGAATTGGTTACATTTTTGGGGGAGAAATTTCTCATAACCCGCTGGACCAAAATGCAATTTTGCAGACAAACAAACAATGTTTGGAGTGATCACTTTCAATAAATGCCCTACTCACATATTTGAGCACTAATATTTATCATGAAATCGGCGTGGCGGCCAGACCGACAAAACAAATACGGAGCTTCAGCGTCTCTTCTACCAACAGTAAACACACACACGCACACACACTCTGAGAGGAGCTTCAAACACTGGCTGTCAGCAGAGGTGTGCAGCATCTTTTTTTTTTGCAGCTTTGCATGATGAATAATCTAAATATCCTCCATGTCCACGTGACGACTGCGTTCAATGTGACTGAGGACGTTTCAGGGCGTTTGTGTTTGCAGCGGTTGGATTATGTGGGCGTGGCTGATGCTGAGATTGTTCTGGTGATGGAGGTGAAGCTTTCAGAGCAAAAAGAAAAGAGTGTTTACTGTCTTCGTACCTCGAGTTTACACCCAGGACGCCTCTGCTTTTCAAGTTCTTTCTGTTTTTGCAGACTCAAGCTGCAGGAGCCGTTTACTACCAGGGGCTTCAGCTTTTCCAAACCTCAGCTGTGATGTTGTTTATGACTCACTGAAGATGCTCTTTGTCTCTATTTAACAAGACTTTAACTCTGTCTATCTTAGGGTGACTAAACGTCCTCTTTTACACAGACATGTCCTCCTTTTTGTGGTAAAATTATGACCTCATGGATTTTATAAAACTCCCCAAAAAGTTCTGACTTCTTGTTCTACACACCATTGATCTTAACAGTAAGTTGCTGCTCTGAGCTACTGGTATTATTCTAATGCCCCAACCTTGCGGTCAAAATTATGAGATAAAAAGTTTATAAATAAAATAAGAAATAAAAATTATGAGAAAAATAAGTCAATTTTTTGAGAGAAAGTCAAAATTATAAGAGGAAAAGTCAAAACTTTGAGGTTATATAGATAAAAATAGTATAATTTATTGTCAAAATTTCAGATCAAAAGTTAATGAATAAGATAAGAAGTAAAACTTATGAGCTAAAGTCAATATAATAAGTTTAAAGGTCAAAA
This sequence comes from Thalassoma bifasciatum, assembly GCA_008086565.1. NCBI lineage: Eukaryota > Metazoa > Chordata > Actinopteri > Labriformes > Labridae > Thalassoma > Thalassoma bifasciatum. The sequence continues at coordinate 329,379 of RPOG01000450.1, forward strand.
GTTGTGTTAGAAAATTCGAAATTTCAATATAATTTAGTCAATATTTTGAGATTATATCGTCATAATTATTTTTAAAAAGTGCAGATTTACAGATAAGAGTCAAATAATGAGATAAGCAGGTAAAATTTTGAGATATACAGTTACTTTTGAGAGACCATTTTTAGATAAAAAGTCAAAATCATAAGGAAAAAACTTCTCTATGACCAAGTTTGTGTTTTCAGATTATAATAATCAAAATTATGACAAAAAACTTGAATTTTTACAAAGCCAGTTTTTCATTTTTGACATTTTGAACTTGCAGAAATAGGCTCATTTGCATCATTTATCTTTGCATTATAGAAAATGTTCAAATAAATGTTTGGGTTATGAAGTTATTTTGTTATCTTTGAGGATCTTTTGGTATTCAAAGGATCTCCATGAGGATCCTCTTTCTAGGTTTTTAGAATATGGTCACCATAGTTTATGTGGACTCCAAGAAAAAGTCAGAATTTCTCCGGATAAACCAAACTCTTGTCTTGTTTTCGCCACATCCTGGCGTCTCTGAATCGTATCAGGATGTAAATGCACCAAAGCAAAGAGACGTGGATGTAAATTCAGACCTTGGACGTTTGAATCTTTTGATGCAGTGAAGAGATGAAGCTTTTTCTTCTTTTATAATCCATCAGCACGTTTGTGTGTGTGCACGCATCATGTGACATGCAGGTCATATCAAACATGTTGATCCAGTTTTACTTACTGTTATTACCCCCGTGTGTGTGTGTGTGTGTGTGTCCGTGAGTGCATGCATATGGTGTGAATATCAAAAGCCGTGTTGGAGCTCCTCAGGGTCTCAGAGCTGCGACTTGATGAGTGACTCTGAAATCTCTCCGCTGTGGCGTCCTCTCCTTTCTCTTCCTCGTCCTCATCATCAGCATGCAGAAACCGTCGGGCGTTTGGCGTTTGGCGTTGGGGTCACGCAGCAAGCTCAAGAATCTGGGTCACAGCGTTTTAATTGTCTTTCCAGGCGTTTTGGACGTTGGAAAACCTTCTTTTGAAGCGAGAAATAAATCAGCATGTTGAGTAAGGAGGTAATGATGGTGGGAGATGGGGAGTGGGGGGGCGGCGGGCGACAGGTCTCGATGGGGACTTCAACCAACCGCTTGTCAAGACGGAGGCGTCGGCGGGGTGCGTGACAGCTCTGACAAGAGTTAGCGGAGGTCCTTCAGCGTTTCTCTTTTGTTTGACAAGGGGAGGCGGGCAGGGAGCGCCGAGACAGGCGAGGTCGCGGGAGCCGTTTCCAGCGGGTCGCATTAACGCCAAACCTGCCTGTCATGACTCATGAGGTTCGCCGGTGAGAAGGAGGAGAGGCAGGCGGAGGAGATAGAGAGGCGCGTTTGGAGTGGTTACGGGCGGCGAGGCAGGTGAGAGGTGAATTAGCTCTACATGTGACCCAACATGCTCTTAATCCGGTGAAGGACGGGGAGCTTATTACCTTCAGCAGGGAGGATCATGGGAGAAGCAGCTGATGCAGCTCGTTTTCCATACATCAGCCTGTGAGGAGACTTCGAAAACATTTGTCCAAATACATGAAAACTTGTATCAACTTCAGGGAAAAACGTTGTGATATTAACACTTAGAGACGCACCAGTGTTCCTGCAAATCCTTAAAAAGTCTTAAATTCTGGTCTTAAATAAATCACTCAAAGGTCTTAAATTTGGAGAATTAGAGTGAAAACTGTCTTACAAGCCGCTGATATAAATGATTATCTACATACAGACATTAACCAATGTGTAACTTTATGTTCAATAAACAGTTTTTAGTCTTAAATTTCATTCAAAGTGGCATTGAAAAGGTCTTCAAAGGTCTTAGATTTGACTTGACAAAACCTGCATGTACCCACTTAACCCAACTCCTGCAAGTTTCTTCATGTCTAATTGATTAAAAAGCTGTGGTGTGATAATTAGAAAGGTCTAAACACTTTAAAGCAGAGGAATAAGTCATGCATGCATTCAGAAAAAGAAGCTCAGCTCTGCTCATAGAAAACAGATATAAGTGCTATTCACGCAGCCTCCTCAAAAGGGCTTTGTTTCATTTCGCTTCTTTGGCGTTTGTTTCTCGCCATTGTCTTCCTGCAGCCTTTCAACCCAACCTCACACACACACACACACACGTCTCCTCTCAACCAATTGTTGGTGCAAAGAGTCGAGCAGATACAACTATGAATATGCATATTAATCTCTTACCACAGCACGGAGAGTCCACCTTAAAATAAAGAAAGTTTTCATCCAATTATACTTCTAAATCAGCAATAATTACAAGCCTATACATCATCTGCATATTTCAATTAATATTCAAATCTTGTAAAGGCTTTTGCATGCAAATGTATAATATATTCAGGATTAGGTATATTACAATTAAATCTATCTCCATCCAGGCTCTACCTTGCTGCTTCTTAATAAGCTGTGCTCCCTGGTAATGTTCCTGAACTTATTATAATGCAATATGCTCAGGCATAAGAATCGCACATCCTTAATATTATTTCTCGCAATTAACATGGAGCCGAAAATACAGAGAGGGCCCTCCTTCGTTAATTTGCTCAGGCACTCACATATAATGCAAAGCAGGAGGGGTGTAAACAGGTCTCTGTCTGACTCCACGCACATGCTCGAGTCAGTCAAGTGTTGCAAATCTAATTTAAATATACGAATGTTTTGCTTTGTCCGTTTCTGCGACTCTGACTGGGATTCTGCGTCGAATAGGAAATGATGCTGCTTAGTATTGTTGCCCACTCGTCAGACGGCGAAAAAGCCTCTGTAAGACATTTGTCAATACTCTCTGTGTTTGCTGTCCGTCCAATTTATATGTTCTATATCCTCAAAGCTCTGGAGACTTCAATTAGACAAGTACCTGTATCCGCCGCTCTGCTCTACAGCTCCCAGGAGCCTTTGTGCTCTCATATTGAATCATGGAGAGACAGTTAATATTCCAGGGGAAGGGAGGATCTATAAAGTCGCTGCCATAAACCAGAGAGGGCCCTTTGTAACATCCAAATAATAGCAGTAAATAAAGAGCTTACACCTGTACGGGGGAGGAGGGCCAGGTCGCTGTGATAGGAAGAGCTCTGCAGACGCCTGTAAACGCCCCGAGTAAAGAACAGCCAGCGCTCTTAATGGATAGCTTTATTTTCAAACCATCAATCACGCAGGAGTATCTGCAGAAGTTAGTTTTACCCTCCAAGGACCAGGAGGTTTCTACAAAGTTGATGCAGCTCAGGGAGAATGTGCGAAGAAACGACGATAGGAAAGTGAAAGGGAGAGGATGCTGATGCTGTTTTCTGCTTTTCCACTCCACAATTTTGTTGATATTTATTAAGTTTAAGTGTCAGCAAACTGGATACTCACCTGCAGACCTGTGCTCATGTTTTTTTACTAAGCCCTTGTAGCACTTTAAGATTTCTTGGGGATGAAAAGTGCGTCATTATTTCTCCTTATGATTCTGAGTTTGCACATGACCTCGATGTCAGGAGTAAAACTGCAGGTGCATTATTTTCTGCAGCTTATGAATCCATCAAAGTTACAGTCTCCATGAAATACACATCTGAGAACGAGAGACAAAGTTTTTGAAGTTGATCTAAGTTGAAAGAGACATGGTAAAGGGACACAACTGTCATCTTTCCTCTCCACAAAACTAAGTAATGAGCAGATTTCCAGCCGTTAAACTCAAACATGTACTGCTTCATCTTTAAAGCGAGACAAGGTTGCCAGCTATGTTTGACAACAATGGTTAAAAACAAGCCCAAAGGTCAAGATTCTGCTGGAAAACTGCAAACCTGGCAACCGAGCTCCCTCGCTTCTCGGCAGACAAACATGACGACATTAAACCCTGAATTTTTGTATTTTAAATAATTAATAACAACCTTAAGGGAGTAACGAGTAACGAATCATGCTCAGCAGCTACTTTTTCAGCCGATTTAAGACCTAGAAGTTGACAGAAACTCATAAGAAACTGTTTCTTTTCCAGGTCTGTGTCACCCAGAGATGTTACTGACAACGAAACTCAGCGTGGAAAAGAAAGTCTCAGCTCAAAGTAAGTTGTTTTTGCTTCTACTCCTTGATGCTGTAGTAGCGTTGTAGTTTTAATAATGTCTTTAAAAAAGGGGTGTCAAACTGAGACGAGATCCAAACTGAAAGTTTTGCAACATCCTTGTCACGATAGCAAAAAACAACAGTGATCCAAAGCTGTAATTTCTCCGTTTAATGCACTTAGCTGGATGTAAAGTAGTCTGAGGGGTTTATTTCCCCGTGTTCCCGGAGCCTGATAAAGGTGGTGTGAAGGTAGGAGAGAGATGTGGCGTATGGAGGGTGTGTGTGTGTGTGTGTGTGTGTGTGGATCCCTGAGAGAATAAAGCATCAAACCCACTCAGCAGCACCACTAACAATAATAAAAATGCCTCGGCTTAAAGGTGACATTCCCAATTTACGATTATTTGTGTCTATAAAGTGTATTCCTCGGCTCCTGACTCATTCGCCCCTCCCGTACAAGAACAATGCATTAAGGCGGCGGGAGGGGGGGGTAAATGGAAATTCTATCCATTTTATTAAACCGACAGGCCCCACTATACCTGAGACTTTCAATTTTGCCGGCGTGACCTCCAAGGAGACATTTCTGTCTCCTCTCCGTCTACCTTCGCTTCATTCAATTCCCTCTCCGCTCCGACCGGCCCCTGCGAGCACCCGGGGGCCCGCAAAGCCGTTATGGATGAGCTCCGAGGCAATTCTGAAAACGAGAGAAGAGAGGAGAGGAGCGTAGATCTCGGCTCCCCCTCCACGAGATTTACTTGAGGGTGTAAGATGGATGAAATCAGCCTCTGTATCTCCTTTAGTGATTGTTTTTCCTTCCGTTTTTGTGTAAACGGAGGCCGCTCAATAGGACGGCGAATGTGATGGATTAAGAGGCCGAGATCTGAGCGAAAACTAACAGCAGAGGTGGAGATGAGCCGTTAACCTGAGTAATACTCTGATCAGGGCCCGCTGATACCGCAGAGGTGTTTCTGTCAAACACCTTCACAGAGGAAATATCGCCGTGACTTCACGTTATAGACGCCGTCCTGCTGGAGGGGGATGAGGCGGACAGGAAACAGACATTTCTTCTTCTCTGTGCTCTTTCGCGGGGCGGTGACGGCACATTAAGTATCTTCATGAAGGATAGAGAGAGAGGAAGCAGCCGCAGACGCAGCCAAGTTTTTATTGAGTTATGGAGGTTTTTTTCTGCAAAGAGCGGCTCTCCTCCGAGTGACTGAGCTCACACTTAGCTCCACTATATAAATGGACGTTAGTGCGTCCTCATTCATTCATTCTCCTCCTCTTTAAAGCTTTCTCCTGCCTTAGAGGCGTGAGAGTACAGTACAGTATCATGCATTCATCTTTTCTGTTCATGAGAAGTTTCAATTGAAAGAAGGTTTTTAGATATTCCAGCGTTTCAGTGACAGGCGTTGTCACAGATGAGTTGGTGTCGCCCAAACTTTGTCCGATCCTCGAAAGAAGAGACGCTGGACGGACGGCGTTCGGAGATGAGGCTTTAGATGTTGATGTGGCGCCCATTCAGCTCTAACCGTGGCTAATTGTATGTCTAAACCCTCTGCGGGATGAGCGGCGCGGCGGGAGCGAAGCGGCTCAGGGTTTTGACAGTGATGGTTCACGGGATGACAAACAAACGCCACAGAGGATCAATGTGAAGAGGTCCGTCTTCAAAAACACTCGAGAGACGGAGAAACGACAAAACTGATCCAGCGTGACGGGAGCTCGGGTCTTCTCTGAGGACCGAGGCGAAGTTTGCGTTCAGGGGATAGTGTTTGCACTTCAAGAGAGATTTGAGTCTGAAATTAAACACTGACATCATCATCGAACACATCAACTTTTAACGGGATTATTTTATGGAGGATGGAAAGTTGACTTCTGATGATAAACTTTGACGTGCATGACTTCTTGATTTTAGTTCTACTTCATAAGAAAATACCTGTTAAAGACTGACGTGTTTATTCACAGTGAAAGTAAAATATGAGTGCGCTATTTTTTCGTTCTTTTTTAGTGATTTCTGACAAAAAAAATCACTCTCTAAGTTCAGTTAAACATGCTCGTGTCATCATTACAGACCTTTGAGACAAAACCTCACTAAGATCAAGACTTTACAAAAAGTCAAATTTATGCTATTGAGGTTTTTGTCTCAAATTTTGACTTTTGCACTCAAATTTTGATGTTTTATCCTAAAAATTTAACTTAATATGTGTAAAAAAAAATGCTTCTAAACAAAGCCAGGTTTTCATTTTTATTATCTTTTTTTTTTACTTGGGAAATGGACTTCCATATAACTGGTTTAAAGACTATTATAAAAAGAAAAAAATAACCATTTGAGCCATTTTAATGCATCAACTTAAGTCCTTTCTTGACAATTTCACAGCTTTAATTTAGTCTTGTGTCCTTTTGTGTTGCTTCTGCAGCTCTCAACATTCATGAAGCACGTTTTTGCATCATGCTAAATAAATTTTTTGAACACGTCAGCTGTAAAAGTTCTTGAGTTTCTGCAGATTGTTCTGAGCTTTGGCGTCATACAAGTCGACCAAGAACCGTCCGATTTTTTTGAGATGTAGTGAAGTTTTCTCCAAGCACCTGACAGTAAATGTAGACTTTAAAAAGAAAAGAAAACTGGCGTATTTTTTCCTTTGGAGTCATTGTTGGTAAAAATCACTGGACAATGATCCACCGCGCGACCAAGTCCAATTAAAAACGCCCGCTTTGTGCCGTTTACCGCCTCCATCGATGAGAAGCGCCGTCATTACATCATTCCTGCAGTAATTTTACTCATTTATATGGATTTTATAATGTAATATTCCCGGCAAAGTAAACATTTAGCCGTGTGGGAAGAAAAACACAAACGCCTGCATATGAAAGTAAAGAAAATATGAAGTTTCTCACTGAACCAAATTGGCAATCACCATCCCTCTCCCCCATGGTCATAATGAAATTGCGTTAGCAGTGGTTGAAATAAATGACATAATTCTATGTACACACAATTAAAGGAGAAAGCCACAATTGCAGGGAGTTAGTTTATGATAGCACAAAGCCAAACCAAACCTATAAATAATGAACACGTCCGTAATTATTCCGTCTCAGATTTGCATAATTATTGTGTTTTTTCCGTGGAAGCATCTGTTAACATTGGATTCCTTCCTTTGTCTCAAAGAGGAGCGCCGTACCTTCCTGCAAAAGTACACACGCGAATGGGAATAAATTGGCGTTATAAGGAAATGCTCCTCATTTATAATTGATAGGGTGGTCACAGTGACACAATGATATTGCTGCAAATGCAACACCATTACTCTAAATGAGAATTCCTGTTGCATTGCTAATGCTGGGTTGTAGAGGGAAAACAGTTTGTGATATTTCATCCTTCTCCGGGACTTTGAGCAAGGTGTGCAATCAATGCGAGCTGACAAACGACATCATTTTCGTCTCTGCTGATTCACTTTAAGAGGATTTCTCCTCCTCGCTCTTCTCCGCGTGTCGACCCGCGTCTGTTTGAGCTCAGTCTAACCAAAGAAAACATTAACCAGGTGACTTATCATGGAAGTCTGTGGCTGACCTTTTAATACGCCTGTCATTGATTGCATAGTGTGGTTCACTCTGTCCATCCCAAGGTGATAGATTATTCAATTAACTATTGACCTTTCCCGCCGACTCATTCGTCGATGGAAATGCTTTTATGACAGCGGTGCATTTAGAAAGCAAAGGATGCTGAGTTTTGATTTCAGGATTTACTGAGTGCGTTATGACTCCCTCTCTCTCCTCTTCCTTCTCTTGACTCTTTGATTTACTTTGTAATATTGTGAAGTTTGGCTCTTATTGTGGATGGGATCTGTCGCCCAGCGAGGAGAAGCTTTTCCCGTGTCTTGGCAGGCCGGCACTTCTCCCTGGATTTATCCCACCTCCTTCTTCTTTTCTCTGACACATTTGGTGACTGAGTGCGTCTGGTTAATGTAGCCGTGAGCTATTTGTTGAAGCTGTGAGATGTGCATTTGTATTTGTCGCACTGTAGCCATGATTCAGCACCTATGAGGTGCCCATTTGGCTCCTGGAGTGTTGTCTTCATCTCAGATGTCCACTCAGGAGGAGATTACTCACTGTTACACAAAACACGCTCTGATGGCAGCGTTTGGTTTCAAGAGACAGACGAAAACCTTTTCCTCAAACCTCGGAAAGATTTCTAAGCCTCCAAGAGGGAAGTTGAAAGTGTTGATCACGACACAGATTTCATGGTTTTGCTGAATATCTGTTCGTTAATTGACAGCAGAAAAATGTGAGCGTGAGGTTTCCATGGAGTCTAAAACTCGCTCCATCTGCTGAGGTTATGCTGCCCAAAATCTGATCAGCTGGTCGCTAAACTTCAACCTATTTCTGTCAGCAACTTAAATATAGATTTTGCAGCTTCTTGGTCTCTCACTCCTCCCAGACTCCACCCTTCTGCACGCAGGTTAAAACAAAAGGTGCGCGTTAGCTGCGAATCCTCCTCGCCTCAGGTTAAACACCCATTCCTGACTTGATGCCACATGACACGTCTAGCCAGCGCCAGTTTAAGGACCTCCTCCTCCTCTGCCCGTACTCATTGTTGTTAAAGAGGATGTGACAAAGAGCGATATCGGTAGGATGAATATTTAATACCCCCCTCCCCCCTGACTTATTCATGCTCCTCGGGCGGATCACTTCCCTGCTCTCTACCTGTCACTTTCCCTCTCTGTGAAGAAGCATGGAGTCCTCGTGTTGGAGTAATAACTTTACTTTCAGCGCAGGAAAGACATCTTGATCAAGCAATCTTCCAGAAATGATGTGGGCCTGCAGAGAGGTGATGGATATCTGTTATCCACTGCACCTCTTAAATATCATCCCCGCCTTTAACAGTTTTGACAGGAACTGCTTTCCTCCTTGTCAGAGCCAATTGGTTGAAGGATGGAGGGATTGAACATCTACAGGAGGACAGGAATACCGCAATTACCGACAAAGCAGAGAGAGGAGGGGTGTGCGTTAGCGATGTTTGATGTGATTTATCCGACAGTGCCGGGAGTGCATTTAAACGGGGCCGTGTGACGCCGTGACATTGACGGAGTCGTGTTATCAATCGGACTCCTCCAAGAACGAGTGGCTGAGAAAGCCGCTGTCAGGCCCTGAGTGACGGTTCATCATAACTACCTCGCTCTGCGGCCCCCCTGCCCCCTCCCCCTGTGGTGTGAGGACAGAAGAAGAAGGAAGAGGTTTGAGGAGGGGGAGCGGCAGATAAATCACCTCAGCTTACAGAGAATCAGGCTTCTGCTCAACTCCAATCACTCACTGCAGGAGTTCAAGTTTCCAGATTCCCACACTCCAAGAACCTGGCGTGTTACTTCCATCACCGAAACCAAGCTTTAAGATCCACTGAAATCTGGTCTCAACTGCAGAGAGAAAGCAGGTCTAACACCACCTCTGTCGTCCTGAGTCATCGTACAGTACAGAAACATCTGTGAGCGAGTCAATAATTCACCGATGTGAGACAGTGTTTCAGGGCCAGTTTTGAAAACAAGGATAGGTTGCACTTATCCCGACCTGGAGTCATGAGAAGGGTTATGGAGCCTCGTTAACAATGCATGAGCGCCGCATTCTCAATCCCCAACGCTGTTCATGCATTTTTTAAGGAAAAATACTTTGCAGAGAGAGAAAGAGAGAGGGGTGGCTGACTTGTGTTTTGTCTAAAAATAAACCGCTGTATATCTCTTTACTGTTGATCCGGCGTAGCCTCGTAAAACTGACACCAACGTGGGTGAGCTGGGAGCGAGGTAGAGCGAGGAGCCACTTCTTGATGGATGCGATTACAGCTTTGAGCTTTGACTCTTTTTCTTCTCCGACATACATGATCGCTCCAAACAGACATAAATATTTGTAATGATGTGGAGGTAGGATGAAAACACAGCGTTGGAGAAAACCAAAAGAAGGCGATACTTGGAGGAAAGTTCCAGAGAGAGGTGAATTTCCACAAGACAGAATAAACCTGCAGGAGTGAGAGTTTTCTGAAACATCGATGTGATTTAGTCCTGGTGTTTGACCTCTCTGGGCCTCCTGGTTTCTGCTAACCCCACTGTAGCTGATGTTTCACTGAATCATATATCACAGAAACCGTGGCAGTCAACGCGCACTGAAGTGAGGTTTGCACAGACTTCCAATGTCAACGTTGTGTTTGGCGCCAGAAACGGTAATAAAAGTTAATATGCTGATAATTCTGGCAGTTCAGAGACCCTTCAGATGGGCGTAAATATGACATGAAATGAGAGACAAAAGTACGGGTGGAACTATTTTGAGCTGAAAGTCCAATCACCTGGAGGATTTGAGCGAAATTCTTGTGATTAAATCTGCACAGAAGAGAAACGAGAGGATGATTTCTTTGACCAACAGAGGGAAGAGTTTCAACGTGGAAGAAACAATCGTTTCTGAAAATGAAGAGTAACCAGCTCCCCCCGACTTTCCCAGAGCTCCATGAGCCTCTGCAGCAGATATTCAGATTTATTAAACATTATATCATGACTGTTTGACTTTGTGTCAACGCTGCAAACTCTGCGGCGCTGCTCGAGCTGTTGTGTTGCCGTTCCTGGTTTTAATCATTTTTGGCCGCTTTCCACTTCCTGCCTGAAAAGTGAAACAGCTTCGGAATGTCATTCTTTGAAAAGAAAACAGAGAGGATCCACAGAGGAAGTCCTCCCACAGTCCTCTGCTCCCCGTGCACTGTTAGACACACACACACACACACACTGTCACACACACACACACCTCTACACGTTCTCACACCCACATGCAGAACTCTCCCACACAAGCACATGTGTGCTCACACACACCGACACACCCAGGCTTTCTCACTTACAGACACACACTGATTCACTCTCTTCCACACAAACACACACAGAGGGCTGCAGCAGGGCTTGCTGGGAAACATCAGACACCCAGGGAGGAAGGAGGACAGGCTTTTCCCACATTTAGACTCCGTGGATACTTCAGATGTCAGGCTAAAAATAGAGCTCATGTTAAAGCAGAACCAACACTGAATCCAGCTCAGGAACGAGCCGTCTGCTCGGCTCTGCTGCTCTTTGGCCCCGTCTTCAAACGCTGGAAACTTCGCCAGGAATCACTTTATGGTTGGAGTCCTGACACATTCTGGTAGTTATGACTCCTGAAAGAGTCTCATTCTTAACACCACCACTATCTCCTTTAACATGTTCGTCATGTGGTGTGAACCGCTGCATCTCTCACGTGTTGTTTCTTAATCTCGTACCTTGAGTGTTTCTCTCTGACAGGGTGCAAACAGCCTCTCTGTCCTATTTTTACACTTCCTCTAAACCCTTTTTTGGAACAAAGACACGTTTCTTGCTTCAAATTCATACCATGTCGACATATTTTTACCCGTGACCCGTTCACCTCGCTCTGCCTTGCTGCGGGGCACAATGACAGCAAAGTTTGGCGAAACAGGAGCACTTTGTCATTCTCCTCGGCAGGCATTTCATCTCAAACCGCGGTGACCTTCCAGTCACAAGCCTGTCTCTGCAACTTTCTGCCTCTTCCACCACCGCTGCCATTATGCAAAATAATCTCATCTCACATTCGCTCACTTCTCCAACTATAGCACCAATTGTCCGACCCGGTCACTGTCTCCGAATAAAAAGCCGTCTGGCCTTTTTACATGTTCTCCCTGTTTCCTCACCCGCTCCTGTTCTTGGCACCGCGTCGTGTTTGATTTGGTTCAAATCTGCGTCATCCCATAAGGGTGAAATCCTGTTAAAACACATACATGGCAACCAGATATTCCCGACCAAGCTGAGCGCGTGCAGTAAGTGGACAAGATGATTAAAGGAGCAGGAGGAGTGTAAGGGGATGCAGCCGCATTCGAGCAATAACGTCAATACGGCGGGCGGCGAGCGAGAGCGGCAGAGAGAGGTTGTAGAAAGACATCAGCGTCATCATTTGGAGTCGGGTCTGCGTGTCGGTGGATTGTGAAGTGATCTGGAGCTTCTTGTGGTCACATAACTGCTTCTAACCGCTGAATTCAGGGCTGCGATGATGTGTTGGAGTGTCAGGTTCAAGTGCTGCCATGCACACCACTGTCTTCAGCTTTTTATCTCCTGGAGATGATCTCAGCTGACGGAAACATTCTGACTAGTTCCTTCACTCTTCTGGTTTGTTTTTGTGAAATTAACCACCTTCTGTTGACTCAACTGCTGCTAAAAGGTGCTTAAGTTAAACCCAGGTGTCTCGAAATGCACATTCCTAACCTTCACATTCCCCTGGTTTCGCTCTGTTTTCCTGCACACGTGTTTTATTTTCTACCCCGGCCACTTTCCCTGATTGTTTCTGGTAGGAACCACCTTCCTCCTCATCCTCCTGGCCCTGATGCGAGGTGATGCTGTGCTCATGTGTTTGCTTATTCAGTGTGCAAACCCTCTAAATCAGATTTATGTAGTTTGAGACGTCACCTCGGTGCACCGAGCAAAGAGACACCAGAGCGCATTAAGACTCGCCCAGGGGGGAAGACGCGCTGCACTCACGGGTCACTGAGGATTATTGTAGGAATGATCATTTAGGTTTTATTCCTTTCTGGGTCTAAATATATTAACACGCTGGTTACAATAATGGCTTCATACTCCCTGTTTCGCCTTCAGTCACAGACGCTGGGAATACTCTGCAGGGATTAAAGAGGAATAATGTCTTCGGCTGAATTCTCTTTAAATATTTCCAGAAAATGTGGAGGTTTTCTGATCCCCCATTGAATTAAATTCACATTAACTCTTAAAGAACAGACCTCAAGTCCTGAGGGGGATATTTTGTTTTTGCATGATCCTGTTGGAGTCGACTTCAGCCTTTCTGCAGCTAACATCAGGAAGTCTGTTTCTGCACGCTCCTTTTTGAGCAAGTTAAACATGAAACGCATGCACAGCTGAGAGTTTTGACGTGGTTTTGTAAGTAAAGAGACGTTTCACCAATCACTCACAACCCCAGCATGTTGTTCCTCCTTTAATTTGAAATCCGATAAACATAATCACCACCTTTATCTCCTCGCGTGTCAGGGGCCTGAATTGATGGTGTGACAGAACGATTCGAAATTGAAAGACGACGATGCTGCTACTCTTAAAAGACAGATGATAAATTTAGCTTCCCATATGGCACCGGCATCTGGCATTATCCGAGCGTTGGAGTGCACGGCGGCCGACTCAGCAGAGGGGCCTGCCGCTCGATGACGCCATCGTGCCTCCGTGTTTGAAATGCCAAAGATTATCTGTGGCTCCGTGTCGAGATATGTACCTCATTGATGTAACGTTTTACAGATGGTGTAGTAGCAGCGGAGAGAGAGAGAAAGAGAGAGAGAGCAAAGCGGCGTAATCTCCTGATGTGTGATGACAGGTAGTCTCAAAGCAAAAAGCCTTTACACGCCGTACCTGCAGCGCCGCGCGGTTTGATGGGAGATCAGTGGAGCTGTCGACTCTGCTAACAGCCGGGGTGTGCAACAAATCCATGGAAAAGGCACCAGAGACAAACACACAAAAGCTCACACACACACACAGGCACATGAAAGCGTGCGGGGAACATGGCAGGAAAAACGTCTGGCTCAGGGAGAAGAAAGCGACTCTGTACAGGTGCATAAGCCTGAAAATGCAATTACAGAACAGACAGGGAGGGTTACACTTTGATCTGATTTTCTGAATCTGAATACAGGATCAAATCCTTTTCATCCCCACAAATCTACTTTAGCTGTGGAGCGCAACAGAAAGACGCTTTCATAAAAGATCTGTTACATCTTATTCTGCTCTTTACCTGTGCGAGTACGGACGCAAATCTGCAGAGTCAATCCTGGAAATCTACGCCTGCTTATTAAATCACAACAAGCCTGAGCACACGACTTCAAATCAAAGCAACGAAGGAGGTGATTGGTTGATTCCATGTCAGGAGGCGGGTTTAAAGCACAGATTTCTAAATTTGATTCTGATTTCATTTTGCAGCTTTAAGAAGAAATGCACATGCAACTGTGGTCAAATTATGGCTTTAGTCTGATGCAACAACCCATCAAAATGTTGAGCAGGAAAACATGAAACTCTGACTGTTTGAAGCTGCACTATCAGACAGAAAATGCTGAAGTAGAAATGCACTTTTACAGACAAACTGCAGATCTTTGGTACATATTAAGGCATATTCTGAGCTAAAAAGTTGAACGTTTATGATAATAAGTCAAAGTTGTGAGCGAGAATGTCAATATTCTAAGATATATAAGTCAAAATTCTGAGATACATAATGAAAATTTTGTGAATTAAAGTCAAAATTATGAGTTAAAAGGTCCATATTTTGAGATAATACAGTCAAATTCTGGCATGTCAAGCAAAATTCTGGGATAAAAAGTGGAAATTTGGAGATGAAAAGATGACATTTGGAGCGACAAAGTCTAACTTATAAGATAAAAAGTCAAATTTTTGAGACAAAAAGTCAAGATTTTGAGCTGGAAAGTCAAAATTCTGCCCTTAAAAGTCTAAATTATAAGCTGAAGGGTCAATATTTTGAGGTTAAGTTGAAATTTACACATATCACAGTAAAATTCTGAGATGAAAAGTTGAAATTTTGAGAATTAAAGTTTTATCTCAGAATTTTGACTATAAATGGGCAAAAAAAATCTCATCAAAGCCAATTTTTTATTTTCTAAATGGACCTTCAATACATCATTTATGTCTCTATCATAGTAAATGTTCTCTTCAAACAGTAAAGGAGTGTTTTAGATAAATGTTTAGGTTATGAAGCTACTTTGTCGACTGCTTACATACAAACAAAACAAACCTATGTACATTCATAGAGTCTCCATCAAAAGCAAAAGCTTCTTACATTTACAGGAATGAGCACCTCTGCTCTTTATTGGACACACACACACACACACACAGACTGGGTGACACACAAAAGCTCCGGTATCACTGGTTCTGTGCTGTGAATGATTTGGCTCTCAGCTGAGCCACATCACAGGCGAGGAAGGAGTGCGGCCCTCCATCAAAGAGCTCTTTAAATGAAATCATGTCCTCTGATGATTCAAAGCAAATATTTCCCCGCCACACTCCTCCTGAACGTGCTCCTCTGAAGAGCGGGCCTTCAAGTGAGCCAGGACGCCGCGTCTACGCTCTGAGCCGCTCTCTGTGGGGGCATCACGTCGGGTTGGGAGGGAGCGAGGAGCGAGCGAGGAGAGGGGGGGGTGTAAATGGTGCTGAAATGAAAATGGATCTTGGCTCAGTTTTTCAGGAGTGTGGTTTAATGTGAGCGTGGACCACACAGGAGTTTCACAGCTCCACAACAAGAGTCAGAGCGAAGTCTGCAACTTAAACGCAGGTTAAAACACTCATGCACGATCGCAGGAAGATAAAATCAAACTTTGCATTTGGTTTTCTGCAGAATGCATGATATAGCTTCACTTTTCCAGCAGCTGCAGCCTTTTTTTTTTTTCTCCTCAGCCCCGAGTGTCACATCTTTTCCATCAGCTCGCTCTGTTTTGACACGTCTCGTTCCCAATTTGCGACAAACGTTGCAACACTGCCTCCTCCTCCATCGACGCACCGACCTGCTAATCATTTCATTTTCTGCTTGAATATGTCCAAATTGAATTAAGCCGGTGTGGAGGTGCGGGATCCACCTTACACCTCTGGGTTTCTGAAGGACACTTTTTTTTTTTTTTTCCTTCGAGCAACAGATTGTAAAATCTGTTGACAGCGCTGACAGCAGATTTTATCCTGGGAGTCGTCGCCTGGTTTTAAAGGTTACTCACTCCCTTCGCTCGGAGACGGGGGCCTTGTCCACAAAGTGACACGTTAATGGTTAATGTTGCACGCCACACCGTGAAGAGGAAGGAGATGCAAAAGATGCGGTGTGAAATAATTCCAGACATGTTTGGGGAATATGTCGCCTAATGGCAGCAGCAGGAGAGCGGTGGATGGATGTCATGTGATCCCTCCTGTCAGAAATGTCACCGGCGCCTTTATTCTTGATGGAGCATGCATGTTAGAAATGAGCTGATTTTTAGAAAAGGCCGCAGTTCTTCTAACTTTCACATGAGAAAAAAAAAAGCACAAGGCCGCTAAACTTCCTGGTAATAAATGATCGCCTCACATCCACTTTAGAGGAACATCCTTTTCTCATTATATCGCAATAAATTCAGCTGGATGTGGCCTATATTTAGTGCGCTCCTGATCTCGGCCCAGAGATATGCGCCTCCTAACTCATGATTCCTCCCTCGTCTTCGTTTTGGCACCGCTTCGTTTTTGCCCCTAAGACAAATCTTTTCCTAAGTGAAAATGAAAATTCGTCTTCTCCAAATCAGGGAATCAGACGGCGGAGGATGTTGGCTTATGCTGCAGATAAGCTGAGGTGGAAGAATGGACGTTTTGACCCGCAGTTTCTTTACGGGGTTGGGGTTGATTTCTTTCAGCAAACCTTGAGAGTCAGTTCTTGAAAAGAGTCAGTCTTCTTCTCTTCAGGGTCTCCTGGTTGTTATCAGATCAGTCTCTTGAAGCCCAGCTGAATTCTCTCAGCCTCCCTTCGGCTTTTCTCAGGAAGCCAGTGACGTCCACGTCCTCCTCCGTCAGGGTTACAGCGACCTGATTTGATCGTGTGCCATTGTTTGCTTTGTCATGTCCGGGGTTTTCGCTCAGATTCCTGCAGGTGCTCAGTTTTCTCTTGACTGCTCCTCTGTGCATCCCTGAAAAAAAGAAACTGAGTCGACTGCAGATATAAAATAGTTCCCATCTTTCCCACCTGCACCTGACAGGTGTTGAGATTTTGTTGAGTCAAATATTGACATAAATAGTCAAAATGTTGAGATTAAAACTCAAAATTCTGCCATGAAAGTCTAAATTATGAAATAAATACTCAAAATTCAGGGATTAAAAGTTGAAAATTTGCACAATTTTGCCATAAAAGTCAAAATTATAAGATAAGAAGTCAAAGTTATGAGATAGAATTTCAAAATCATGAGATAAAAAAGTCCAATTTTGCATAGAATTGCAATGTTTGTGATAAAATAAGTCAAAATTATAGGATTAAAAGGCCAATTTTGTGATAAAAAGTCAAAAGTGTGAACTAAAAACTCAAATTTTAGGATAAAATGTCAAATTTTGATATATAATTGCAATGTTTGATATAAAAAAAAGTCTGAATTTGTCATAGAATTGAGACGTTTGTGATTAAATAAGCCATATTTTAGGATAGTATGACATATTTTGAATTGCAAAGTTATGAGACAAGTTGAATTATTGGCTTATTTCATTATTTTCACTATACCTCTTCAAATTTTGACTTAATATGTGCAAAAAAAATCCCAATAAAGCCTTTTTTCATTAGAACTACTTTACCTGGGCTGAAATGGGCTTTCACGAATTTACATTTGATAGGTAAATGTCAAAATTCTGAGATAATATGTCAAATTTTGTAATCAAAGGATGAAATTTTGAGGTTAAAAGGCACAATTATGCGATAAAAGTCAATATTTTGACTTCAAACAAGCTGAAATGTACTGTTTCCGTAATATAAAATGTTCCCTTCAAACAGTTAAAAGATGTTTTTAATGCAGCTTTGATACATTTTTAAATCATTTTTTTTGTGCCATTGTCGTCAAAACACAGTTTCTGCAGGAAGTCTGTCATTGCATTCAGAAATGTGCAGTTTCTGTGCAGGTGTACAGCTCTTTCTGACACATTTTACTGACTCCAGCTCTCAGAGTAAAAAGTCATCTGTTGCAGCAGTGTTGTGTTTCTTAAAGCTCCAGACAAAGTTTGTTCTCCTCAGTGAACTTGTTGAAAGTCAGAAAAATGCAGAAAATAAGCAGGCTTATCCTTCAAATAAAAACACATTTATGGAGTAAATTGAAACCAGTAACAGTGGTCATTTAACCTTATTTGAAGCTGCAAGGGATCTATGATTTCAGCGCCAGTGACATTTTTTTGGATTTATGCTTTTGTACCAACACTCAGCATCTCTGAGCTGCAAGAAATCCCCAGAAAACATGACTGCGTTCACAAAAAGTAACACTTTCCAGAGCGGAAAATCCTCTCAAACGGCATCTCCAGCATTAAAAGGCTAATGAACTTCTTTTATGGCGAGGGAACTCTCTAAAGCAGGGTGAGGCAGGATTCACTGCACATTTTACTGACTGACAGCGCTGACGTCAGCCCGGGGAAATTGCTCAATCACGTCCAACGTATCGTTGGGTCTGCGAGTATTTGATTTTGATTAGGAAGCCGGAGAAGAAAAGAGAGCGATGTCCCTGCTGAGACACAAAAACAATCTTCCACAAGAGAAGTCCAAAACAATATTTGGTTCCCACAGCATTTATTCATCCTGTTATACATCAGAAAGTTGTCATCAACATTTCCTCCGTGTAAATCAGTGCCAGGATCAGAGAGGAGAGGAGGAGGAGAGGCTTAGAAGCCCAGCACTCTTAAATCTAACAAAATCTAACACTTGAATCGTGGTCGTTCTGGCAGCCTGGGGGCACGGCGGCGGGCTCCAGGCGTCAAGGCGCCACCTCAAATTCTCTGCTGTGGTCGGGTACAGTCTCTCCCCACATGGCACTCATTTCTGGCTGCACAGCTCCAGCGTGAGAGCCTTTCCAGCGGTGAGGAGATGCCTGAACAATTACGTTGGTAATTAGGGGAGGGTGGATCTCCGCTCTGGCTGGGCCGGAGTGAGCGAGGGCCCACGCCAGCGATCAAATGACGTACATCTCAGAGGCTGCGAGGACAGGGCCCTGCCACGGATGAAATGAATAATTTACAGCCGGAGCCGAATTTGTGTTAACTGCAGTGCACTTCTGTAGGATAGCAGACCAAACAAGTTGAAAGGAAAGGAGAAGAAAAGAGAAGCGTGGCGCCAAAGATCATCAAAAGCTGAGATAGAAGTGACACGGCTCACTCCCACTCCCATTGTGGGGTTCAAAAAGATTTTTGTCTTTTATTTGTTTCTTATATGGGGAGGCAAAATCTTGTCATTAAAGCAATTTTTTCTGAAGCGTCGGCGTCGCAGAGAGACACAAAAGCGGTGCTGATAAGCTAGCTTTAATGATAGATTGTGTCTTTATTGTGCACATTTCATTATTAGCTCATATATTCCCCGCAGTCGTATGAAGAGGTCGCACAGTGGAGCGACTGAGGACTCTTTGTGCGGCGGCACAAAAGGCTCTGTTGACCCCCACACTGCTGGGCTAACATCACAGCAACAAACACAGACCATCTCACACAAGAGACGAGGAGAGTTTGGAGATAATGCAAAACTCATGCTCTGTAAATATCACTCCTTTGCTTCGTGAAGCAAAAACAAAATCATGCAAACTCCTGGTGGTCGTCGCTCCAAATCTGACTCTGAATCAAAGACGTGAATTAGCAGTTTCAGGTTAATGTGTGTGTTTCTGAGCGTGATTAGTTTCCCGTCTTCAGAGGTGTAACAAACACCGTTAAACTCCTCTTTTGTCCTCCTGTTCCCTCTCTTGTTCTCAGCTCCTCGGTGTGTTTTTATTAGATAATTTAATGCATCACGGACTCTTCCTAACCGCTCTGAGTGAGAGGAAAGGAAACGTTAAATAGAATAAACTTCTCTGATGTTTGCTTGAAGATTACATTTAAGGGAAGTTTCTTTGTTCCAATTGGCTTCTAATCTGCCTCTAATTCATGCAGTGAAACCAAATCCCTCCTAGCTCTCTGCAGCTTTTGTGTTTGTTTCTCCTCCTGCCACTTCCACTTACTCCTCCTGCAGCTCCCTCTCTCTCTCTTTCTCTTTCTCGTGTTGCGTTCAGGGTATCTGGACGCAGCGATGTCAGGGAAAAACGCCTTTAAAAAAACGTAAATGCAAAATGAAACAATTTTGCTCCCTCTTCACCCCTCGTCTCTTTGATCCCCCCTTCATAACTTCGGAGACGAGCAACTTTGATCTTGACCCATTTCCTCCTAACAGCTTCTCTGTGAGGCGTTCGTGCCCGCCGCGGCGAGATGTGTCACCGCGCAGACATTTACAGCCATTTCAGAAATTCACTGGACAATGCGATGTGCGTTGCGTGACCGCGGAAGCCGAGGAGTGCCCAATTATTTTGGCCTGGCTCGCGGTTTCACCTAAAATAAACAAGACACTGATGCCCGCTGCACATTAGAGCGATGTTCCTCTGACGCCTTCTTTGTCAAACCTCAAATTTATCTCCTTAACTTGACAGAGGAGGAGGTGATTTCTTTGATAGCACACCACGCTGGCTTTCTCTAAATCCAAACACTTATTTTTGAAGAGTCTCTGACCTAAAAATAATCTTCACGCCTCAGGAAATGAGTTCAGGTCGCACCTTTCTGCTCGCACCTGTGACCTGCAGCGTGTCACTCTCTGCAGACATCTTTTATTTCTCCTCTTTCAGCCCATGAAGAGGGAATTGTGGCCTATTTCTTTGGAGAATAACCTCTTTATTTGCAATTAATCCACACTCCTCTGAGCTCTGCCTTCAATTTAGTCGAAGAAGACATAGAAGGCTAGAGTTACTTAACCTCCGGGCCTTCGGAAAAAAAAAAAAAAAAGCCACAGACACATGAACTCAACCTAGATTTTCTTTTAGCCTGACATCGCCGTGGTACAGAGAGCAATTTTCCAAGTTCAGTGTAATAAAATGGCACAATTAAGCCATTTATGTGATTCCATAAAGTGATGTCTTCTCTAATGAATCTGTTGACACGAGCATATTTAAGCAGAAAACTGGGAAAGCACCGGAGCTTATTATACATCCTACAGGCTGATCGCACTCGGAGCAAAGTGAGACACTTGAGGTGTGTGAGGAGTGTGACTGCACCTTGTTCATGCCAGAAAAATGTGATAATTTCATAGAAGAAAGTGCAATTAACTTCAACTCACAGGAGCATCAGTCAGTCAATCAAGTTGATTTGGATCACACCTTCTGCACAGGTTGGTGCGTGGACGTTTCTGTGCACGACCGTTCTCTTATTTTAGCTCATGCATGAAAAGAAAAACACACAGGTTGAAGTCAGATTTACATCATGCAGCATAGACGTTTAATGATTAATCTACAGGTAGAATTTCTTCTAAATAGGGCTGGATGATTTGCGAAAATAACAAACACATTGTGGGAAATGAACATTCACATTCATTCGGTACAACAACAACAACCCATGACTTATTTTTTCACTACCCCTGACTCCTTTTTTGCCGCTTTTGGACTAACTTTTGTTTCCTTCATACTATTTTTCAAGTTACCCCCCAATTTTCTCACCAATGTTTGTTGCTTTTTGGCCATTCTAGTATACTCATTTGCCACTTTTTGACCATTTTTTGCTTCCTTCTGACAGTTTTTTTAAGTTATATACCATCTTTCTTTCTATTTCTATGTTTCCTTTTGCCATTCTAGTCACTTTTCACTGTTATCTGTCACATTTTTTGCTCGCTTTGAAGTATTTTCCAAGTTTTCTACCAATTTTTTTGTTACTTTATTGCTACTCTTTGCTGTTGTTGTTGTATCTGATTAGACTATTGCAGCAGGTCATATTGTGATTTAATTCAACTTGCACAGCTCTAACGCTGAAGCACCTTGCAGAGGTCAGAGGTCAGGGTTGTTTTTTTAGGTTTTACACACAGGCTGATTCATTTTAATGAATGCATTTACAGTAAAACTCAAATCAGCTTCAATTTTGCAAAGAAATTAAAGATTTAAAAATATTTACAGATGGTATCCAATCTTTACAAACTCTAAAGAAAACCTTTCTACAGGTGAGTCTGTTTTTTTTTTTTTACCTGCAGACCCTGAAGTGTAGATAACAACATGACCCAAACATCACACAATCTGATTTATAAAACGTTTACTGATGAAAATAATGAGACGTTTGGAGAGGAAGCAGGAGGGCGTTTCTCTCAGTCCTGCGTGATGTGATCATCCCAGAGCGTCTGAGTGTGTGTGTGTGTGTAAGTGTGTGTGTGTGTGTGTGCATTGGAAGAACGCCTCCCCCTGGAGATATTCAAATTCCTGAGAGTGCGGTGGACTGATGGGTGGTGATGACAGCTTAAACAATCCGGGCAGTTCTCCAAATTGATTAACATCAGTCTACTCAGTGTGTGTGTGTTTGTTTGTGTGTGTGTGTGTGTGTGTGTTTGTGCTTGGGGTGGAGTAATATAAACAGCTACTGAAGTAATAAACCGCCGATTGTACTTCAGTGCAGCGATAATTACAATAACCTATAAATTAAATTTAATCGAGCTGGTGTTGCTTTAACAAAAAAAAAAAAAAAAAAAGGAGGCGTCTGATTGGACACAGCCTCCTCGTCCTCCTGCTGGACGGAGAGGAGGAAGTGAAACAGCTTCAGGCTTTCAGCAAACAGAAACAAACACACAGTTTTTGTATAATCTGTGAGGGAGCAGTGTGCAGCTTTTGGCATATAATCACAAAAATGAAATCATGTGCACTTTTCAAGCCGGCGGAGATAAACGAGGCCGTTTCCCTCACGGATTTCTTGAAGGAACCATCTCGCTTCGCCACATTTTCTGCTTCTCCCGTTTCTCAGATTTTCCACTAAAATATTCAGGAGCATCCTCCAGCCGCCATATTTCCACTTTTATTGTGCGTGATATAAAGAGGAGCAATTATTTGATTTCAGAGTTATGAAAACATGTATGTTATGAGAAAACAAGCAAGTTAAGCTTTAATTGGCGCCATTTTTCACGGTGCTGGCGAGGTACTTACCTCTTTGGCACCTTTTTTCCCTCGTAAAATTGCACATTCATAATCCTGAATGGAGATGGAAATTTCATTTTGCTTTATTCTGCCATAATTGGGATGCATGGTGTGTACCTGCAAACTGGAAGACACCCATAAACATCCCCGACTCCTTTATTCTCTGCTAATGCAACTATATTGCTCTCAGTAATAGCTCTCATAATGTGGAAAAATACTCTCAATTAATTTTAAAGTTAATACACTTTAGTCGGAGTTTGTTTTTTGCAGACTTTAGGAGGAGTGTGAGGAAACGCAGGGTTCATCTGCAGCCAATAAGGCGACAGAAACAGAACATAAACACACTGCTTATGCTGCTAAATGTCACACTTCAGGTAATTGTTCTCGTTTTTATTGAGTTTATAATAAAACTTTAGGACTGAGTTAGTCAGGCTCCAAAAACGAGGCGTGTTTTCCAAGAGCAGAAATTAATCGTTAAGTCAAATTAGGGATAAGACTCATTTGTTTGTGGTGGTGAAACAAACTCTTTCTCAACGCCGTATTGAACTGTCATGGATGCAATTTGGGGGGAAAGTTCTGTGGGATCCATGAATCAAACTTTATTGATGCTTTGAAGGCGCTAATAACACAGCAGTGTTGATTATGTCAGCGATTTATTGGCCGTGGAATTCAGATAAAAACATTCCTCAAACACCACAATGAAGGTTTGCTTAAAGAGATAGCTTTAAGTGTTATTATTGAGGCTTCAGGAATATTTAATACCCGGGTGAATGAATCACACCCTCCTGTTTGTAAAGTCTCAATGATGATTTTATTTTCTGGAGACAAACGGAAATTAAATTAAGATTTGGTTATGATGGATTCTCGAGTAGGGCGGCAAATTTGGATGTGGCGGAGTGAAAGTAAAAGATGTCACACAAGAAAACACTTCATAGCAAACATTTATCTTTAGTTTCTGCAAGTTTGGATGAAATTAAAGCATGAAAAGATGATTACAGATGATTACGTTACAGAATCAATCGACTTATCTGTTTCTTTTTGTTGTTTTACCATTTCTGAGTGATGTCATGTTGCTGTTAAACATCTTGATACTCATCCAGAGCAGCACAGATCAGCTTCTGTCTTCCCGAGCATCATGGCACGCTGATGTATTTCCACGGAGAATTCCCTGAGAGGACGTTTGGTTCCTGCGGGAACTCCGAACATTCCCGGGGGATTTGTTGTGTGAAATACGCCCCGCGTCGTCCTCACATTCCCTCCGGGCTCCGAACAGGAAGTGGCTCTGTGCACAGAGAGAAGAAGAGACGCTCGCTTGTTTGCTTGTGTTTATGCGTGCGAACGCACACACACATGCGATCAATCATGCAGATACTGTAAGACACACACACACATGCGTTCATTCCCAAATGAAAACACACTCTCTCTGTCTGTTTGGGAAAAAACAGACTTTGGAAGTTAATACCTAAGTAGCTCAGGAGTTTTTTCACAGACAAATCTCTTTAACTTCCATTGTAATAAAGCAAACATAAGGTGTGTGATTCCTGCATGTCACAATCGTCGACCCCCCCCCCCCTCAGGCAGCAAAGTAAACCATTTAGGGTAAAATATCTGCACGCTCTTTCCTTTGATTAGCGACTCTTTGAAATGGTATAACACTGTGATTATGTGAAAGGCTCGGCGAGCATGTGGTTGGAGCTGAATATTTTCTCTGAGACACAGGGGGAAAGGAAGAAAATGGGAAAGAGAGAGAGAGAGAGAGAGAGAGAGAGATAAAGTCAGGGAAGGAGAAGGAGGAGGACTATTACAAGAAGAGAGCAAGCCCTCTTTGTACAGACATCGCGACGCCAGATGGCTTCTTCTAATAAATATTCAACCTTAACTCAGTTCCCATGTAACTTCTCTTTCTCTCTGCCTCTCGTTTTTGTACGGCTGCCAGCACACCCACACGTTTCTGGGCCAGCGAAATGATTACAGTAAAGCAAACAAAAAGAAAAAAAGAGAGGGAGAAAGGGAGGGCTGGGGGTGTTTGACAGAGGAAACGGGCCGACAGGGTCCTGTATACAGAGAGATAGGGTCGTAGTGTGTGCTGAAAGCTGGCGATTTTTCCCTCTCTTTCCTTTCGGGTGGGGGTCTGTGCCGTGGAGGGAGAGAGGGAGAAGAAGTGAGAGAAGGTAGGAGGAAGAGAGGAGGAGGATTGGGGGGGGTGAGGTCCTCTGTGGTTGGAGTTGGTGTGATTGTTGGAGACGGAGCAGAGAAAGAGTCTGTTCTCAGGCCTGATTGTTTACCTTGTGGGGAGACGCTTTTTTCAGCGTCCTCAGAAACACGGAGGGAGAAAACCTTTTCACTTTGTACGATAAGAGAAAAATGCTGCGTCACTGTCACTTCTAACGTTTCTGACTCTCCTTAAAAGTGAATCAGCAACTTCTGTAAAGATGCAGTCGACTGTTTCCTGTTTGCATCCATCTATAAATCATCTGCACGTGCACTGCAAAAACTGGAATCAAAACAAATGTTTCTGTCTTATTTTAAGCCAGAATTGTCTTTTTTTAGTCTTGGTATGAGCCACATTCAACTAACAAGTACAGAAAAATGTTTTCTTTCGAGATATTTAAAGACAAAAGTGAAGTAAAAGAGATCTGCCAATGGAGTTTTGGGGGATTTGTCTTTAAATAACTTGAAACAAAACATTTTTTTTATGGACTGGTCTGGTCCACAACTTACATATGCTTACAAAAGGCATCGATCCCCTTTATTTACTAGATAACATCACAAAATTAACATTTGCACTTAACGGCTTGGCAAAATAGTGCAATTTTAAATGTTTTCAATGCTTTATTTTAGTCTAGTTTGATTTTTGTTATCAATTTTTATCGTCCTTCTTGTGTCAAAGCAAAATTAGTGCTGCTTATTGAAGGGTGGGCTCCCCCTGGTTAGGGGCACCCCAATCCAAAAAGTCTGGACACACCCCTGCTCATTTATCAGGTCTTTGTTGCAGTGAAAGATTGGACTCAAATTTTACCATGATAAGTCAAAAAACTTCTTTTTACCTCCATTTTTTTGAGGTTTCTCTTTTTCTTCTTATCCTCCACTCATCCTTTTATCACCTGCTGGTTGTAACCATTACGTGTGAAGAAATATGCATCATTTCAAGTGTTGCAAGCTGAAATTCAAGAATAAATTGTCGACTTCACCTTTGGTTTATATCTTGAAATAAGAATATTTTTGGGTATTTCAGGATGTTGCATTTAAGTTGAATATACGTGACAGTTTTATGCGGCGAAAGTCTGCCAAAAGAAATTTCTTCCCGCCTTGTATTAGCCCTCCCGCTTCCCTCCTCAAACCCAGGTGATCTCCTCCAGCTGAACCAGCTTTACCCACAATCCCCCACTGTTGACCCAGCACAGGTCCCCTCCCTCCTGCTCTCCCTCCTCCATCCTTTGTGTTTCCCTTCCCCGGCGGAAAGCGAGGTGAAAACCTGCGGCGGAGAGCAAATAAAGTGGAATTAGAAACGAGATTCTTCAGGCCTTTCCGCCTAGCAACAGGCCTCATCACCATCTGTTCACCTAAACCGGCCGCCATCATGCTCCATCACCTGCGAGGAGAAAGAGCCTGACAACTGTCTTCATTTTGTTTTTTGTCGACACAAGATAAAGTGTCCTTATTAAAAACCCCCAGACGACAAACGCCATCACCCTCCGTCACCCCGACTAATATTCATCGGGCAATAATGCGAGATTAGTCTGCGGAGAATTTGACAAATACGAGCGTCTTTCACAGGAAAATATTTTGGCACGTTTTTTTTCTTGATGTGAAAATGATTGCATTAAGACGCCATTTTTTCCTCTTCCGGCTGAGGAAAGTGAAGGTGTTGCTCTGCAGAAACTCCCAGAATGATTTCTCTTTTTGGTGACAGACAAGTGGAAATCAGCGTCTTTAGCTCTCATCACTTGGAGCCGCTGAGGTGTGCGCCTGCTGCGGCTTTAATTCTTTTCAACAAGAATCATTACTTCATCTCAGCCTCCAAACAGCTCTCTCTCCTGACTCTGTCAGCTCATATTGAAGCTGTAATCACCAGACCAAGGCCGCCGCGGCTGCACCCGCCGCCGCCGTTGTCGTCCCCGCGGTGCTATCATGGGAAAAAGGCAAAGGCAGGGCTTATCTCTGAGCGCGCGGATATGACAGGAGAGGAAGAGGGGGACTTTACCGGGAGCTTTGTCTCATATCCTGATTGTGTTCACGCTCACTCGCTCGCTCGGGGTGAGCATCTACCTGAAACCAAAGCAAACAGGTCGGCGTGCAGAGAGAGAGAGAGAGAGAGGGAGGGAGAGGGAGAGAGAGAGAGTCGAGGTGGGGTCTGGATAAACTCAACTTCCACACGGACAAAGAGGAAGTGGGGGGGAAAACATTTGAGGCCAGATAATGCCCGCGCTGAGCCCCATTAGGGTCGAGGTATTATCCCCTGGTTGACTTTGGCTATGAGAAAATGTGCCCCCCCCCCTCCTCTGCTTTGCTGTTTCCCACTCATAACAGACCTGTTGGCCATCGAGGTTTATCAAGCTCACAAATCTAAACAGGACAGGGGCCCTGACCGGGGGAGGGCCTTGTACACAGGAAGGGCCCTAATTCTCTCTGGATTAGGGAGCAAGTTACAATTTAGACAGCTGCTTGCCTGTAAAACCCCCGTTTGCTGCGCTCGTTCTGACTGCAGTTATGTGGAAGGATGCTAAAAATGATAATTCATTACTGAGCAGGGAAACACATCCTTTCTGTTCAATCCAGCTCTGTTTCTGCATCTACTCCATTCTCCGGTCGAACTTTCCTTCTCTAAATAAAACCAAATATGCGACATTTTTCTCGCTCTGACTCATGCGACATGGGAGCTATAAAAACAATGAGTTTTGAGTGGAAGGAGGATCTGAAGAGGAAATAGTTGAGGACTTTTCAGGAGGGAGGAGCCTCCTTTTGTGACGTTAGTGTTTGAACTTTGGCAAACTTTTGAGCTCAGCCCTGAAGCCAAAACTGCTTGGGAGTTTGTTCACTAACATCCCATACTGTGTTTCAAACTTAATTCATGTCAGACATAACACATCCACCACATCACCTCTACACCTTCTCATCTACATCTGGGTGAAATTTGAGCTTTTTAAGTAAAACTTTGTAGAAGTCAGAGTGTTTTTAGTGTACTCACTGTCCACGCTCTCGTCTGAAGACTCAAACAAGACCAGCTTCCTCAGTGCTCAGTGTCCTCTTTGTAGTCAACTTTGCTCTTTTTTTGGAAATGTTCAACAAAAATCATGAAATTGTAGTTCCAAGTCACAGATTGTACCTCTTCATGAATGTGAATGAAGACGTAAGGGCAATGAATAGGTCTCACACTGCGAAAACGGAAATCTAAACAAGTCATTCTGTCTTATTTGTAGTAAAAATTGTCTTATTTTTCTTAATTTGAGCCACATTCACCAGACCAGGTCATAAAAATGTCTTATTTCAAGTTTTTAAAGACAAAAATGAGGTGTAAATTGCTTGTAACAAGTCAAAAAATCTGCCAATGGGATAAGACGAATTCACACGGGAAGTTTCTTGAAATTAGAAAGATGTCTTAACACAAGAATCTTTTATCTTATCCCATTGGCAGATTTAATTTTTTGCTTGTTACAGGCAATTGATGCCTCATTTTTGTCTTTAAAAAACTTGAAATGAGACATTTTTATGACCTTGTCTAGTAAATGTGGCTCAAATCAAGAATAAAAAGACAAATTTGACTAAAAATAAGACATAATGACTTGCTTAGATTTCAGTTTTTGCAGTGCACCAATGATCTAAATGGCTACAGCTGCTTCCTGTGAAGGGTACGGTGATTGGTTGCTGTAGGAGTGAGTGACAGGCCTGTTAGCCAATAAACGAGCTATATCAAGAGTCTCTTCTGTTACGCACATGAATGTGAATGAATAGGTCTCGCCTAGTGATGTAAATGGCCACAGCAGGTGATTGGTGAGTGTAGGAGTGAGTGACAGAAATGCAGGAATAACATCCAGGTGTTCTCCTCCTTTCAAATGGAAATCACAGAGTATTTGTGTGTGAGAATATAAATAATCTTTCCGCCTGCGTTTTGTTTACAGTCGGGAAAAGGTTGGTAAACATGTTTCCATCCAAGAGAAATCAAAGCGTGCCGCCGCCGCGTTCATGTAATAAACATGGAGGAGCATGCACGCACATACTGAGCTGCTGATTTCAGGTAGCGTCAGGATAATAACCTCCCTCCCTCCCCCCTGGATGTAAACGAGCATCAACCTGAGTGATTAACCTGACGCGTCTTGTGTTGCGGAGGATTGCAGCCGTCACTTTGCAAACAGGGAGGCAGGACCAACACAGACTTCAGGGAGGGGAACTCCACCTTTCTGTCAAGGTGAGCCGGCTTTGACGGCTGAATTAATTCTTAATCTGTTGGCTCGATGCTCCGATGTGTTCGGAGGGGAAGGTGGGCGGCGAGGGCGGCGAGGGTGGGGGGGGGGCGTACTTCCTCCGACTTCTGAGACATTTCCTGAAGGCATGCAAAACACACTCAAGACTTCTGTTGCTGATCCAAATCAGGTTTTTTTTCTTCTCCCTCTCAGACATTTTGCCTCACAGCGACGTACAGGCGACTTCTTTCAATTGATTAATTCTGCTGTAAATTGGTTGAATGTGTGACTATCTGAGGGAGCCGACTGCATGAGGGGAAACGCTGCTGAGAAACACAAGAGAAGGCAATGAAAGGAGAGAGTATTGTTTTTAATTCAGCTGCTTTTGTTGCTCTGATTCATGCTTTTAATGCTGCAGAAGTTTGGAAAGTTTCTGTTTATTTTACACTTTTTAGATACTTGTGTTAAGTTATTCCAGCATGAGTGTGATTTATTGTGTCCAGCAGTTAAATTAGCCCAGTAGAACAGGACGCTGTTTGGCCTTAAAGTGATGCATTTTTAATGAAGAGTGTGCATCCTGTGACTCTTTGCTTTATTAATAGTTACAAAGTCTTTCAGTTAAGCTGTGCAGAATATTCATATAGTGAAGGAAGAATCAGAGACATACATACATGAAAGACGCCACATGGAGCAGGTGTGCCCGTTGCTATCATACGTCAGCGCGTCCGCCATATTGGATGTGGCAGATCTGCCCCGTAAACTAATGTAAGGAAATGGACCAAACTTCATACAAACTGATTTAAGTAAATGCTTTTTACACACTGATATATTTGGGGAACAAATCAACATCAGAAACAACATATGTTACTTTTAATGTGACGATGATGATGATGAGTTTGTGTAACACTGTTATTGTGATGATAAATCTTTAAACATTAATATTAAATATCTGTTTTTTTCTAATAACCACGTCCTTAAGCAAAATTCAGATAGACATTGTAATGTGGAGATAAAAATTGAACATAAATACATATGCATCCAGGAGTGGAAGTAATAAATGACAAATACTGAAGTTATTGTAATTTAGATGTTTCTTTTTGGAGTGTGTGTACTTTTGTGAGTAGATTTTCAGGTTTATAATCAAGTATTCATTGTACCATGTAATCTACTTAGTTACTTTTACAATCATAACAGAGTACTGAGTACAATTTTAATGGACGAAAATCAAAACAAAGCAAAAAAGGGATGTTTTTGATTGATCTTTCATTGATTGCATTATGTTTTCACTGCATCTACTGAACATATATACATATATTTATCTATACAGGGGGGCATTGATGAACTCTTCACTCTTGCCACATCCAATATGGCGGAGACGTCACCATGTGATATACGTTTATGCAGAAAATCAGCAGGACAATCTAAAACTAAAGCATGCAAACTTATTATTTATTTTCTGATTATTCAGCTTATAATGTTTGAAATACAGAAATTACAGTTCCTTAAAATCTTCTCCAACCCTGAAAACTGCAGCTTGCAGACTATTTTCTCCCTCGTACCTGCTGTTTCTGCAGCTGCACAGTCTCCGCGTCTTCAAATAACCTTTGTCTGAACCATCATGCATTGCAGAGGTCGTGCTTAATGCTACGTGGTTAGCGGTAGCTTGTTAGCAGCCTGATCCAGTTAGAGCCGCAACAAAGCTGCACACATTTCCCAAAGAAGAGGAATTACAACCATAATCGTTCTTGTCATTTGCACAGCAATTTTACTCCTGAATGCCTCGTTTTAGGGAGGAATTAATAATAAAAAAAAAAAAGAAACGGCATGAGCTTCAGGTGCCGAGGAGTTCACCCTTTCCCACTCATCCCTGCCTGCAGCCGTGTGACGCTCTCTCACTCTCTCCCTCGGTTTCTTATTATCAGTTAATAATTCTTTCTCATTCAAGCAAATTAGAGGAACTTGACTGTGTTAGAGCGAGTCCAGCATGGAGCTGCAGGCAGAGAGGAGGCTAAATGGCAGAAATTCCCCCCAGAGCAAAGAGCACATGAAGCACAACATTGTGTCCACCACAAAAGCCGCTCTGTAGTTTTGATCCCCTCTAATTTAATTAGCCCAAGAGGTAGTGCATTAATTTGCCAGGAATTCTTCTGATGCAGAAAGCCGCCCCCGGTGCACGGAGGGAG